>JAPDFJ010000008.1:600000-854479 GCA_027569595.1 Penicillium sp. G339
GCTGGACGGCCTGTCGGCGACGCGATTGGAAATGCCGGAACTGGGGTGGAGGATGGAACCAAGCAGGTTGCCAAGGGGGTTGAGAATGCCGGGCAGTGGAAAGGACAGTGGAGGTAGCGGTAATAAACATTTTGATTTCCAAGATGATATGAGTCTGTTGTATTGGATGAGATATCGAATTTGTATAACCACGTGTATCAGATGCTTCCCAGTAAATAGTCTCGCTTCCAATATTCAAACCCCGTTCTATCAGTCTTTCCCTGATTATCTATCTCTATGTCTAATATATACAAAAGTGTCACAAAAAAGCACCACCAGCCAACAAAAAGTGCTATCACTCCTCCACAGGAACCGCAAGCTTAACCTGCGATCCCAATGTAACCAACGCACCAAAACTCCCAACAGTCATGAAAACCGGCCCCCAGAAAGCAGGAACGAATTTCCCAACCAATAAATACCGACGCATCGACCAATATCGAAAGAATCCATACCCCAAAGACCAGGCACCGAGACCCTGACAGACTCTCGAAGCGGTAACACCCTCTTTCATCATGTCGAAACTGTCGCGTTTCGCTAGAGTCTCTGCCCTTTGCGAATCCCTTGCTCCGAGTCCTAGATGCTTATGCATAAGATGATCAACAGCCTCCAGACGATCTAGCGCGAGCGCCATAGCTGCGAAGCCAAGACCTGCTCGAGTCCACGAGAGAAAAGTGCGCTCATTGGCGTGGTGGTCGCGTTGTTGGGATCCAGAATTGGCGACTCGCGAGGGAACAACGCGACGGAGGAATGAAGCCATCTCGCTGAGAAAAAAGGAGTGTGATGGTCGCGAGGACCTATTATGGATTTGTATTTATGGAAGATATTTTTCAGGTCGAGGGGCCTTTTCGCATGGCTGAGATACACGGGTTGGAATCGGATCGGATCCACGTGGAGACTGCACTACGTTTGTTGCCGCTGTTGATACCCGTATCTCTCCGAGATATTCTTGCGCGCGCGTCTCGGATACTTTTTGATGAGTACATTGCCCTGAATAAATTGTACAGTATACTATATACGTCATGTCCATTTGAATCGCACTATTTCAGACGCAACAGCGGAGTCCTCAGAAGCCCGATTCGCCGAGGCGTTTCAGTACCTCCAAAAGCACGCCGAATGGCCGACTCCGATTGGCTTACGGTGGCCCGCCGAGACCCGCAATGTTGCACTATAGCTTAAGTTACCCCGGACCCCTCGTCTTGGATTTTGGATACAAATAAACCACCCGAGCATTTTTAACCGTCTTATACTCCTCCCCTACATCCCACGAAGCTATTGACTCGTGGTATAACCCCGTTAGATGCCTCGTTTGGCTGTAGAAGGTTCATTCGGACGAGAGAATGTCGCTCGGGCGAGAAATGGCTTCTCGGGCGAGAGAGGATTGCACCATCGCCGACTATACTGTATCGTTAATACACTCTGTAGAGTGTTGTTATTATAGAAATAACGACTTTCTATTCAATTGCGTATATCATGGCTTTTATCCAGACGAGCTGTGGCAAAGTCACTTGTTTATGAGACGTACTATCAACTACCACTACCATTTCAACCCATTCAACCTCAACGGCAAATGAAGCAGCCGCTGTCCAGATTCCGTCGGCACAGGAAGTCGTCCGCCTCGAATATTAACCTGCAGTGATTGATGGAGTAGTCTCGGCTCATTCAATCTAGCATCACGTTCTGTCCGCATCGCCACAAATTGCTCCTCCGATATAGAATCTTTGATATGCCGATTCAGACGTTTGTGTTCTCCGACACTCAAGAAGGCTATAGGAGCTCGGTCTGGTGGTGGATAGTCGTGTCCGGGCCAGATCTTGACATGTTCATCGAGATCCAGTAATTTACGACCTGATTTGAAGAGATTCTTTGCATCGCCGCCAGGGAAATCACAGCGTGCTGTGCCGATGTCTGAGTGGAAAAGAGAGTCCCCGCAGAATACATTGTCTTGAATATGTTAGTCAAGTGGGAATGGGAATTCAAATATGGGTATGAGATGGAATACTTACCACCAATTTGGTATCCAAGATGATCAGGCGTATGTCCCGGAAGATGAAGCGCCGTAGCCGTTAATTCACCGACAGTGAAGCTTTCGTCGTCATCGAAGAGGTGGTCAAAGACATGCTCGTACTCCTCTTTTCCAATTCGGTATCGTTGACCGAAAAGATTCTGTACCTGTTCAATACGTTTGCCAATTCCGATTGGTGGCTTATATCCTTGACTTTGGCAGATTTGATGTTGAAGATATGAAGACGCAGTAAGGTGATCTGCGTGTGCGTGGGTTTCAAGGATTTTCTCGACCTTGTAGCCCTTTTCTTTGACTAGCAAGAGCAATGCATCGGCGGCGGTGGTGGTAATAGCCTGTGTAGCCGGTTCATAATCCAATACGGGGTCAATAATGATGGCAGCATGTGTGGATGGATCTGCAACAATGTACTGCCATGTGCCGGTTACAGGTTCAAAGACGTTGTGGATGGTGGGTTCGCCGGTAGATGCAGGGCTTGTGCTGTATGAGCGTGCTTGGTATAGGCCCTGGCTGTTGCTGGGTGGGGACATGTGGGTGCAACTTCTTCGGGGCGCTAGACTCATGCTGGATAATGATCTTTTAGAATATCCTCTGGCTAGTGGAGTCTTGTTCTCGCGCGGATGCAGAGGATTGAGGATTCGGTGGCGACTCGCTATTGAAGGGATGGTTGCAATGTTTCGTGTACTACATTGTATGCGACCTGTTGCTGAGCAGAAAGAGGCCAGTTGAGGGCGAATGCCTTTCATCTTGGGCTCTACCTTGCGGTTCGTGGGCGCAGAGGGTCTTCGTTCCGGTCTGTTGGAGGTAGTAAGTATGGACGCTCGGTAGTGGCGACTCCAATGTGAGGTCCAGCATTAAGTACTCAGACACTCGGGCTCCATCCCTTGGTCGCCGACTGACTCGGCGAATGCAATATCTCCGAGCGGAGACATTTCAGGTACTTCAATTTCAACATATTGGAGGTTCCTGAATGACATGCACGATTCCCAGAGTGGAGCCCGTAAAGGCAGCGTAACCGGTAAAACGAACTAAAGTTCCGGGTCGATCACGGCCGAGACGAATGCGTCTCGCGTCATTTCAATCTTTTTATTCCTGTCCCCGGTCCCCTTCCCCCCTACTCCCCAGAGTATCCCTCATTCTCCTCCCTATTCTCGACAAACAACAGAGAGAATCCATCCAGCTCATCATGTTCCGCCGCGCCACACACGCCGCGGCCCGCACGCAGGCCGTGCCAAGCCTCCGCACCTTCGCAACGGCATCATCTCCCGTCAGCGCCGCCGCGCGCAACCACAAGGTCGTCGTGGTCGGCGGCGGTACCGCCGGTCTGTCAATTAGCCACCAGCTCTTGCAATCGGGCAAGTTCAACCAGGACGATATTGCGATTGTCGACCCGGCCGAGTTCCACCACTACCAGCCCGGCTGGACACTTGTCGGCGGCGGTCTTAAGACGAAGGAGGAGCTGCGTCGACCTATGCAGAGTTTGATCGACTCCAAGCTCAAATTCTACAATGATAGCGTTGCGACCTTCGCTCCGGAGAAGAACACCGTTACGCTTGGTAACGGCGACAGCGTCAACTACGACCAATTGATCGTCGCGCCGGGCTTGACTGTCAACTATGGCAGCATTAAGGGCCTTTCCGAGGCGTTGGCCGACAAGTCCGCTCCTGTCTCCTCGATCTACGGCTACGATAGCGTCAGCAAGGTGTTCGGTACCATCCAGAAGCTCGAGAAGGGTAATGCCATTTTCACCCAGCCCGCCGGCGCAATTAAGTGTGCCGGCGCCCCTCAGAAAATCATGTGGTTGGCACTGGACTACTGGAAGCGCGCCGGCCTTTACGACCCTTCCAACCCGGCCGGGTCGGCAATTCAAATCGATTTCGCAACCGGCATGCCGGTCATGTTCGGTGTGCCGAAGTACAACAAGGCGTTGACGGCCATGCAGCAGGAGCGTGGGGTGAACGCGCTCTTCCAGCACGATCTTGTCGCTATCGATGGTAACATGGCCACCTTTGCGCGTCCTGATGGACAGCAGCAGGTTTCGAAGAAGTTTGATCTCCTCCACGTTGTGCCTAAGATGGGAGCTCCTGCTTTTATTAAGAACAGCGTTCTCGCTAATGAGGGTGGTTTCGTTGATGTCGATGATGGAACTACCCAGCACAAGAAGTTTGCCAATGTTTGGTCGGCTGGTGATGCGTCTAGCTTGCCTACATCCAAGACTGCGGCGGCGATTACCTCGCAGGCGCCTGTTGTTGTGCGGAACCTGCTTCAGACCATGGAGGGCAAGAAGGCCGATGCTATATACGATGGATATACCTCGTGCCCGCTGCTGACGGAGTATGGCAAGGTTCTCTTGGCGGAGTTCAAGTATGGTGGTGAGCCTAAGGAGACCTTTGGTAACTGGTTCGGGATCGACCAGGCTGTTCCGCGCCGATCATTCTATCACCTGAAGAAAGACTTCTTCCCGTGGGTTTACTACAACTCGATGGTTAAGGGTGACTGGGCTGGACCTCAGGGGTGGAAATAAAATGTAGATGTTGATCTTTGCACTTACGGAGTTCTGGGTCATAGAACGATCACTATATTACTAAAACATGTCGAGACAAAAAGGGAAATACCCGGACTAGAGTCATGTTGACCGAAATGAATATTTGATTGAGAATTTTCTACGATTAGTAAAGCAATTCTCTCAAATGGGTCCTGGCTGTGCTTACAAGTACCCTACTCTGCAGGCAACTGCGGGGAACATTGCCCATTGGCATCGCCAAGGAGCGTCGGAACCCGATATCCATAGGATTTTCTACATCGGAGAGCGGAGGACAGGTCCGCACCGTGTGGGCCCTTTACTGGCACCAAGGTCTAGTCCAGGACAATACACAATACACAATCCAGATATCGGTCTATTAATATATGCGTAGAAACAAAAAGAAGGGCCATCATCTCCGCACTTGGTCCCGCACGGGTCCCACCACCGGCCGCGGCAATAGTGGCCCGAAGGAGCAAAGTATTCCGCGCTGGAGGTGACCGCCGAACTTTGCCCAGTTCGTCAAACTCCGCCCTGCGAAAGTCAATGTTGAATGTTGGACCGGAAGTCCAAAAGAACATATCAGTGGAAGAAAAGGGAAATGGGAAAAAACGGCCCAGATAACCATCTGACAATGAAATGATGACAATGAAAAAAAGATGACAGCAAAAATAATTCAAACAAGAGAAACCCCCAAAAAAAAGGACCCGACCGGAGTAAATGATATCGCTGCTTTGTCCCTCCCCGCAGACTTAGCTCTTTTGGTCTTCCCCTCACGCGGATATATTCCAGCACGTTCTAAAGGTGCGCTGCATTGTCCAACTCCTCTTTTTGCCTGTTCATATTTCCCCTCATACCCCAACCCGACAATTCTGCTCTGTTCTGACAATGCACACATATTTCATATCTCACAAGCCTCCGCTCTACTGCTGGGCTTTCTGAGCCTCGAGGTAGTTGTAAGCACCGTAGGCAATGGCACCGCCAATAAGGACGATAGCGTAGAGACCGACACCGAAGCCAGCGGAGCCGGAGTTGGCGTTGGAGGAGGCGGTTGCGGCAGCGCCGTTGGCCTTGGGCTCGGGGTCGCCGGGCTGGAGGCGGGTTGGTTAGTAGGGTGATTCAAGATATGGCGAGCGTATAGATATAGATTTAAAGAGACGATGCGGTGGCTGAACGTACCATGCGCTTCACGGTGCCGACAAGCAGACCGTCGAGGATCTCGCGCGCCTCGTCAGAGTGGCCGACGTCCTCGAAGGCCTCGGAGCCATCTTGACCGCCGACATCGAGGAGAACTTCCTCACCACCGCTGTAGCATGAGGGTTAGCCTTGTTTGCGCCGATATCCACGTTATCTGGGGATTTTTCTGTGTATTTGGGCTGTGTGACTCGACAGAGTCGGAGGGAGAAGGGGAGGGGGTGATCTTAAAGACCGATGGGTTGCGATAGGGGCAATAGCCGGCCGATTGATCGATTGGACAGCAGAGTCGAGGAGGGTTGTAGAGGAGTGGGATGAGAGGTATGTATTCACGTACGGGTGCTCATCAACGAAGCTGGTACAGTCGTAAACCTTGTCGTGGATGACCATGTAGAGGTCCTTCTTGGTGTTATGGCCGGTGACCTCCTGGAGGGTGAATTCCTTGGATTCAGACATGGTGAAGAGTGAAGATCTGGGAAGAGGACAGAGCGAGAAGAAGAAATTAGCTTGACTGGAGCGGATTTAAGGGCCAGATCAGCAGTGGGGAGGTGTGGGTGTTTCGTTGAGGCCGCTGGGATTTTCTGCAAGTCCACTGAAAAGACCGATAAGGAGAGTCGGGTTCGGTTGGAGGGTAGGCGGTGCGGTCGTAGGGGAGGAAATTGGGAGAAGAGGATACTCACGACAGGAAGAGCTGAAAAAGACACAAAGCAGAGAGAGAAAGAGAGAGAGAGAGCGAGAGAGCGAGACAGAGAGCGTGCAGGGAAAGAGGAGGGAAGAGCAGATCGCAAAGTTGACGGGTCGTGCGCGAGGGCGGTCTCTCCACGCGGTGGGCCTTTACAATTGGAACTGTATGGTTGGCTTTGGGGGGGCCCCTGCCGTGGCTGCCACCCGGATTGAGGGGTTGGTTCCAGAATTACCGATACGCTTAGATGTGAACTAATCGTTACCGTAGGCATAACCTCATGTATCATACCAGATACATAGTATGTAAGTATATGTTGCTGAGATCCGTCGGTGGAGGCCCAACACGCCCCCGTGCGATTGTTACGTGCTGGACGAATCAGCGGCTGCTGATTCGAGCCTCGGCGCATGAGGGTTGCACTGCTGCCGATGGTATGATGCAGAGTATATGAGTAGAACTAAGTGCCAGGAGGACAACTAGGCTACTAACTACTACCTAAGGGATCCTCAACTATACTAGTTAGTAGTACATATACCAACCTGGGGTACTCAGGTACATACTCAGTAATCACAATACACAACAATAACCCACCGGCGCAGCTCTCGGGAGATGCACGGGGGTGCGCCTATGAGGGCGGTGGCAATTGTCAGACCCGCTGGGCAAATCCGCTGGGCTTCCCGGGGCCCGAGGGTATTGCTGGGCCCGGCTAGCGTGTCGGTTTAGGAGGGCGGAATGACGACGACAGTGTATACAGGAGTCTTGGAAGTCCTCATCAAATAGTTCAAGTTCTTCCTCGTTAGGTCCCCCAGGAGGCGCCCTAAGATAATTTAGTATCTAAGGGTCTGAGTCATATTCTCTAAAGTCCTTATAAAGCCGTTTGTGTACCAACACTGTCCTTAAACAAAAGGCAAGGTGGTGACAACCTTATTGTTACCCACTACCTACTACCACTATACGCTGAAATGCATAAAATTGTGAAATGGTGTATATACCTCGACCGCAATCGGTCTGGCGCCGCCTCTATCTAATTCGTGGCTATCATGACATGCAAAAACACAAACTCTGTGCAATCAGAGACAGAATAGGAAACAAACACAAATACAAGAACAAAACAGTGACGAAAAACAAAACAAAACCCCCCCAAAGTATGGTGGGAACACGCTCATTTCGCTGGGACTCGCTCATAAAACACAATATATGCTTGTTCGTTCTGTAGCCGGTCGCGTGGGCGGAGATCGCGTGGGTTAAAGTCGCCGGCCCGCTCATCGTCGAATCGCCGCCAACATTGTCGCTCTGCGTCGCGCACCAGCGAGATATAGTGCCCGCTGCCCATCGACGACCCGATATGCCGTAGCACCGCAAATGCATCATATGTAAATGGAGGAACTGTCGCCCCCATGGGTGGCGGCGCGGTCGGGTCTGGCGAAGGGGCTGAATTCGGGTGGGAGATCAGGAATTCATCCATCCGTAACCCGTGAAGAGGGAATTCGATCGGAGTGTGGATTTTACGGGCACTGTGAGTCTTCGAGGCGGAGAAACGCTTGAAGTGGACGACTAGAATCTGCGGGGCCCGCGTGATGAAGATCTGCTTGGTCGCCATGCGCTTGCATTTGCAATGTGGGCATTTCCAAACCTCGTCACCACTTAACATCTCCTCCTTACAGTAGCTGCGGAGACATTGATAAATATCCGCTGCGCCTGTCGGCGGGATTTCAACGCTGATACTGTAGAAAGCCTCGTAGGTAGTCGACGTCTGGCGACAGGTCGTGCAGCGAAGTCGACTGGCATGTTGCCCAGCGAACAATGACGAGATGAATGATTCCTCCCGATGACAGTATCGGTCCCATTCAATCCGGGATACTTTCTGCACCGGCATGCGTTCCCGCTGCATCTCCTCCGCGAATGTCAAAGGCCGCAGCGGGTTCCGCTGCCAGTTTACATTGAGGTCCTCGTGAAGGCAGTCCACCACAAAATCGAAAAACTCCTTCGCATCTTGTTGACGATCGATAGCCCATTCCCGATTCAATCGACCGCAGAAGTTCCGGAAAGAACTCGGCATGATCACTTCCACGTCGTTTTTCCATAGCGACCGAATAAGATTGGCGTATAGTCCCGGCATTACCCCTTGTGATCCCTTCCAGTTCTTCTGTATATAGTACCGGAACCGATCGTCGATAAAGAATTTGCTCATCATCACGGTGGCACTAAGGCATTGGATCGTGGAGTTCATATAGCAGGTAACGCCGAAGTTGGTCAGGCCCGTTCGTGGCAGTTTGAGACGACTGAGAAGCGAGTTCGACATATACAACGCTGTACGAGTCGCCGAATTCTGTCGCTCCAAATGGGGTTGAATCTGGCGGCCCTCTGACACGCCGCTATAGCTGGGGCGTGGGACCGCGGGAGGCGGCCGTGATGGTGTCGATGGGACGGGAGTTGGGTAATTTGGCATCGGGAGAGGAGCTTGTCTGTATTCAGGCCGTGTCATAGACTGTTGAACATGGTGTGGCTCCGGGAAGCGACGAAGGAAATCTTCGTAGTTGTGTATGAAAGGGGTGGGTGCCTCTGCAGTGGACTCCTCTAGGGGTTCCTCTGTGAGCGGTTCTTCCTCAAGGTAGTGGCTTGTGTCAATCTCTTCATTCTTGGACCTTTCCATCCACGCCGACAATTCTTCAGAATTCAGCGGGGTAAACTCGCGAAGTCTCCTCTTGCGCACCTCCAGGCTAGAATTGGCACTGGCCATGGTGGGAACACGCCCTAGTGGTCGACCAGGCTTGGAAATGGGTCGCTTGTTCTGAATTGATCCCATCACAGCGGCGGTTGAGGATGTGGCTAGAGACTGTTGCCCAAGGAGATCAATCCACGCATCCAGACCACCAAGAAGAAGCGCTGGTGGGCGCCCCGCCTTAAGGGGCTTATACTCGTTGAATTCATAGAGCGTGTCGTAAAGAGCTCGCAGATGTGGCGCAGATGTTCCAACAGGTGATCCTGCGAGGTAACTGACAGATGTAGTATTTTGATCATAATAAACAATCAGATCAAATTCATTTCGCCGCTCAAACAGAGCTTGTTCGTGTTCCGGGGACACGACGAGGCGTTCCTCTAGTTCCTCTGCAGAGACGTTTTCTTTCAAGACCACAGGTTCAACACAAATAATTGACTTGGCATAGACGTGGCCACCGTCGTACTGGTCTCGAGAGCGGACGTCAACTAGCAACACATTGAACCTTCGAAGATATTCAAGAAGACTTTGGGCCGTTATAGCAGTAGTATGTGGAAGATCGGGAGAGTTGCTTCGTGTTTCACGCGCGGAGTGGACGCCATTTGGCGTTCGAGATCGGTAAGGGCTGTCGTCGAACCCGCGACTTGGACTGCCATGAGGTGAATTACTGAACTGTGAGTATCGTTGATTGAATGATCGTGTACTCTCGGTGGAGGTCCGTGGGGGGTTAGGTGGAGGTTGGGAGGGCACGGTGTAGATTGGACTGTAGGCGGGGTCAGGGGCACGGGGGAGAGATGTTTGAAGAGGAAGCTTGGGAGGCACAGTTGGGACATGTGTTGGAGATCCCATACGCCGAGGGCCTAGTGGGCGGCGAGTCGGTGGCCCGTGGGCGGGACTGTGGTTTGTCTGAGGAGCGTTGGAAGTGTAACCGGAAACCTGACCTGCAGGTCCCGAAGGAGAACGACTAGCAAGCACGTTGGAATTCGACGCATCGTCGTGGGGTTGAGTAGCCTTGAGTTTCGCAAAGCGTTGCGCCAAGATGTCGTCGGCAGGACTCGAGAATCTCTTCGGCTGCGTCTGGGAATTGGAGATCGGCTGAACTTGGAACTGCGTCGGGCTCGGCATTCTGAACGAGTCTGCGCCGGAATTGCGATTTTCGCGACCCCGCGGAATAGTCGAGGCATGTCGGCCGGCAAAGGCCGCTGTATAGGATTCGGCAGGCTGTACGTTGCTGCGGATATTGTCATCGATAATTTCCCGTTTAATCGCATCCATCGTTCCTTGCTTCGTTCGTACCGCCTATTTGCGAAACACCTTGTCAGCTTAGGTACAAAACGGTCATGGCCACCAATGACGGCGCCAATGCAGCGTTGATGCTATTCCAATGCGACTCGGGGGGAGGGGGCGAAGGATATACCATCATCAAACGCGCAAAGTCCTTGGGCCATTCGGGATGCGGGAAAGTAGTCGTCCGATAGTCCGGGTGGTCTGGGATGGTATTCACGGTGATCTCTGAAGCGCGGAGATACTGGACGTAAGCCTGGCCAGGTTCGGTATCCGCAAGTTTCTTGGCCAGATCGATTGCTTCCGAAGCCGTTCCAAGGAGGATCTCGAGCTGTGGATCCGGTGAGCAGATATCCCCGCCGCGGGCTTCCCGCATACTTACTGGAGTGTTTTCATTTACATCCAACAAAGCGGCCTGGTCCTGCAGGTCTTTAATATTTGGGAACCTGGGTCTGGAACCCGGGAGAGCGCCATTCTGATAAGAGTCGGGTCTGGTGACCTGGCCGTTGGAATGTATGTTGCCCCCCACCGAGTAAGGACGCCTACCGTCCTTCCACGGTGGTATGTCCGGTGGAGAGGGGAGGGCTGCCGCATCGGTGGGCATGGTCGAAACGGCAAAGGACAGCAAAGGTTCAGCGCATATTTCGAGTTTGGAAGGCTAGATGGAAGGCAACCCAGGCTCGAGGAAGAGGGAAAAGCAAAAACACCACAGGAAAAGGACAACGAAGGCAAATGGCAAATGCTCCAGGAACCCCCATGGCTGGGGTAAGGCAGTGACAAATACGCCTGCCCTCACCGCCCCCACCGACCGATGACGCTGATCTGGAGCTGCGTACCTAAGACAGTTAGCTCTCTTCATCCTTGATTCGTTTTCACCGAGCACGCATTCGGACTTCTGTGACTTCTTGATCACAAATATTGTGCACATTTCTGTGCTGTTTGCCCCCTTCCAACATGGCAGGCTGGTTCTCTTCAGCGTCGCCCCTCGACGAGCAGATCGAGCGGGCGACTGGATCTTCTCTGTACGTGTGATCGGTGCTTCCATTCCTTCTGCCTACGGGATGGTGTTGCCTATGAGCAGGTTGCGGCAATATGGGACCCTCTGGGACTGACCAATTTCTAGAGAAGATATCGCGCTCAACCTCGAAATCTCCGATATGGTGCGGTCCAAAAGTGTTCAACCGAAGGATGCCATGAGATCCTTGAAACGCCGATTAGAGAATCGAAACCCCAATATTCAGCTAGCGACATTAAAGGTTTGCCTTGGTGAGCTCCGAATCAATCGTTGCATTGAATGCTAATCAACTGTTTTGCCTTCTAGTTGACCGATACATGTGTCAAGAACGGTGGCACCCACTTTCTGGCCGAGATCGCATCCCGCGAGTTCATGGACAATTTGGTGTCATTGATGAAGGCCGAAGGCGCTCCGCTCAATCCGGACGTTCAGCGAAAAGCTTTAGAGCTCATACAGGATTGGGCTATGGCAGCTCAGGGCCGAATGGATTTGATGTATGTGGGGGAAACATATCGCAAGTTACAAAATGAAGGGTTCCATTTCCCCCCGAAGACGGAGTTGAGTGGGAGTATGCTGGAAAGCAACGCGGTAAGTCTGGGCTGGTCAGTACATTCTTACGAGAGTTGGAAGCTAAACTCTTGAATCAGCCACCAGAGTGGATCGACTCGGATGTCTGTATGCGATGCCGCACAGCATTCAGCTTTATGAACCGAAAGCACCATTGCCGAAACTGCGGAAATGTCTTCGATGCCCAATGTTCCAGCAAGACCATTCCTCTACCCCATCTTGGAATTCTACAACCAGTACGAGTCGATGATGGATGCTATACGAAACTCACTTCGAAATCGTTCATACCAGCAGGTCCACCCGGTCCAGCAGATCGATCGGCATATAAGAATAATTCCATCACTAAGTCTAGCGTCATGGAGCCCCGTGGCGCTAAAGTTGACACCAGTTTTGATGACGATCTCCGTCGAGCGTTGCAGATGAGTCTTGACGAAGCGGAAGGGAGAGGCCCATCGGGATATGTACCACAGACGGGGAATGTTCCCGAGGTGACACCCGCGGGCCCAGGACCTACGAATGTCGAAGAGGAAGATGCAGATCTAAAGGCTGCGATCGAAGCGTCTCTGCGAGACATGGAGCAGCATAAGCAGAACCACGCAGCCGCATTGAAAAACAATGCGCAGCCGACCTCTGCCTCTCGCGACTCGTCAACTACTCCAACTCCGGCTGCTAAGAATCCCTATGAACTCAGCGCCGTGGAAGCGGAAAATATTCATCTCTTTTCAACCCTTGTCGACCGACTACAGCATCAACCACCGGGTACCATACTCAGGGAGCCTCAAATCCAGGAACTTTACGAGAGCATCGGCACCCTTCGACCTAAGCTAGCCCGAAGCTATGGAGAGACTATGAGCAAACATGACACCTTGCTTGACCTCCATTCGAAATTATCGACAGTCGTCCGTTATTACGATCGAATGCTGGAAGAACGGCTTTCCAGTGCATATTCCCAGCAAAACCTCGGTTATGGAGCTGTACCCGGTGCGGCTCCGTATCCTAATATGACTGGTTTGTCCTCTCAGGCTCCAAATAGTAAATCAGGCGCGGAGAATTTCTATTATGGCAATCCTCCCGATGCCTCTGGTCCGCCTGGCACAGCATATGCGCCACCGCAGACGACTACCAACGGATATGAAGCTGCTCCTGCAGATGTTACAAGTCCCGTGTACCCGCCACAATCTCAATATGGGGCTCCTGGGGGTGAGTCCCGCAACCCTGCCTGGGGTCAAAATCCCTATCCATCTTTGGGATCCCCTCCACCTCCCAACGAGACCGTCGCACCCGCCTACGGCGGCCCGGCCCAATACTATGCTTCCCAACCCGACCAAGAACCCAAATATTCCGAGCCTCCGTATCAGCCGTCACCTGTTATGCGGCGAGACTCACAATATCAAGCCAGTGCGCCAGGACCGCAATCTCCGGAGCATGTTCAAACACCGACATATTCCACCGTGCCACCGAGTGCACCGGTCCCTCACCAACAGCCCAGCGGAGCCCCACCTCAATCCTACTATTATCAGCCGCAGCAACCTAGCACTGTGCCATCTGCATTCCCACAGGCGCCAACTGGCCAACCGGGACATTATCCGGAAGCTAGCCAGACGCAACAACCCGCACGACCTGTGGAGGAGAGCTTGATTGAGCTATAACCTATATGCATTTTACTGCCGGGCATCTATTTTGCCCTTTGTTCTCTTTGATTATTTTCGCTTTTGTTTCCTATGTACTCGATGATACCTAAGGCCTTTTATTCATGCAAATTGTCTGCACATACCCTGGAGTAGCCACCTAGCATTGTCCGTAGGTCTCCACTCTGGACGAGTCGACTCGTCCAACCGGGCGGCGGCAGGTAAAATTACCCGCCCCCCCGTCACTCGTCGCCCGTAACCAGTGGCCCCGGGGCCCCTCCGGACACGGCGAGATCGTCTTCGACCTCGTCGACTTCTCAACGCCTTGCTTTCTCCCCTCCTCCTCCATCTCAGCCCTTTCACCTGTCATCGCCATTGTTGCACAACCCTGATGGATTCGATCAGGGCGGTGTAGTTCCTCCCTGCATTTCATTATTGGCGCTTGCTTTTTTTCGCCTGCACATCCATCTGCGGTGGTACCTCCTCACTGCCTCGGCCAATCTCCTTTGATGCCCCGTGTACGTCGCTGATTACCCGCCGCCTTTGGGATCTTTGCCGCCATGCCAAACAACACCTCCTCCCCCGTCAAGCGCCCCGGTCTCGCTCGTCGGGCCGTCTCCTCGCATGCAGTGGTCACGCGGGCCAACCCCAACGAGCTGGACGATTCGCACACCAAAGCCCCCGTACACCATAAACCACATCGCGCACATGTCGTGGGTGGTCACCGCAATCATCACCGAAATCCATCACTTGGGAAAAACCTGAGCAAACTCAAACTCTTCCAACTAGCCCCCGAGGCGACCGGTCGACACCACCATCGCAAGAAGTCCGCTCCGGCGACTCCCGTGGGTAGCCCCAAGGCCCAGGGACATGTGCGCTGGGACGGTGCACTGGAGGATCACCCTAAGAACTCGATGAAAAGAAACAACTCCACCCCCGTACTAAGACGGAACAACTCTGCGACAGGAAAGAAAGCTCTTGTTACTGAACGACCGCTATCGAGCACCGGCAGGAAGAAGACGGTTGGATTTGAGCTGGGAGATGACTTAAATGACGACGCCGAGTGGGAGGACACCACGCAATCACCCGAAAGTACTAGGCGCAACTCTGTCGCGCCCTCTAATCCCAGTCTCGAAAACAACGCCCAGGTTCTGGTTGATCCTCTTACCTTTGTGAAGCGACCATACCCGCAAATACCCCGCGCCACCAGTCTTCCGGAATCGATCACGAACAAGTTCGTCCGCGACCAGTCCGACCCAGACGAAGAAGACGAAGAAGACAAGGACGAGGAGGAGGACGGGCAGGAGGCCGATACGCACGAACTTGACCAGCCCGCCGATCAGGGCGATATCGCGAGTCGCTTGCTGAGTCCCTCTCACTCCGCTAGAGCGCCACCTGCCATGTCTTCCATTTCCGCGATGGCTAAGCCGTCGGCCAAGGATCCCGCATCACGCAGTGCCTCCGTGAACCTGGCCCAGGAAAGCACTCGACGGACGCTTTCTACATCTAATCCCGGGCTGGCTATGATGTCTGGCAGTCAGCCCCAAGCTACTTCGTCCTCGATAGAGGGCGGCGTCTCCAGATTCATCGTGAGCAACAAGGCTGCCAACCAAGCCTCATCGCGCACCGATTCCGACCCAAACACTCCGTCCTCATTCCTTCCCCACTACCATCCACAAACACCCCCTTCTCCCAACCGAGATGCTGCAAAAGCCGCTGCGTCTCCAGCTCGACCTGTCGGCGCCGATTTGCCTTCGCGAACACAACAGAAACTTTGGCTGCAGCGTACAGCTACCCTTAACGACTCTCCCCCAGACAACCATGGAGTGACCAAGACTACGTCATCGTCCGCTATGGACCTAGCAGTCAACAACCCGCGCCCTGGTGCTGGTGCCTTTGATACTAGCAGAGGCATAAACGGCGGGGCTCGTGCTGGAGCTAGTGGGCATGATACTGAATCAAGGCAAATTCGCAAAGCCTATGAGAAGGTCTCTGTAGAGCTGACGGCAGTCCGTCGATTCCAATCACCCACTGGTGATAGCTTCAATCGACTGCGCGCCATCGCTCGTATATCCAAGGCCCGTGCCGTCAGTGCCGAACCGGCCACTGCCCTTAGCAAACCGGTCAAGTCGGCTCCTTCATTACCCCTTCTCCAGCATGGCAAACACCCTAGTCGACTTGGATCAAGTTCAGAATCGAAGTCGCAAGTGCGTGACCCACATTCTTCTATCTCGGAAGACCCGGCCACTCAGAGCGAGTCCACCGATGCTGCGCAGGCAACCAAATCATCTCACCCCTCCCACCGAATCCTTTCTTCATCCGACGAGGCCGCGCATGGCCTGACCGCAGATCAAGTCTCAGAAGATTACCCGCCAGTGAACCAAACAGATATGATGATCCGTCGGATGTGGGAGAGCCGAGAGGTGGCTACGTCTGGCTGATAGCTGCCAACATCTATTCTTTACGCTGATGACATTCGTGTTTGCTATTCCCCGGCGTTGGCATTTTTTTTTCTTCTTTTTGATGACGTTTCGCATCAATCATGGACATAGCTGTTTATCCTCTAGGGGCTGTGCTAATTGTAATTGCAACCTTCTACCTGGCCTTGGCGCCCGGCTACCCCGTCTTCCGTAGGATCGCCCATGGCCTGATCATCCAACCCTAAGTTGCCTAAGCTGAGTAATGCCTAAAGCCCCCCTGCTGATTTGCCCTCGCAAGACTGTATACATCTATCTTCTCACCCCAATTTGCTTCATTGTTGTCTACAATCATTCGAACATATAATGGATGCTCTTACTACTCTGGTCGTTGGCCAAATCGCTCGCATCTCCTGTTACGCAGTTGCGATTGGCGTCATTTCAATCGTTCTCAATGTGCTGAACCAGCTGTTCTTGTACAATCGCAATGAACCTCCTGTTGTATTTCACTGGTTTCCTATCCTGGGAAGTACCATTGCCTATGGCATGGACCCTTACCAGTTCTTTTTCTCCTGTCGTCACAAGGTATATATGTGCACACCATGTGGATGTTTCGTTTCAATGAATGCAGAGCGCTAACAGCTGAACACAGTACGGAGACATCTTCACCTTCATCCTACTGGGCAAAAAGACTACCGTGTACCTTGGCATTGAAGGAAATGAGTTCATCCTGAATGGTAAATTGAAAGATGTCAACGCTGAGGAAGTCTACGGCAAATTGACCACCCCTGTATTCGGCACCGATGTGGTATACGATTGCCCCAACTCCAAACTGATGGAGCAGAAGAAGGTATGTAACAAACATCCATTCCTAGAGCATAATTGAATCCAAGGACTAATTCAATCCTAACCCAGTTCATCAAATTCGGCCTCAGCCAAACTGCTCTCGAATCCTACGTCCCCCTCATCGAAGAAGAAGTCAACCATTACATCAAGACCTCGGGCAAATTTAAAGGCAAAACAGGTATCATAGATCTCAGCGCCGCAATGGCCGAAATCACAATCTACACAGCCGGCCGTACCTTACAAGGCGACGAAGTCCGCACAAAGCTGACCTCCGAATTCGCCAGCCTTTATCACGACCTAGATCAAGGCTTTAACCCGATCAATTTCATGCTTCCCTGGGCTCCTCTTCCGCACAATCGCAAGCGAGACATTGCTCACATCCGAATGCGTGAAATTTATCTTGAAATCATTCAAGACCGTCGGAAGTCCACCGTCTCCGAAGAAAATCAACCCCAAGATATGATCTGGAACCTAATGCGCTCTGTCTACCGAGACGGCACCCCAATCCCAGACAAAGAGATTGCTCATATGATGATTACCCTCCTCATGGCTGGACAGCACCAGTCATCTTCGATAAGTTGCTGGATTTTCCTCCGCCTCGCCTCAGAGCCTGAGATGACAGAAAAGCTATACCGGGAACAACTAGATGCCTTTGGACCAGAACTGTCCCAGCTGAGTTACAAAGATATGGAGAAACTCCCACTCCATCAAAACGCGATCAAGGAAACTCTTCGTATTCACAACTCCATCCACACCATCATGCGGAAAGTCAAAAACTCCCTCCCAGTCCCCGGGACCAGATACGTCGTACCAACCAACCACAATCTCCTCGCCTCACCGGGCGTAACAACCCGCGACGAGAAATACTTCCGCAATGCAATGGTCTGGGACCCGCACCGTTGGGAGAACAGGGTTGAGATCGAAGATGATGGTGATACTATTGATTATGGATACGGCGTCGTGTCGAAGGGGACTAAGAGTCCGTATTTACCTTTCGGAGCTGGTCGTCACCGCTGCATTGGGGAGAAATTCGTGTATCTAAACTTGACTGTTATTGTCGCAACTTTAGTGCGCAATTTCCGCTTTTTTAACCCTGAGGATAGAGAGACTGTTCCGGAGACGGATTATTCGGTATGTTTTCTCTTTTTTTTTCTCTTCAGCCTTGTGATGTGGTTTGTCAACTAACCTTTTTCTATTAAAAAAGTCGCTCTTTTCAAGGCCGATGCAGCCGGCAACTGTTCGGTGGGAACGACGTGGGGAATATTAATGGTTTTCAACACCCTGGTAGTAACATGCTGGGCTGTGAAGCCATCCAAAGATTCGGCTTTTTGGGTAATATTCGATTTCGCGGAGTTTAGCAGTATCATCACATTGTATAATGGTATTGTTTTATTGATCGGAGTAGTTCATGACCTTGGATATTTGAAATATTGGTCTGCCCGGTAGTAGACTTTAATACAATATGAGAGCTCAAAAATCTTCTTCAAATTTTCTTCCTGGTTAGGTACCCTGAGCATAATAAATACACTACAACGTGATCATCCCAAATATTCTCTTAAGGATGAAGTTAAAAGACGTTTGGATACGAAAAAGCTATCCCTTGGCAGAGAAAGGTCACAAAATTATTCTACCCACTGTACAGACAGGCTGGAAAATTGCATGTTAGTAGTTGATATCATGATGGCTATATACAAACGTAGCAGGCTATTGTAGTCATCAGATAATGTCAATAATCTATCGAAGTCACTAGCCCGAAACTAGAATAAAGTCTATCAAGTATTTCAAAGCAATACCGAATATTCTCTCGTCTTCAAAACACCGAAATAATGCAGATGTAGTATATACAAGAATGGCCATCAACACTTCCATGTGGCATAGAATCATGTAGACCCGAAGACAATCAGCAGAAGTGACCGGCGCGATTGACCATGATGGTAGAAAAAAGGGGTATGAAACAGTGTACAATGATAAAGCAACAGAAATCTAAAAATTATAGGATGGTTTTGTTCTGTTGAATACCGAAAGGACGGATTAAGCATGATTATGATTACCCCGGTCCCTCCCCCTACCACGTTGGGCTCCACCACGACGCGGATTCTTTCCAGCACCATGATTTCCTACCGCCGTCGGGGTGTCCCGAGGCTGTGATGGTCCATGGCCATTCACAGTTTTCTTCGGAGTGGGTTGAGGTTGAGGCTGTTTCTGGCTCTGGCTCTGGGAACTGGTCGGCTGCGGCGCTGAGCTCTTATTGCCCCGGCGCTTGCGTGAGCTTCCAGGTGTACCCGGGGCTTTACCGCCGCGTCCACCCTTTCCGGCACCGCGCTGCTGCTGCTCCTCTCCCTGCCCCTGCTGGGTAGACTCGGGATCTATTAGGCCTTGAACACGTTTGCTCTCTTCGTCCCACCACTGCTGGAACTCTTGCTCGGCTTGAATTTCTTCGAGATTGTGTTTTGCACTGGCTGCCTCTCGAATCTCGTCTTTCTCTGTTTGCTGCTGGTGTAGAATGGAAGCCAGAGAGAAAGAACCACCGGATGGTGAGCGAGATGCTGCATATGGGTCGGGGCGCGGGATGTGACGAATGGACTGGATTGGAGGCTGGGGAGATGCCTTTGGTAGGGAATTTTGGGAAGAGGGCGAGGGCTTGGAGAGTTGAGATTGAAGATTCCCGGAAATTGTTCGGCCTTGTGTCTGCATTGGAGTTGCGACTGGATTTGACCGAGGAGGCGGTGTTCCAGCTACTGTTTGGCGCATGGTCATGGCTGGCCGTTGAGCAGACTTTTGCTCGGAAGTTGATGGGCTAGAGACACCTTGCCTGGGAAAAGGCTCCTTGCTGGAAGTAGCGGGAGAAGCTGGAGAAGCTGGCGGGGGCAATTGCCATGGATTCCGCGATGCCTCCTTAGACTTTTCCTGTGCGGCGAGCATCTCCTGCATCTGCTGTTGTTGCATCTTCTTGCGGTCCCTCTGGGAAATCTTTGGAGTAAAATTGCTGCTGCTCTCACGACGTCCAGACATGCCCAAAGTCAAATTGGAAACGCGAGTCTGTGAAGTTTCGCCCATTATGTCTTTAAGGTCCTTTTTGCCACTGGGCATCGCCGGGGAGCCCCAAGGAACTGAAGACTCGGAAGGCGACCCCAAAGAGCGCTTTTGATGGAGTGCAATAGCTCTTGACTCGGTTGGAGACTCTGCCAGCAGGTCGTCCTGTGGTGAAGACATTTGGGCGTCCAGGAAACTCCGTTCCTCGACTGACTCGGGTATGCTTGCCCCTAGAGCGGGAGAATCAGGGTATGATTTATCACTCAGTCCCACGCCACGAAGAGCGGATTTTCCCTTTGACAAGTCACCAGGTGAAATGCCAGACTCTTCGTCCATCTGGAACATTAGATCACCAGTCGATTGTTTCGGTTTCAACAGCGGACTGGCGACTGAACTGCGAAGCTCCCTGGGGGTGCTAGCCTTTGACTTCCTCGCAGAAGTGGGCGTTCTGTCGTTTGCAGTCTGTTGTGGGCGGACATCGTAGGATTCCACCTGGCTTAAGCGGGTTTGAAGAGCCATCGCATCGATGCGTCGTTGCTTATCCATTTCGACCGAGCCAGCAATCTCCGGATACCTTTCAAGGGCGTATCCCTCGGAGTTACGGCCTCGAGAGATTGGGAAGCAGGACAATTGATTTTCGTGGCAGACCAGGTCAAGCTCCCCAAGTAAATCATCGTCAAGATCTAGATATTTGTTGGCGAGCAAGGTTTCCAGATCAAGGCAAATATACTCCAGCGCTGCCTCTTTGAACTCGGTCATGTATATGGGGGCAACAGAGTTGAGAAGGTAGGAGATGTTACGAGTATTGACAAAACGACCGACCATCTTTTGACAGATCTGTGATAATCGGTCGATCATCAATTCGTTGGCCACGTACATCACATCCAGAACCAAGTCAATTAGATCGTCGATTGTCTTGACGCGCACCTGATCAAACAGCTGCTCTTCCGTATCGGAATAGACGTAGCGCAAGACAAAATCGAATATTGACCGATCGATGTGCTTCAAGTCAACGTGCACTTTGTCAGAGGACCGGCGGGATGCTAGCCACCTACCACCCGATCGGCCATGGAACAGAGCATCAAAGAAAGGACATCGTTGGCAAATCACTTGGCTGTGCACCTTTAATGAGCCTCCCTTTAATTGGACAACCACATCTGCATCATCGAAGAAGGGAGCATGATTGATGGCATGTGCCATGTCCGTTTTCAAGCTTCGTTGTGGCTCAACCATTAATCTTGCTGCGCGTTCAAGCGTTGGCAGACCAAGTTGTGTGGAAATTCGCATGACCTCAGTGCGCACTTGGCGATACCGAGCTGCATTTGCGGGAGACGTCTTCGCTAAATGCCAGACATCGAGGATACCATCAGTGTAGAGAAAAAAGACCAGGTTCATGACGGTTATGAAATCAACCCCTTTGAGTCGGATTTGTGTCTGTCCATCTTTGCCATATTCAATGTCGAGAACATCCGTCACGGATGAATAATAGGATTCTCGAAATTGATGAAGCGCCTTGCGGAGGATGGGGCTGCGACCTGCAAGAAGGAATTCATGCGCCGGAATGCGTTGGTCGGAATTCGAAGATGTGACCCAAATCGTTCCGCTAGACTGGAAAGACAGAAATTGGCTTTCAATATCAGGTGAGAAAAGAATAGCCCTTTTGATAGCCGCCCCTGCTGAAAGCGGGATCGGCTCATCCGTCGCGTCATTTTCAATCACCGAGTCGATGTCTTCGATTCCAGGAGTGATAAACGGCGAAAGTGGTAGCAGATCATCCCAAAGAGTACTCTGGTCGATATGCACTTGGTCTCGGGTCACATCACAATCGCGTTGCGCAACAGCAAATGCTCCAAACGCGTTACTACGCACAGCCACGGCCCGTGAAAGACCTGGAACGCGTGCAAATTTGTAGTCCTTCGAATAACCATCCTTCCGCTTGGTTCGTTTTTCTTTTCTCCAGGCTGTTCCAGATGTAGTACAAATGATGATAGATCCATCTTGTCCTACATCCATGTCACTGGCCGCCATGTGCGATTTCTTCACGGACCATGCTCTTAACGGCGAGGCTAATGAATTGCGGATCTTGGCAGGGTTTGTCGTGGATGTTGAAGTGGAAGAATTCTCGGGCTTGTTAACCTCGACAGTAAACACATCGCCCGAACTAGACAATGCACAAATCGTGTTGCCACCGCTGGCAAGTTTGACCACATGGTTGACTGAGTGGTCATATCTCGTGGCCATAAAACTATCCCGAATGAAGCTCGAGCTAGCCTCCAGTGGGAACGAAATCTTCGAGTAGCCATATTGCGAGAATACCCAAACTTCATGGTTTTGCAGAAGCACAGCCGTGGCGCGGTCAATGGCGGATACTGTCTGGATGGGACATTGTAACAAGGATGCTCCAACACGGCGAGGAGTTGTTTGGACTTCCAGAGACCTTGCATCCGAGTCAACGAGCCCTAGTTGACCCTCGTTCTTGCCAAAGGTATAGAGACCCGAATCGCTGAAAACAACAGAGTGAATCGCTGAGGCCGCAGCACCCATGATCTTCTCCCTCTTGAAAGCATTGAAGATTTGCCGAGGAGTGGTCTGGATGGGAATGTCGTTTCGATTGCTTGTTCGGGGTAAGCTGTAGCCCAGCTGGCCGAATGTATTACTTCCCCAACTGAAAATCTCACCGGTATTGGTGATTGCAAGACTGTGGTCCTGACCCAAGGCGACGGACACAACAGCCTTCCCTGCCAAACCACCGGTCTCGATACAGACGAAACAAAACCTCGTCGATTCATCGCCAGTTCCAAGACGACCACCAGGACCGAAGCCGCACATGAATAGGTTTGCCTCTGGATCATCCGTGATGATGGCAGTATGCAGCTTTGACATGACCACATTCCGGTATTTTATGGGTTTGTTTTCAATAATAGCGGGCAGCCCGTCAGAGGAATCCGTATCCACTAGATCCCCAAGCCCTAGATTTTCCATCCGATCAACATACTCACGATAGAAGCGATTCAGAAGATGGTCAGGACGCTGGGTAGTGATACGTTCTGGAAATTGTCGGTCGTCCTGATCGCCCAGCCCAAGATTCAGGTTTTTGTTGCTACCAAAGGTAAAGACCTCATCGGCAGAGAAGTCTGAACCGGTATTCTTCACAAGTCCCCGCAGAACAGAACCATCTTCATCGTCAT
This sequence comes from Penicillium sp. G339, assembly GCA_027569595.1. Lineage (NCBI taxonomy): Eukaryota > Fungi > Ascomycota > Eurotiomycetes > Eurotiales > Aspergillaceae > Penicillium > Penicillium sp. G339. Next base: position 623,154 of record JAPDFJ010000008.1, read on the forward strand.
CTTCGTTGAGTGAGGCGTCGTTGGAAACCGTGTCAATCTCCAAGTTATTGGGGATTCGCGAACCGGGAAATTCCGAGAGGATCTGCTTGATATCGCGAGAGGTAATTGTAGCACCGTAAACATCGAATGGAGAGTATCCTTCCCGGTCCTTAATTTTGATGAGAGTCCCACTCTGGTGGTGCGCAGATTTGCTGCTCCCTAGCCTTGCAAAGTCCGTCTCATTGTCGCGGATCATCAACGCTCGGGCGATTGAAGCATTCCCGGCATACAATGCTCTGTGTAGAGCTGTCCACCCACTCTCCCAGTCCTGTGCGTATATGTCGAGCGACGGGTAGGCCTCGAGGAGAGCGCGCGCGAAGCTGACGGCGGTAGGTTTCGGCGATGAGGCGACGTGGTGTAGCAGCGTCCTACCGTGGTGATCGCGGGCGTTCACATCCGATCGCGTCCCTTTCGGGTCCGGGGTCTCGAGGAGCCGCTGGAAGCTCTCGACATCATCTTGGATGAAAAACTCCCAAAGCTTGCTCATGTGTGCCCGGGAAACGGCGCAGTGGCGATGACCGGGACGATCGGTGTCCCGGATGAATAGAGGATGCCGGAAATCGAAGAGTGGATGTGATGGATATGATCTGTATGATATGTACGTGGTAAGATTTATGGGGCGGAGGAAGTGAGTCGGTGGTTTTAAGGAAGCGCAGACGCGATCGCGGGGGAACTCGAAGGCGAGGCAGTCGCACCGTGGCTTTTCTTATCGCCGCTCCGTCATGTTCCTGTGGAACCAACAACCCGCCAATCACAATGGGCTGGTCCCTCCATGCGCTGACGAGAGGCGATCGACGATTGTCTGGGGGAGCCACGGCGAAGCCGCTGGGAAGCCCGTGGGGAGGCGAGTGGATGAGGCAGCGTCAATAGTACTCTAGGTTTCATGGATATGCGCGTGATCTGCTCCCCGCAGTTATGCATGCCAGAAGTAGTACTACTATAGTATCTACCTCGGGTATGTATATATATACGCATGAGAATACTAGTTGGGATGATAGGTGGAGAAATTAAACTCTCATGAAACCGTATATAATTGAAGCTATCTAACTAGTGGCTAAATACTCAAAGATTGGAGGTTGCCTATGAGTCTCTCTCTTTAGATGCAGAACTAGTCGCTTCCGCAGCCTTCGAGTCTGCTCCGTCACCAACAATAATGGTTTCTCCGTCTTCGTCGCTTTGCTCGGATGAATGAAGGGAGGTATTTTTTCGTTGGTCCCTGTAAACACTGTTAGCCTTGCAATGATGCTTATATCGTTTGAGGCTCATCTATTACCGTCGATGGATCAGGATGGCGGATATAAAGCCTGCCCAAAGTAGGAAATAAAATACAAAAGTCACAGGCCAACCTTTCTTCCATCTCGGGGCACCATAAGGACCAGCGGTTGGGAATAGTAGAAGTGGGACCCAGATATTGAACGAATACCCAAAGGTCATCATGGAGCCCTATGAAGCGGATATAGTGAGTCTGACCGTAGCTGTATGTGGGCACCCTTGACAGCCAAACTCAAATCAAGTAATTCTGCAGAGTTGGATTAGACATACCATGATTAGGGCGCGTTCCTCCGAGTCATTCTTCACAATGGTATTAACAGTCGAATACAGAATTGGGCTCAGACAGCCCGAAATTCCAAAAAGATACCACGCAAAGAATCTAGACGGTGTAGACGTTAGGCTTTTCGTTGGACATAAAAGGGGTGCCCATGATCTTACTTCAATGCAGTAGGAATGTTCCAGATGATCATGCAAAGCGTCGAGAAAAGTACACAGATGGAAACCAGAGTATAAATGATCCACGCTGGATATATAGCGGCAATAGTCGACCCGAGCCAGGAAGCAACGATGGTGATTGCATAAATCACTGTAGGCAATTGATTAATCTGAGTAACCGAATATCCTTCTGCCTTGAGCCACAAATTCATATATGATGACGGGTATGATGAAATGATCATGCACCTGCGTAGAGATATCAGTATGCGCCATCTTTTGCTGGAGTTCTTGCAGCCAAACTTACGCGTAGCAGGTGATGAATACCCAGATACGCCACCTCTTCAAAGTTCGCTTAAATACATCCAATCCAAGTTTGCCTGGCCGTCGAATCTTTGCCCTGGCGGTTCTTTTCTTCGCCAATGTAATGTCACTTTCAGACAGATAGAACGGTCGCGGTGAGTCTGGAATGCCTGGGAAAATCAAGAATCCGACGAGAGCTACCGGAATTGTAAAGATACCATCAATGATAAATAGCCATCTCCAACCCGGCATACCTCCGACTCCTGAAAGATTTGTGTATGCTGCTGACTGCAGATATCCGCTTACCATAGACCCCAACGGGTTACAGATGAACCAGGCACCAGCTCGCTTGAAAAGCTCCGGCCCAGAATACCAGGATCCTTCAGAAGTAGCCATTAGTACCGTCAGACTTGATGTGAGGATTAAACTTACCCAGAATAAAATGTGTCCCAGCAAAGACAGGAGCCTCCAGCATGCCAACTAGAAATCGCAGCGCGTATATCTGATTGACATTTGTGACCCGGCTTTGGGCAAATGTACAGATTCCCCATAATACCTCCAGCCCAGGTAGCAGCCAACGAGCTCTATTTTCCATTAGTCTTGTCTACCAAAGGAAATGAAATTAGTATATACCCACAGGCTCGGACGTGACATCAACAAGAGTCCAGGGACCTGAAATACCACGTATGCCGTAAAATAGCAAACATTAAAGTAATTCAACTCATTCCCGTAAAGACCGAAGTCCTCTTTCAAACCACTGACATAAGCATTGCTGATGTTGGTCTGATCTATATTGGCTTCATTAGATTGAGTTTTCATTACGTTTTGATGATGCATTTCTCACCCAAATACTTGACGAAGACTGAAAAGATTAGTTATTTTATCCAAGAACGGGGAATAGAATGATCTTACAGCATAGACAAGCAAAAATGAGAATAGACAAATCAAGCTTGAAAAGCAATCTACAATTGTCAGTTCGAAATGAAGGGATCGAGTGTTCCTGTTTTGACTGACTTTCGCTCCTCAGAGGGATACTCCGATGGATACCAGTTGAATATCTCCTTGATAACTCCCAGTAAGGATGGTCGTCCGGACTTTGGCTTTACCTCAGACATGACAACGGTACACTGCCCGTAGTAACGCCGGCTATGATGAATGGAGCAGTTCAGAACGAGGTCCTCTCGGAGAATATTTTACTGTGACGAGAATATGCAGCTGGGCTTATTTTAAATGCTCCGTTCTCTACGATCAGATAAGAAAGCACAAATCCAGGCCCTCCGATGGCTTCATTGCAATCGCCCCACGTCTTGTCGCCATCGGAATATATCCGAGAGAAACAATAGGACATTTCCAGATACAAGCATGAACATGGCTTTTAGTGGCAGGCGGATAGAATCATTTCTTTGAAGTTCTCGGCCGCGACATGTCTACAGATTATGGCGTGCCCAACTCCTATTTCGGGGCGGATGGTTTTGTATCCGATGATTAGCCGGTATCACCTTGTCTCCCATTCGACAAAATAATGGCGTGCTTTATTCATCAATGCTTGAGATTGGTTTAGAAGTGCGGGGTTGGTGTTACTCCTCCACGCTGGGTTGGCTCTTATATGTGGTGCGCATCCGGTCTTGCTCATAATCATTCGCATATTGCGCACTATCGCTGTGAAGACAATACTTGGCACTGCGAAGAGATACACACTAACAAGATGCCTGGAAAAGTAATCGACCGATATGATCATGTACCGGTAACCAAAGAAGATTGTAAGTTCTTTCTAATCACGATTTGGGATGAATGTGTTAACCGTTAGGCAGTGGACTGGGCGGAGCTCATCACCCTTGACCTGAGTGAATATGAGCAGCCTGGAGGTAAAGAGGGATTAGTCAAGAAGCTCGAACATGCTGTGCGAAATGTTGGTGGGTATCTACTTCCACATTTCTTTTCATTGGTGTTTTCCAGTCGCTGATCACACCCATATGAAGGTTTCTTCTATGTGAAGAACTTCAACATCAGCCAAGAAGAAGTAGATCGCCAGTTTGCACTGGGTCGAGAATTCTACGCATTACCACTTGAGGAAAAGCTCAAGTTTCATAATGCAGATGACCTAGTCAGGGGGGAGTATAACGGATATCGACCGGCTGGTCACCGCATGTGAGATCATCACCCAGCGCGTTCTAAATAGTTAGGCATAAGCTTATAATGCGCCAGTCTTGGTAACGGAATAAAGGATAATGTGCAGGTGTATAACATCCCCAAATTTGATGGTTATCACCAGCGGCAACAACCCCCTGTTCTTTCTGAGAACATCGCCGAGATCGAGGCATTCAGCCGGGTAATCACTCTTAGTTAACCTCGGATTTTCTTCAGCAAACTAATCAGAAGTATTCACAGAAATGCCACACGGAGGTAGTCGAAAAACTGCTCCGCCTCTTTGCTATTCTCCTAGAGCTCCCGGATGAGGACCAGCTAGTTCGCGATCATCAATACGATACTCGCGGAGAAGATCATTTGCGCTATATGCACTACGCAGCACGCAGTGCTGAGGAGAACAATAAAGTCGGAAGTTTGTATAGCCCCGGCCATACCGATCTCGGCACAGTCACCCTCCTTTTCCGCCAACCTGTAGCAGCTCTGCAGATTCTCAACTCCGAAGGTAATTGGAAGTGGGTGCGGCCTCAGGATGGAACTATTACCATAAATACCTGTGATGCCTTGACAGCCCTCACGGGTGGTTTGATCAAATCTAGTGTCCACCGTGTACATGCGCCTCCGCCCGATCAGGCCCATGTTGACAGATTGGGTGTGCTTTATTTTGCCCGGTGAGTCATTCTTTTGTGCTCGGATGCATCTTATTCTATGGGGGTTTGGGCGCATACATCTGAAAGGAGCTAACTTGCAGTAGCCCAAATAACCACGTTGTTCTGGATCCTATCATGAATAGTCCTCTTCTTAACCGGCTTGGATTGACGCAGAATGTCTTTACCGAGCTTGGTCAACATCTCACAACTGAACAGTGGGTTAAGGTGCGACAGACGCAGCAACAACGACGTAACAAAGATGTTAAGGTCTCTGATGAAGGGAAATACACCTATGGCGCTAAAGATCTCGAGATTATTCCAGGCTTGAGTGCCAAGATATACAATTGAGGATTCATTATCCATCATCCAACAGCATCCGTTTCAAGGTTGTATCCACAAGGAACTTGAACGTAGTTGCAAATACCTACTAGTAGGTAGTTCGGACTGAATATTTAAGACAAATTATGCGCACAATATTAACAACTCTGCCTGACAATGGACATAGTATAGCCTTTCACAGCGTGCTAGAACTCTAATAGATTAGGTGTGATTTTACCATGTGCAGCAAGACTGTTGACAGTAGTTTTTGAGCCTATACTCGGAAAGCACCGGGACTATCATGCAGGGGGCATCTTCGTGTAGGGTCTGACCATGAGGTAGCAATATCAATCTCATGGCGAGTTGTGATTAAAAATACTGTCAGTATCAATATGCGCCGTGTACCTAAAAAATACTGAGAAATGCCCAGCACTTGGTAGAGGGGAATTTCCACCACTATGTCGAAGCAAGCTTAAAAATAAAACATTAGGAACCACCGAAAATGGATTGATTTCCTGTCCCTGAAAACATCACAAGGTATCTGCTCTGGCAATTACCGAGCTGAATTTCCAGCGACCCAAAAGTGGGCTAGAGTGGGTTAGAGTGGGTCGTACAATGGAAAAACAAAGAGAGAGAAAAAAAAACAAGCAAAAGGTGGGCCAAGTGAAAGAAGCATTGAGGATGAATGCTCGATACAAACGGTCGAACTCATCGCGCAATCAACTCTGACTCCGGTGCTCGGACGCAATCCAAGCGAAGCCCTACATGTCCGGCCGATCTCTCAAACAAGTAAACAAGGCGAACAATGTGCGGGGTCAGCGCCGATCACGATTGTGCCCCGGGTTTTCCCCAGAACAACTCGTGGGACTGAGTAAACACAGGTACACGGATCCTTGAACTACCCTTGTTATCGTGAAACGTGATCCCGGAAAAGGCATCGTGGGCCGGGGCAAGATCTGCCATGTCCTACGTCGTCGAATCAGACCCCCGCGCAACACCGCGTATTGAGGTCGTATAGGTAAGTCCTTTGTGGGGATGCAGGAACCAACCGAACCCGTCTTCAGGGGTTGAATGATGATGATCAACCTTCGAAAATGGGCTGCCTCGGCATAAGGCTGGGGATCACATTCGCAGGATTCGCGCGGTGGATATTTATCTCGTTTCCATCCGACCATTTTTTTCACGGTTGGAATCATCCAAAGCTCTGGTCGTCTTCTTGCAGGCTTCATTATGGTCTCCGTTTCGGGTTCAGGTTCATCGGTGCACTTCCTCATGTTGGCCCTTGTGGCTTTCATGGTGGCAATTGTCTCTGCCCGGCCTGCTGTTGATCGGACTACTTCGCAGGTTGCACCTCGCGATCTTCCCAAGGCTCCTGCCGATGATCCATTCTATCAACCACCAGCTGGGTTCGAGACCGAGGAGCCTGGGACCATTTTGAAGCACCGCGATGTTAGCGTCGCGTTCCTAGGACTGATTCCCGATCCGGTTGATGCCTACCAGCTGCTTTATCGGACGACCGCTATCAATGGCTCTGCCATTGCAACAGTGACGACCATCTTCAAGCCCGCGTCACCCAAGAAGGACCGATTCGTCTCCTTCCACACTGCCTACGATAGCTCTGCAACCATCTGCAACCCCAGTTACAACTATCAGTTCTTCGCTCCGCAGACTGACATCATTTCTTCGGCTGAGCAATTGCTTCTTCAGGCCTACCTGCAGCTAGGATATATTGTTGCCTCGCCCGACTATGAAGGGCCCGATGCTGCCTTCGGTCCGGGCCATCTTGAAGGCATGGGCGTGCTGGATAGCATGCGTGCTGTAAGCAACTTTGGCTCAACTCTTGGTCTAACAAGTGACAATCCCATGATTGTTGGCGCTGGGTACTCTGGTGGTGCCATTGCGACTGGCTGGGCTGCCTCTCTACAGCCGACATATGCTCCAGAGTTGGATATTAAGGGCTGGGTACAGGGCGGCACGCCTTCCAACTTAACTGGTACCCTGGTCTTTATCGACAACACGCTGTTCAGCGGCTTTATCCCACCTGCTGTGGCTGGTCTGGCGATGCCCAGTGCCTACGGCGCCGAGTTGAGGCCGGTTATTGACAAGATCCTGACCGACAAAGGACGGAAGGCCCTTGAATCCGCCAAGACCAACTGCGCCGTCGGCGATCTGATCAGTTTCCCCGAGATGTCGCTCTTTTCAAAGGATATTCAGAGCTTGGGCTGGGGCTTGCTCGAACAGCCCACGGTTAAGTCCATCTTGAGCAAGAACAATCTAGGCGTCAATAAGAATGAGACGCCCACTGCGCCGGTGTTTGTGTACCATGCTACGCAAGATGAGATTATTCCTTACTCTGACGCATCGAAGATGGTCAACTCGTGGTGCGACAACGGGGCTAACGTCAAGTTCACCTCGTACAAAAACGGTGGCCACGCGACCACTGAAGTGATTGCCTTGCCAGATGCCATTGCATTCGTGGAGGCTGCTTTTGCAGGCACCACGCAGAAGGGCTGCTCGCACAATACCAAGCTGGACAGTCTGTTGAACCCTATTGCGCTGGGAGTTGAGCTGGAGCCTATCCTTACCAAGCTCGTCGATGTACTTGCCGCGTTGGGCCGGGGCGACTCAAGCGTCAAGCAGAATCTCAATGTTCTCAAAGATGTGGTAACCTGGTAATAACCATTTGCCAGGGGGTTGGGGTTAAGAATAGGTCAAGTTGTCCTGCGATGATATAGCAGTGGTGGAATCTGGGATATATAAGTAGTACGCACTACATAATACACTGTTTAATGATTGGAGAATTATGAACATGGTCTGAAATGAGAACTGCTTCGCATCCCACGCCTCCCCGACACTTTTGACTCGAATTAGACTTGCGTGACTCTGTCGTGCTCGCTTGCGTCATTTCTCCGCGGCTCTGCTGAAAGGTACCCGAGCGCGGTGCGCCTCGCGTAGAGACTTGCATCCAGGCCCTGCAGCGATGCGGTCTGTATGTGATAGATCGACTGGACTGGGCCTAGGCAGTCATCCTCGCCATGTTCACGATGACTCAAGATTTCTGCTTGGCAGATAGAGAATAAGAAGAAAGAACACACAGATTGCCCCAAAGGTGTACACAGAGGGCGATCAGCTGCTTCAGTCAGCTGCCTCGTTCTCTTATCGCGACCGGGCGGTGGGCCTCGATCGGGGCTCCCATAGTTATACCGTATACTTATAGGCTGGGATTCGTAGAACTACCTAGGGTTCCCCGGATTGTTAGATTAAGCGTAAAAGAAGAAAAGAAAAATCTCCTCTGAAAAGCAAATACATACGCAAAGCGCACAACTGCAACTGTTGAACTGCGTCTGCGTCTGCGTTCGCGATCCGCGGTGGCGTTGGCTGACGGTCACCAGTCAGTCAGTCACCCGATGTGCGTCACTGCTTTCTAGTCTTCCCCCCATCGTCAACCTTCATCCCTTCTCTCTCTTTCTGTCTCCTCTCTCCCTTCTTCCCTCTCCTCCTCCTTTTATATACTCGTCTATTCCCCAGGGCCATGACTCTCCGCCCGTAGGTTCCACAACGTCCTGACGCTGTGAACCCTCCGTGCGGATCGGATCTGCTCTTGATGCGGAGAAGCTCCCCAGGCTCCGAAGGTCCCAGGTTCTAGATCCTAGACCATCTCCCTAAGTGGATGGTGACCATGTTCGCTGCGGTCTTCATTGTTTCCGCCTGCATTCACAATCACACTTACACTTAAATCTTTCTGGTGCCTATTTTATTTCTTGCCACCGCCCTTCTCCTCTGTTAGCATGGCCTGCTGCACTAGCCCCACCGTCTCGCTGCGCTCCTGATAACACAATCGCCCGCTGGTTGCACTTCTCCTCCGGCAACCCGTTGGTCGGGGGGTAAGAACTGCGACTTCGACCGTGTGGACGGGGCCACTGACTGTTGGATAGACGCCCATCATGCATCAGCACCCTCGTTCTCCCGCCATCTCCTCTTCGGCCCCAAAGCAACCCGCCAACCCGCTGGCCGCGGCTCGGGACGACCTCAAGGACCAAGACGTCGTCCCGCCTTCCCCCACCGTGGACATTCGAACCAACTCGACCAAGGGGTTGGGCATTGATGGCGGGCCAGAATCTTCTGAGCAAAGGGCTGCAGCTCCAAGCAAAGAGAATATAGCCAAGTTGAACCAGATCATCTCGGTATGTCCTACAGGGTGCTCTTGAAACTATCTCCCATCTCCATCAACTATTCCATCTCCATCTCCATCTTTATCATCGCCCTGGAACACAGGAAGCTTATGACTCATTCTTATCGTCCACAGAACTACCACACAAAAGCAGCTCTGATAGTCCTTCATTCACGCGTCGAGCTCCCTCCTTCATATCCAAAGGGCTCCGAAGTCCCGAGGGTCAACCGTTGGGTACGTTACACTCACCAGTTTCATTTCCCCATTTGAAACACCTCAAGATGACTGACCTTTTTCTCTTCTCATGGTAGTTTAATGTCGAGCTAAACGATACCGACATCCTACGAGAACAGCTTCGGATATGGCGAACTTGCGACGCTACGGACAACCGACCTCCCCCTCTGCTCATCGAAATATACTTGGATACCAAAGGCCTGACGAACAACCAGAGCCTGGTGATTCTAGACGAAAATGGGAAGCGTTGGGATGTGCAGGACTCACTGGAAGCTTTGCGGACACAGCCCTCCAGCCCCCACCAATCGAAATCCGATGAGATCATTCTAGAGCGGTGGAAGATTGAGTTGGGCGAGTCCACAACCAGACCATCAGCTGATCTGGGCTCCATATTGCCGACCGTATATAAGAAGAGCATTGTTCTTTTCCGATCTTTGTTCACCTACTCCAAGTTCCTGCCAGCATGGAAGTTCTCCAAGCGAAACACAAAGTTACGCCGGAGCCCTGCCCTGCAAATAAAGTATCGCGTGATAGATGGGAGCATTCCTACCGCTGGCAGGTCCCCAGATCGCTTAACAGCTCCGTTATATGAGGGGAGTGGGAAAGTGGTCGATACTTACGGTTTTGGTGTCACCGAATCACCAGCTGGGCCGTTCTCTGTGCAGGTTACTTATCGGACAAACTGTGACTTCCGCGTGGATGATTCGGAAGCTCTCCTCAGCTCCCGTTTCATGGGCGCTGATGACGATATCTTCCGCCCATCTCTCCCCTCGGAAGACAGCAGAATGAATCCCGAGGTTGGCTCGGTACCGGTAGTGAAACGAACTGTTGGGGATCCTGATTGTTCACGCGCATATGGAAGCTTGTCAACATTTCATCAGGTTGGTCCACCTACTGGGACAAGCCCCATCTCTGCGTTGCGGGCTGCGAGAGACGCCGGAACAGGATCTTCCTCGCCACCGGATTCTCCATCCAAGAAGCTCCTACCTCCGGCAAAGATAGCAACCACTGGACGAGCTGCTCAGATTGCAAGTGAGAGTGCTGGTGCCTCAAACTTTGGCCGTCGCCCCTCCATCTCCTTCCAGCCCTTCAAAGCACCGCCTCTCTCCGCTTCCCCGGCCTTGATAGACACCCCATTAGGCGTATCACCTCGGACTACATCAGCTCGTGCTTCCGCAGGCACATCTGCGGATTCACGGGTTATGCCGCCGCCTTCTGTAGCAGCCTCTGCACGCAGACCTGCCGCTTTTGTATCCGAACAACTTATCTCGTCTTCTAACTCAGCATCCCCAAAACCAGCACCGATCACTAGATACAGCAGTTCGTTCAGCCATAGACGAAACCGCCCATCTTCTGGTGGCATGACCAAGCCGGACGACGACATTTCAAGCGGCAAGGCCAGTGCTGCCTCGTCGAATGTACAACCAGGTTCCGGTCTTCTCGCAGAAGCAACTGGAACCAGCGCAGAATCTATCCATGCCGACGACGAGAACATTTCTGAATTTTTGAAGATGCTCGATTTGAAGAAAGATTTGATGAATACATCTAGCTCTGGCTCTCAAGATTCTGGACCTCGCAAGCCAACGGCCACATCAGCTGCTTTAGCTCGTTTCCAACGAATGCGTGATTCAAATGCAGCGCTGTCTGACTCGATGTCGACATCAATGCATCTCCGGCAATCGTCATCGTCATCCAGCAAGCAGCTTTCAGGCGTTCCGCAAATGGTTGCTGGTACATCTATCTCTACAGCCTCGTCTCCTGGGAAACCTATATCACCCCATACTCCTCACACCCCCGCCATCCGCTCTCGCCTCAGCTCTAATAGTGTCGCCGATGAAATTGTCTCGGAACACGACCGTCGAGTCCCGCCACATATCGAGCACGACTCACCTCTCGAGGAGAACCCTCCCGGTGAAACAATAACGCAGCGCGATCCATCTACCGCCGCAGCCATAGACATTCCAATTTCCCCACGCGTTTACCCTCCAGCATACCGTCGCTCAAGCTCTGCGGCCCAACGGAGACGGCCAATAGTGGCCGACGACGACGAGATCTTCCCGTTCGGCATGCGGAGCGTGAGTCTTGGTAATGAAGAGGTGGGACATCCCGTTCCTGACACCTTACAGCGCATGAATGAAGATGAAAACCCCGACCCAAACCTCTACCAATCCCAACCAGAAGAAGACCAGCCATCCACCGAAGACAACAATGTCCCCACAGCTAGTGCCACCGGCGCATCTCGACGATCCGCAACATCTTCCATCTCAAACACACACCTCTACCAACCCCGCTTCGCTAGCCCGCGAGGCCGTGGATACTCAGGCGGTCAATCTCTCAGTTCCGCCTCAAGTAGTCTCGCAAGGGGCACAGCTATCCCGCCACATTTGGCTGAGCGGGATGCTGATCGCGACGGTAATGCCAGTGGTAGCACTAGCGGCAATTCCACAATGGAACTTCGTCGTGGCTCAGGCCAGCGACCCAGTGCCAGTCGTGCCCCGCCATCTGCTGCCTTTGAGGATGATGAACCGTTACTCTTTGCCATGAGTGACTTCGGTGCCTCTCGGCGCAGCCTTGAAGAAAATAGAGGGAATCATGGCGGTAATGACTCGAATAGTGCTTCGAGGCGGGGCAGCGGGAGAAGAGGAGCTGGGCTTCCTAATTTCCACGTCTGGTAGAGAGAGCTCTGCTGCCACTTTTTCACCTCGACCTCTCCCTTCCCCGTACTGATGTTTCTTTTTGCCGTTTCCATCGGACCAGGCGAGATGCCTGGACTGAGTTCGTCCGAATACCCATTTCCCTTTTTTTTTGTTAGTCTTGGTTTAAACGACTCGGACCGTTCGATCAAGGTCTAAATCTCATCTTCTCTTCATACTTATTGTTCTCTTTTCTCTTTTCTTAAACCCCTTTTCATTTATGAAATGGTTGGTTCTTTTCTTAACTCATAGACTGGATTCTCTGTTTTCCTCTCCCTTTTGGTCTTTTTTTAACTACCATCCAGGTTGATCCTCATGTGCATAGAAGATTGATTTTTTGAGCTCGTTCTTGATATTTGGTCTCTCTTGTTCTTGTTCTTCGTTTCTTCGTTGATTATCCGGATTGAAAACTTGCCTTCGCTCCTATACTACCTAATCTTGCATGACCCCAATTGTTGGTGTTGTTTGCACACTTGGTACCTTTCATGTGTTCTGGTGTTTTTTGGGGGGCCCAGTCCATCAATTCTGCAGCTGTTCATAGTATGATAAGACGAATTCTATGCTTTGGGCCTTACGGATCTTTGATTTTGAATTTAAGAGGCACTTTATGAAATTCCGAGATCTTGGCGTGCATGGATGAACCTAGGCGAGTTTGGCAGTGGACCGAATTACACTAATGAAACATAATCTTTTTCAGTCAAGAATTTGTTTCGGCTAGACTATTTCATTGGGACTGACAGAATGTGAACCATTCATGGGATAGAGTTGTATCTTTGATAGGGGATATTAGCATCCCCAGGGTCTACTGAGGCGGTGCTTCTAGTAACCCTTACGAAGTAATGCGGGCGGGCTGCTCCTCCTACAAGAGGCTTATCGTATCTAGAATCTATGAACATTTATTTCTTTTCACAAGCTATAAGAAACCAGGCTCCAGATGCTGAAAACGATGCGTCATGCAATACATATGGGTACAAAATAGCCCAGACGCCGGTACAGTAATCCAGATCCAGACTTTTTTCAATATCAACATGGGCTCAGGGCAGAAGCGATCCACGAACGAATCGACTTCGATATTTTCACGGGTATCATGAGTAAACTTTTGACCAACCAATGGTTCCGAAACGAGAACCAACATTACATCTTCCGGAAGGTGTTACCAGAAGCACTGCGGCGTTCCTTGGCCTTGAAATCCTTTGAATTGGTCTTATCATATCGGACCTCGGGCTTACTGTTCTTCGACCTGCCAGCTGGCATGAAGCTGACCTCTCTCTCACCAGTAACAGCATTCTGCCGCGCGGGCCGTTGCCTCGACTTCATATTTTGAGCACGAGAGCCAAAGGACCGGTCGCGCGCGGAGTTGGTGCGGGTGGAAGAGGAGACCTGCATGCGGGGAGGAGCACGCTTGGTACGCTTGAAATCGGTGGAGGATATTTTGTTAGAGCGCTCGGGTTTTGCGGGGCGTTCGTCTTCGCTGTCGGAGTTGGAATCGGAGCTAGATCCCGGGACATCATCGACGGCTTCTTGCTCAACGGCAGTGAGGCCGCGTTCCGCGCGATCTTTGCGAACGGCGGCGGGGATAGGAACAGTGCTAGGGTTGATAAGACGGAATTCATGAGATGTCTCGTCCACGGCGAAGTCCTCGTCTTCGAATAGGGCGTTGAATCGGTTATCGGACAGAACACCCTTGCTCTTGGGCTGTTGCTCCTTCTCTTCCTCGGCCTCCTTGGCAGGTGCGTCAACCATCTCTGCATCACCGCCACGTTCGAGTACACGCTTGGCATCCCGGCGCTCCTTCTTCTCCTCTACATTCATCAATCTCTCGGCCAGTCTCTTGTTCACCTTCACGGCGGCCTTCTTCTTGCCGCGGATGCGACTCTCGCGCTCCTTATCGATCTTCTCCTTCACTCGCTTCGCACGCTCCTCCTCCCAGATGTATGGGTTGGTGATCAATCTGGCCTCCTCGTACAGACGCTGAGCCACGAAGTAACCGTGCATGTATGGTCGCAGAAGGTTGGTACGGCCAATAAGATGCTCGAGATTCAGGCTGCGAAGTTGGGGAACAGTCAAGAACTTGTAGTTATCATAGACAGCGCCGGCGCTTGAGCTGGCGAAGGCGTTGGGGTCGTTGGGATCTTCAGCCATCTCCTCAACCAAGTTATCGAGGAACGAGCACCACTTCGGCGCAGGGCCAAGCTGCGGGATAAAGAATGAGTGCTGTTGACGGCCTTCGTTCGCTGTCAGCAGCATTCCGCTGTCCTTGCACCAAGCCACCGAGTTGATGTCCACCGCCGGTTCAACAGAGGTCCAAGGGCTGCCATCGCGTGGGTCCCAAATCTTGATAATACGCTTATCAGATGACATGATTTTAGGCTCCATTGTTGCCTCGCGGGTAGCAGTTGATGGTTGAAGGAATTTGAGAGTGTGAATAGGGAAACCGTATCCTTGGTCCTTCTTCAAAAGAGGAACAGGGGATCGGAGATCATAGAGGTGAATTAGACCATTAGATGAGCCTGTTCCTAGTGTTAGACCGGAACGCTGGAACTCCAGCGCGGTGATTTCATTTCGCGCCTCATTCGGTCCAGCCTGTGTAGGCGGCAAGAGCACACCCGCGCGACCCTTGGCTCTGGGATCCCACAGCTCGACGGTGCCTATCGTGGTTCCGAAGGCAAGTAGGCCGTGGCTCTCCTCTGCAATTGCACCGGTGTTGACGGCACCAGTGTGGATTCCACCCTGCAACGTACCACCACCTGCGGATGTGAAATCGTCACCGCCGACATCCACCTCGAAGCTTCGCATATATCGGCCCATTTCCAGGTTAAGACGAAAGACCTCACCCAAGCCATCCTGGTTGACACCCACGGAGGGAATCAGGGCCTCGGTCGAGTTTCGGTCAAACACGATATCACGGCCGTATCGCGGGAGGCGTGTGGTATAGTGACATCCTTGCGGTGTGTGGAATTCAAGAGAGCGGTCAGACTGAAGGTGGAGGGACTTGGAGTAGTCGGAAGATAAGAGGATGAAGGTTTGGTTGAGAGCGATTGTATGGCGAGCCCAGGAGAGAGATAATTGTGGGAGGTAGTGGGTATGAATTTGCGGCTTATATGTGCCTAGCGACAAAGTCGGTCAGTTGCGCTTTTCTCAAGATAGCAATGGAAATTCCACCTACCTGTGCTCATGACCCATTCTCCATCTTCACTGACTCGGACACACTGACTGGCCTCCTCGAACTCGAAGTCCTGCAGCAGCTCAACACGGTTGGCATACTCGGGATCGTCCTTCAAGCTGCGCTTGCGGCGTCTGGCGAGCCACTCGGGCAAAGGACGGGCAGTGTTGGAGCCCGAGATGGTGTATACGGGCACCTCAGACTGATTGGATAACTTCATGGCGGCAGTCTAAACCACTGCAGAGGTCCAGGAAAGTCGAGCCCTGTGTCTTCTTAGGATTCCAAGTTGGCGCGGTGAAAAAAAGTCGCTGCGATAAAAAACGGAACGATAAGGTGCACGTGACTCTTGGCGGGATCCGCAGCGGCGATTGCGCGCTACGAACTTCCCCGGATGGCCTCGACTGTTGACGTTGCGCCGTCCACGTTGTCACGCTGCGGCGATGTCTCTACCCGCCTGATGGGCTTCTGCACTGGGCTTGATTGTGCGCGCATCTTCCTGACAGCCGACCTGGTGCGTCACTGGAAATGAATTCTCGAATAACCCTCGCCATCCCTCTTGTTTGTGAATGCTCCCGGGGCTGTCCGCGACCGTTGAATCATGGACTTTCCCGGAAATGCGACCACCAATATTCATCTGATTGTAAGCAAATATGGCATAGTATATTGTTGTCTGCGAAGACTGACCAAGAGACTTCAGGATGGCTTTTCCACCATTTATTGGAGAATCTACACGGAAGAACAAGGAATTTCAAACCATCCTCAGGATGGCCCAGCTAATGGCTACACCATCTTGAGACATCTGGGTCGCCTCAAGGATCTAGAGGCTCGATTGCGAGGTCTGAATTGCCTGGCCTCTTGCCCAAGGCGCCTCGGGTTATGGGTGTTTTCCCCAACTCCCAACTTCGAAAGTCTGGGCTCCTTGTATGTCAAGGAAGGTGATACAGAAACGACCAAGATCCTCGTGGATACGACCACACTCAAAGGTATGTAACCCAATCCTCGCAACTGAATTCGGTGTAACCTTCAATGTTAATACGTCGTATAGTTTCGGCATCGGGCAGTGTTGCCTCCCAAGAGTTGATAAAAAGCCTTTCGACGGAGTCTCAGAATGCCACCGGAGCTCAGTCATCCACACAGCAAAGGCTTCAGCAAGCTCAGTCTTCCTCCCGACGACCGGATGGCTATAGTAGCTCGACTGCCATCTACGCTTCTTTTGTGTCAGCCGTCACCGGTGCGATCGGCCTTCATCTAATCCGTAGCCACGGCGCATTGCCGCTTGGCTCACGCACTCTTTTTACTGCTGTGGAAAGACTTGGATACGAGAGTCCTCGGATCGACAACGAAAGTGCCCTTTCCGAATCCTGTCTAACCACGCTCAATGTCCAGTTAAACGCCTCGGGCACGTTGACGATTTCGCCACAAACGATTTCACAGCCGGGAATTACACGACTATGTAGCCCTCGGGATGACTTGACGGATCTTTTTCGGGTGCAGCCTGGGACCGATATCTGGTTATGCCCTAATGGGGCCATCGCGAGACTTGTTACTGCAAATATTGAATCCCCTGCTATTCCTTCACCCGGATATCCATCATCAGCGAATATCGCCCCAAAACAGCAGCAGTGGAAGTTAGATGTTGTTCAGTGGTTAGCCAACTTTGGTCTACACACGGAATCGATTGAGAAGGAGCCTTGGGTGGAGGTTGAAGTTTGGGAGCCGTTCTTTGCAAGATTAGCTGGAGAAACGTGGCGTCAGAGCGAGGATTCTCAGTCGGCGCTTCCTTTGAAGCGCATGCTTTGGCCTGCTCGATTTTGCTTCAAAAGATCTGGACCGACGGTTCGGCCTTCTTTGTCGCCTCATGCTTTTGATGATCCCTTAGAGTTTGCCGAGCATTGGTTTTCAGAAGCTAGCTCCCTCAAGCTGAATCAAGATCCTCCAAACATTCCCACCTTGGAAGAGCAGCAGCCGCAGAACAAGGATCATGATATGGCTTCTCCCCGACTTGACAATACGGAAAGCCTAGAGAGTCTTTCTCGAATGGCTAACTATCCTGATTTACAAAATACTAATTTAGTATATCCAACTCCCCCAGACGGTGCTGCAACTGTCGGCATGAACAACCCAAACGCGTCCGAGATGTCCCCGGATGAACCCGCCTTCAATTTATCGCTAGGCGGAAGGCAAGATGCGAACCATGCTTCTCAGGTCGAGCTCTCACCGGGTGTTCCTGTGGGCACTGGTCGATATGACGCCAGTGATGACGAGGACCTCTTTGGAGACATGAACGACAAGGACTTCGAGACAAAGGGAATCACTGATGCCGATTTCAGCTTCTTCGACGAACCAACTCTCGGGGCCATGGATGAAGATGTACCTGACCGTGAAATGGCTACGGAAACACCGTTACCCCCGTCAGAAGACAAGGGTTCTGGTAGAGAGAAATACAACGAAGATATCGGCGAAGAAACTCCCAGTAATGGCGTACTGGAGCCTCCACAGCCTACCGACTTTGCGGAGAAGGGAGAGCATTCGCTCAAGATGGAAGATTCTCAGGCGAATATAGTTGACGAGCCAATGAGTCAAGACGACTCCGTGTCGTCTCCTCTGGAACCAAAATCTCAAACAATAAGCCCGCCATTGAGCCCCGTGGAGATCAAGAAGATCCTGTTTCCGGGGTCACAAACCGAAAACACCGATGAATCTAATGATACACGGCTTCAACAAGGCCACTATCACCCTGTCGCCTTTGAAAAGAAAATCGGAGACTGGGACCAAAAGTATGGGACAACCGGGAAATTTTGGTTCTCCACCGGAAGCGCCCCAGAGACATTGGATGATAACTCGAATTCCATTCCTACTATCGGCATCCCACATCGTGGCAGGGTCGGGGTCCCAAAGAACTCAATTGGCCAGAACGCAGCTCTCCCGTCTCTGGAAATCCGCACAAGATCGTCTTCGGTTTCAAGCCGTACCAGCAGCGATTCAAGTGACGAGGAATCTCTGACAAACGCCCCGACGCCAATGACAATGGTGATGCCAACTTTAAAGAGAAAACGCATGCCCTCCGAGTCCGATATTCAATCCACTGCGTCACCAGCCAAGTCATCGAGCATGCCTGAAAGTGGTTCGGTTTCCAAGGGTGACAATACCACATTTCTTGGGAATTTCCTTGCCAACTTTTCTGACTGGACTTTCATTGGATATTTCTCTGCTACTCAAATCCAACAACTACCGGTTCTTCTACGACGAGAGGATCAGGTCTCAATTGCTCAACTGCTGGTCGACCAGATTACTCAGTCATCTTTTGAACATCAACTGGGAGATTGTGTTGATTTGTTTGGCCTTAACAGCGAAAGCCTACCGTTGCAGGCATGTCTTGTGGATGCAAATTTCCTCGGTGACATGGTGAAGTTAGATCTCAAAGGATACACATCGTTACAAGAGGATTTAGATGCAGTGCCCCTTGGCAGGAATCCCATCTCAAAGTCCTTTGCTCCCCACATTCGCGTTCGGCGAGGAAAAGACTATCTAGAGGCTCTTCCAGCTTCAGTTCCATTCTGGGAGACTTTCGGTCTCCAGCCTGCTCATGGTGTCAAAAATGTCTCAGCCTATTGCCTTCATCCCCAAAGTACATCGAAGGCAGTGGATGTATTCTTGGACCGCTTCAGTCTTCTGTACCAGAGCTGCAATTTTGGAACCCATACTCGCGGGGATCAGTCGACAACATTCGCAAACGGCCTCGGTGTTTGGGATTCAGAAAATTCCAGCTACAACTCTACGATGCAGTCTCTGAATAGACTTTGTGAGAAGCTAGGTATGTCTGTCCACTTTCATCGAATCCAAAGTTGTAGCTCACATAAAAACAGGAATCGAGTTAGCACAAGCTCCACCCAGCACGGACAACTGCGTCATTTACATTGTCAATCCTTTCCCACATGCAGCAGCACTCGTTGATATATGTGCGGCGTTCTGGCGCCTCTTCCAACAACTGGCTGCAGACGCTGACGGGCAGCAACCTCGGCCAATCAATGAAGTTGTGTTGCAAATCATCCCCCAGGCATTCATTCTGTCCGAAGACTCCATGGTCGTACCGACTCAGGCTGATTACCTGAATCTTGCGCTGGAAGTATACAGTCGCTGTTGCCCCCAAGATACGGATATGAGTCCTTTCATCTGCGCCCCTCCTATTGTTTTAGCGGATCCAATTCCAAAGAGCATTAGCTTCCAACTTGCCCCCGAAAAAGGATCGCCGCTCCAGGATGGTCGAAGCTTGCATCTGGCTCTGTCTAAGAGCTCGGACCAACGTTGGGTATCAGCTGCTTGGTCCGATGGGACTGGCAGCCTCCAGATGTCCATGTCCTATTGCCTCAAGTATCGCAGTCGAGGCATGGCCAGGCCGATTGCTGAGGTGCGCAATGAAATATGGGCCACAACAAAACATATCATGGACATTTACCAAGCACGCTGGAAGCTCATTTTGGTCAACACCGAACCAATGGACTCTGATGATACGGAAGGTATAATTTTTCCCATTAAACCCAAACTTGATTCTCATCTTACTAAATTTCAACAGGATGGGCCAATCTCTGCGAACAACTCAACAAGCTTCGCCCTAACGCTCTGGAGCTGACGATCGTGACTGTCAGCACCATGCCTGATTTGATCCTCGAACCACCCGTCTCGCCCATGACAACCGGTGTCCTCAATCCCCATTTCCCATCCACTCCTATTTCAACACCCAATCCGAGTGCAAGCATTGCTTCTCCCGAACAGCCAGGCAATGCCCCCACCCCGGGAGCAGCTTACAATGCCCCAACCCCAACCGAAGCCTCCATGGAACCGGACTCGGATGTCGTTCTTACCGACATATGCGACGAATCTTGGGCAGTCATATTATCCCACCGCCTTAACAATTCACATCATGTCACCGAACTCCGTCCCGCGCTGGTCAGCGGGTATCTTCTTCGCCGCAAAGGCACCGTTGATGGCGATGGCGTTTTTGCAATGACTGTCAACCTGGTCCATACGTCACAGCCATCTTCATCCCATGAAAGTATCTTGAGAGACGTTCTGGGAATGTATCGAGATCTAGCCACCCTTGCACGAGCAAGAGGTATCCGCAGTGTACAGAATAATACGCTGCCGTGGCATATTGCCACAGCTTTACGAGCACAGGAGCTCTTAAGCTACGTCTTGTGAGGAAAGGGTCATGTCACATTATTATCTGGGCTACGGCGTTCTGGTTTTTTTTTTTTGGTTTAGATGTACGAAGACACTGGGTGCATTGCATACATTATGGTTTTCAAAGGCAGGAGATACCATTGGAGGCATGCATTTGATTTACGAGTAAGCGAGCGGTTACACATTCCCCTGTTCTTTATATACGATATGAATAAATCTCGAGTCTGCATTACGCATTCGACTTGGGAGACTACTTCAAGTTCAAGTTGTTTTTTGTCTTGGATTCTCATTCATACTTTTCCCAATCACCGTATCAATTCCTTTGTATATATGTTTATTCATCCGTAGTAATAATTCATGTATCATATAATATAACAAACAGGCCATGTTCATCAGAAAATCGTCGTCCAAAGTACAATCAAGAGGGAAAAAATGTCCAAGTAACATATGCCGATCAACTCCCAAGCGTAACGAATCATGTGTCCAAATATAGCCAGTTCGGCTCAAGGTTGTACAAAAAATGAGAGATAAAAAAAAGAAAATACAGGGCGCCGATGCCAGCCATCGCGCAAAATTCATATCGAGGGTCGTCATGGTTGGTAATCAGGCGGAAAAAAGGGTATCATATCTTTTGGAGACCTTTTCAAGGAGGAGCGCAATCGTGAAAGGGGTGAGCGTAATATCTCGATGGCCGCCAATGGTGCAGGGTATCAAATGCCCCCTCAGTGTCCTTTGGTCATTTTTCGTCACCCATCTGCACTCTCCTCATCTGATTCACGCTTCCTGGAGAAGAAGGAGACGTGGTTCTGTACAGCCCAGATAGCAAAACCTGCAAGAGCCAGGATAAGGAAGAGGATGATGATGATGATCGCGATGGTAATGTTGCGCTTGACCATGATGGCTGGTAGTGACCCGGTTGGGTCGTGGAGGGATCGAGGTAATGTAGATGATCCAAAGTCGCTTTCCGTGATGCGTGAAAGTAAAAAAAAAAAGTTCGATCAAAGTGATGATAGTTGATCAGGCCGGGCTCGTAATCGTTCAGACGTATATGCGACGAATGCAGGTAGAGTGTGAGGATGCTGCGTTGGTCGTGCGGAGAAACCAAAATCTATCTACTCCGATTGTAGTGGATTTGTATACCCGGGATTCGATCCGCAGTGTTTTGTTTCCGATCGACTCCCCTTTTTTCGTTTGGATATTTTGGGAGGTGTAACAAGAGTCTCTCGGGGAGACAAGATGAAAGAAGAGAAAAAAAAAGGCAACGAATGGAACGTCAACGGGGGATTTTAAAGAAATGGCGATTCCCAGCCACCCAAAAAGAAAAGCACATGGCTGGGGACGCCGCGTGGGGCTTGGCGCGGGCGAGGCGAGTCGAAGGAATCGATGTTTCGAGATGGACGTGAGCTTCAAATTCAGCGGTGAGAGGGAAAACTGAATTATTTCGTGTCTTGACATGAAATCTCTTCCAATCTATTCTCCATTGGAAAGTCGTGCACGATCCGTTGTTATTGTTGTTCTTGTTGTTGTTGGTGGGCCAGCCCAACCATGGAAGATCGGCCCGATCGCAGCCTGTCAGATTTGCAGCCTCATCCATCCTCCCCTGCCACCCGCTTTATATCATATCGGACAGAGGACAGATCCTTCGAGTCTCCAGCGTCGGGGCGTTTTTGAACTCCCGTTTGTCTGAAACTTCTCTGCCTAGGGTAATGTCCCAATTGTGTGGTTCGCTTGGGTCGGTCGAGAATGATCATTTTGAACAGCAAATCATCAGTTTCTAAGTTCTAACCTGACACGATTCGCAAGACAAGTTCACTAGGTTCAGAGTCCTTGTATCATTGCCTATGGAGCTCTCCTGTTATTTCAGTCGCTGTCGCTCTTGCAACTACAGTGTCGGAGAGGGCAACTGTACCTCACTTATACATTTGTTTTGGATCTCGAAGTTCAACATTTGTTCTCACCCTGCCTAGAGCTGTTCTCATGTTTCATTTTTCAATAAATAGCTATTAGCCATATGTCTTATCGAGTGGCTCTATACGTATATCGATGGTCACAGCACTAGAGAAGACAGGCTGGAGGCCATGAAGATGTCGCTGTTTTTGGCAGATGAATCGGCGTAGTTCAAAATGTCGAATTTGCTATTGGTCACTCGCTCATTAACTAACTAGTGAACTAGTTACTTGTGAGTAATTAGACGGTCACTAATTCCAAAACACCTATTGAAATCATCGAGCACATCTTCGATTTGTCAATTCATCCAGAGGAGAGACCGTCTCGAAGACCCCTGTACTATACGTACCCCTTTATTGTTTCACGGCCCCATGTGTTGTAGTGTCTGCCCTGATCTAATCTCCGACTGAATCTTCAGCCACGATCCCCCTAACCAAAAACCCAGAGACCCTCAGGGAGCATTTAGCCTATATTTGTCGACCGGGCGCAATTCGATCGGGTCGGAGAATTAATGAGACACAGACGTATTGCAATGCATAGTGATCATCGAGGCGCGTCTTCGCTTGCATGCACGCACCAAATCACAATTCATTCAATTTTGGGGGATGCACTGGATTTCTATTGCATCTGCGCTGCTTTGCACTTTTATTTTCCTGCCGTCACGAAAATCGCGAAGGGGTAATCCGCCCGAGGGACGACAGCAGTGGACCTCCAGTTCCATGAGGATCTGCGCTCGCGTCGACACGGCTCCATTCCTGGATCGGCCCTCGATTGAAGAGCCTAGACGAAGTGGAGGTCTTTTGTGGCCCATTGGGATTATGATGATCCTATGGTAAATCAAATCCATTCGGCTGGCTGTTGCACCGACTCTACGCGCCCCGTGCACAACGGCAACGCCGGGTGCTCGTCGTGGCAGGGGGGAAATTGCGGATATTACCAGATTTGGATCGACACGAGCTGCGCGACAGATAACGAGTGGGGAGGCTTGCTTGCTTGCCTGCTGGGGAACGACAAAGACTCTCCGCGAGCCCCGGTCGACTCAAATTTGCGTCAACTCGGTTTCAGGAGAGCGTTGGCATGGTGGTGCGTCGAGTGGTGCCACTGACAGCAGTGTGGCAGTGAACAGACGGCCCAAGGACATCGACATCTTTCGAGTGCCCGATTCCTGTTGTTCCCCATGGATGGCATCGCCCGCCGCCACCAACGCGGCAGTTGAAGGACTATTGGACTCTATCGTCAGCCACCGAGTCCATGAACTCTGTCTAGCCGAAGATGATAGAGGAGGAAGCGCTAGCGAGGGTCCCGGGAATCTGGCACCTTTTCACCAGCACAAATAAGACCCGCCGCTAGCTGCCCGATGGCGACTTTAGCCGCTGGGCAAAAGCAAATGGAGTTCTTTCGGGGATTCTTCGCGAACCCAAAAAATCCTAGCTTCTCGTCCGCACTAGGGAGATTCCACTGCCGAAAAGCCAATTGATCCTGCCTCACGCGGCGGAATATTAGGGAAACCCAGATGGAGAATGTAGCAGCCTTCGATGCTCTCCTCAGGGGAAAGTGGAAATGACAGCCCGCGTCTCAGCAGCTGTGCCAATAGCAATTCACCGGGAAATATTATACTCGACGTGAGGGCTGGCAGGTTCCATGGTTACGCCGCCGCGCAACTGCCAGCGAGCAACTCCAACTCAAGGGGAAACTTCCCATTTACCCTAAGTCTCCACCACGCTAGCTGCCATCCTCTAGGACTAGACTGATACCACTGGCCTCTAACCGGATACAGCGGAGCTCCGCCTTGCAACGGGCCCGCGTGGAGACAGTCGCGGTGGAGAGGCGGACGAGTCTACGCACCCTCGTGGTTCTCACTTGCATCGATATGCACACCTCGAGATCCACTGCCAGTCAAGAATCAAGAACGCTCCCTGACGCTCTGACAGGACTTGCGGTGCTTCTCCGCAAGTTTCCACGGCACCGCCAGGGCCTGTTAAACTCTGTCGGGGGGTTCCACCTGTGTAGAGCCTGTGTAGAGCAAGAAGGTTGAAGGGGAATTGAAATCGTGGAAAGTCGCTGACACAACGCTGATCAATATGGGCCCAGTTTAAGAATACCCTTTTCTCATTCCAATAGTCTCATCCTTGTCCCTAAGCTTATATCCTATAGCCTCTCTCCAACTACCCACGAAAACCAAATACCTACTAGCCTGGTGCTGGTGGCTGTATTTTACTTCCACTATTTCTCTTTTGACATTTGGACGATCTCCCTGTCTTCCCTGTTCAGGCACAGTCAAGAGGGGCCGACCAAACCCCACGATTGCATTTATTCCCACGACCGTGGGATGGGGTTTTATTAAAAAGAGGTGGCGGCCCTGGCTCGATCGTATTCCTCTATTTGGGCTTTTTTTTCCCACTCGACTCCTCTGCCCATCATTGAGGATCTCCAGCGAGACACTGGGGTTAGCAATCCGCAAATTCAACCCCCCCCCCTCATACTCATACTCATATCCGCAACATAATGACTACGCTATCTACAGCTCGTGGCCGGGGTGCTCTGGCGGTCAGCACGGTTTTCACATGTCTGGCGACAGTTTTGGTTATTGTGCGTATCTATACACGAGCATTCATGGTGAAGCAGATGGGCTCGGATGACTATGCTATTTTAATTGCACTGGTAAGGACCGTGGGACGAGACCAAAAGACATTACGACAACAGGCTAACTTCTCGACCCAGGCATTTTCGTGGGCATTTTTTGGATTGTTTGTCGGCGGTTTGTTCATCCAATTGCTTCGACGCCATATAAGAGATCCACTAACTCTGAGTAGAGGTTTATCATGGAATGGGCGAGCATTTCAAACTCATCCCACCGGAAATCTACAAAGTCCAAATGATCGTGCGTCCCGAATGACACCTACCCTTTTACAACCCTTTTGGAACTCATCACTAACTCTTATACTGTTTAAAGTGCTTCTGGGCATCCGTTCCTATCTACCAGACCAGCCTTCTCACCACCAAAATGTCAATCCTTCTCCAATACCGTCGAGTTTTCTCAACACCACGCATGAGGCTCGCATGCTCGCTTTTAATTGGATTCCTCGCCGTCTACGGAACATGGACCGTTGTCAGCGCCTGGGCAAATTGCGTGCCTCTGGCCAAATTCTGGGACCCCTCTGTGCCGGGCTTCTGTTTTGATAAGAAGGCACTGTGGTTCTCCAACTCCGCCATCCACATTTTCACCGATCTTTTGATCTTGATCTACCCAATGCCTGTTCTCAAGTCTCTTCAGCTTCCCAGTAGACAGAAGTTTGCATTGATGGGTGTTTTTGCACTTGGTGGATTGTATGTGTTCCCCGAGATATACCACTTCATCTTGTTTTGGCGCCTATTTACTAACATTTCCTTCCAGCGTTATGATCACCAGCATCCTCCGTCTCAAAAGTCTCCTCGTCATTTCCAACTCCAGCGACCCAACCTGTACGTACTAACACCCCAAATACTGGATCTCCCATTCCAGCTCGCTAACCCGGTTTAGATGATAACGTCGGCGCCGCCGAGTGGTCTGCCATTGAATGCAATGTCGCCATCATCTGCGCCTGTCTCCCCAGCACCAGAGCTGTGCTATCTAAACTACTCCCCCACATCTTCTCCACCCGCAGCAATGGGTATCGCAGCAAGACGACCCGGCCCTCGCGAACTGGACGCAGCGTTCTTACTGGCACCCAAACTCAAGTCCAAGCATCTGTCATCGGCGGCCACGGGTCAAAACGAGACGAATACGATCTGCAAGATCTTACGCCGCCTAGTAGCTCAGCTCCCAGCTATGACAAGAAGCACGACTCAAAGGACTCCTTTGCTGGAATCAAGGTTACGACTTTGGTTATGCAGGAGTCGACTTCGCAACCCTCTAGATTTGATAATGACGACACAGGGAGTACAAAAGAGCTTGTGCATAAGTCAAGTCTCTGATGGGTGCTTTCTGCTTGATGATGATTTCCCTCTTTCATGCTCTTTTCTTTTCCATTTTTTTTTTTTTTTAATCCAATGACCTTCCTTGAAGGCTATCTAACTTAACACTCCTTGTGTATAATACTTTCTCTTTCTTTTCTTATTTCTATGCGATATATGATATCTTGGGCGGTTTTATGGGGAACCTAGGGTGGACTTCTCATTCCCTTATCGGCGTCAGATTTGAATACATTTGGACATGTTGCATATACCCCAATACCAAGAAAAATATACCGACTCCCCGTCAAATTTCAGACAATATGCATTCCGCGTATCTTTGTGGTTCAATGTTCATTCATGAAGACTCATATTTCAAGACTTTCAAGTCAATTTCTATGCACTCAAAAAACGATGAAAAACCCATGCACCGAAAATGCTGAAGAAAGAAACGCCTGAAATCACAAGGGTATCGCTGACAAAAACCAAAATATAAAATATAACTCAAAACATCGAACTCCGCTTTTTATCCAGACGCGTTCCGCCGCTTTCTTCCTTGTTACGCCGGAATCCAAAGAAACTGCTTTTCTTAGGTTGTACCTGCTGAGCAGGCCGTGGCCCGGGCTGCAAAGCCCCGCTGCTAGTAGGAGGTTGGTAGAAGCCTACTGTAGACTGAGGCCGAGCTTGTGCGATATGTGCGGATGACTGAATTCGCGGGTCTCTACCACCGGGCGCGTGGAGATATGGGCCGTTGGCGAATGTAGGTACAGGTGCACCATGGGAGTATTGCGGGCGAGTGTGGCGGGGAGGTTGGGGCGGCCCTTGCTGGGGAAGGTAGGAATAGGATTGGGAGTATTGGTGGGCATATGGACGAGAAGGTCCGCTGTGGCGTGGAGGAAGATGTGGTCGAGAAGGAGCCGGTTGAAGCTTTTGTGTTCGGGCTTGCTGTTCCTCTCGCCCGTAAAGCTTCTGAAGACGTTTGGTTTCGTTGTCAACCTCTGCCTGACGCTTCTGCCGCGACTTTTCCTGTGCTCGTTTCTCTGCAGCCAAGAGCTCCTGGGTTCTACGTGTTTCCTCTTGCGCGAGCTCATCTTGCCGCCTTCGAGCTTGTGGGCCTGGTGAATGTGATAAGGGGGCAGTGAGTTTTTGGTTCTGTGGTTGTCCATTGGGTACCGCACTGGCAGCAGCTTGAACCTTCGGGCTCTTCCTCCCTGCCGGGGTAGCAACAGGCTGCGGCCGGGCGTTGGCCGTAGCTGGACCACCAGCGGTAATATGGAACGCCTCCTTGGCTGGGCCAAAGAAAATATCACGAATAGCCACTGCAGCAAGCAAGAGAACAACCTCCAACCCCTTGAAGTCCTCCATTTCCACGCGGTAGAGGTTGGGCTCGTATAGGGTGAGCTCACGCAGACCTTGGAAAAGTGCGACGGTGATATCGGGCTCCCGGCTCTTCTTCTGCGTATCAGGAATCGTCGATGACTTGCCATGCAGCAGGCAGGAGAGATCTTTCGACAGTTTCCCATCCTTGCGCCAACTGAATCGCAACTTTGGCGTCACATCAGCTGCGGCCGGGTCGCTCTGTGTTTGATCGAGGGTCGAGGCAGAAGGGAAGCGGAAAGTACGTTGTGGCATCTCAAATTCCCATCGGGCCGGTTTATTCCAGGATTTGGGCTGATGCTTCACGGTGATCGTCTGGTCGGGGTTGTAGAGTTGGATCGTGAACTCGACAGGTAGGATAGGTTCAGGTGAAGGGGCTGCACCGCCGTTGGCTCGAATTGTATCTGCAGACATGCTCGGCTGTGTCCATTCAGGGACTACGGCGACCTCGCCGTAGACGACGTCCGGCACGTAGGGGTCGCAGAGGGCGACGCCATACCGGTTTGCCGACGCAGGGGCGTTGGGGTCCAGGGCGCGGAGGGTGTATGCAGGTTCGGGGTCATTTCCATGTTGGCAATGGTATACAGTGTTCTGCTGAGGCGTTTTCGGGTTGCTCTTGAGGAAGAACGCTGCGAGAGACAAAGACAGTCAGTATCGTGCGGGATTGCAGACGGCGGAGGGGTGCCATGACGTAGCGAGGGATGGGCGGAAAAAAGGCGGGAAAAAAGC
Organism: Penicillium sp. G339; assembly: GCA_027569595.1. Classification (NCBI taxonomy): domain Eukaryota; kingdom Fungi; phylum Ascomycota; class Eurotiomycetes; order Eurotiales; family Aspergillaceae; genus Penicillium; species Penicillium sp. G339. The sequence continues at coordinate 651,738 of JAPDFJ010000008.1, forward strand.
TATAAAAGGACAGGCAGGGCACAGGAACTTACTGGGCAGGTTTTCATCGATCATTTTGGCCCAAATAAAGCCCAAGGGATGGCCAGACTGGTGAGGTTATATCCGGAGGAGAAGAAGGGAGTTCACGCATCGATTGGCCTGCGCCACGGCCGGCGTTTGATCTGCGCCTAAAAATAGTTAAGCCGCGCACCCCATTCGCACCCTTCGTATATTCTCACTTCACATAGGACGGAGGCACCAAGATTCCGGGGTCTTGGAACTCCACCTCCACGGCTATGCTAACTAAATCTGCATCTCTGACATACATTTGCAGGTACCCGGAATCTCGCTGCCTACTTGCTGGTGCGGTTGGTCAAAATGGCCCCTCGTGTGTCCCGCAGATTTATCCACCGATAGGCTTCTGAAAACACCATTTTAATCCTACAATTCGCTAGTTTCGTATATCAAACAGGGAAGCTCCCTGATCGACAGATTAGAAGCCAACCCGGGTCAGCATCGCAACTCCAGGACTTGGGGCAACGCAACTCACCTGCATTTGGGGGCCACTAAGCCATTTCTTCCTCACTGCAAAGAAGCTAGCTGCCTGTTACTGGATTACATAGCCTTCATAGGGATAATCAATTAAATGGGGAGTCGAATTCGTCATTCGGACCCTGGCTGTTTGGTGTCGCGGATCAGGGGTCAACTACCTTTTCCTGCCGAAACATGATACATGTCTGGATTCTAATTAATGAAAAAGGTGGAACTGTAAATGTCCCAGCATTTTGTTTAATTCTGCAATATAGTGGGTATTCTGGTGTCGCAGCTCTGTGTATAATGTCCTTGCACTAGGGTTTCCATAATGGAATTTACAGTGGCTGCTCATGAGTCGGTGTCCCTTAAATCCTTTAAACAGATCAGATCAAACTTTACTGTGCTCATTACAACCAATAGGAGCTACTAGAAATGTAGCATTGGATTTAAGTGAGGCATTTTAAGCACCTGAAGGCTGTCTGGAACAAAGGAGGTCCACAAACGTATGAGCACCCAGTGTAAATGCCGCGATGGATGCCCTAGAACTAAATTAGCCAACATAATCCTGGGACAATCGACGTACCTGTATATTATTTATGATACTGTAAGATAGTATGCCATCAGTTATCTCGGTCAATACCTTTTTAAAAGCATCTCTCGGACCTAACGTTTGTCAGCATCGGTTGTGTTGGAGCACTGACTTGTTAAGGGGCTCGTCGCATCAAACTGTTTCATGCAAAAAGGCTCGGGAAATCTGAAACTCGTTAGCAAGGAGACTTCATTCTGGAAGACAAAGATAATATGAAAGAAATCATGCACTTAGCCGTTTCCAACCTTGGAAGCCCTGGAGGTTGAACCATGAAGCATATACCTTCGGAAGATGCTGCGATATATATCTATTACTAGTGATGCTCTAGTTAATTGTCAGAAATGCCTTCATGTTGGGGAGGACCCTACCGTTCTGCAAAAATGTAGAAATAGAAACCACAAACTGCTGCTTCTTGGTATCGCTGATATCTATACTGCAATATTAGATTGTACCCTTTGAGTGAGAAGGGAGAGACTTCATAGTTGACATTGCGCACCCGCCCAAACTGCAACAACGTGGGAGAAATCAAAAATTCACAAAATATTGTTGTTTGGAATGACTGGTAGATTCTATAATGCAATGTTAGTTTTCTAGTTCCAGCGTGAGAAGGGAGATACCTCGTAGTCGAACAATGTGCGCCCGCTCAGACTGCCACAGTGTGGGTCTGGAAATCAAATCATATCGTGCTGGTCTCTGGTATCACCTGTATCTATAATGCAATATTAGTTTTCAAGCCTTAAGGTGAGAAGGGAGATACTCCATAGTTGACCCTGCGCACTCCTCAGTGTGGCAGGATTAGCTTGTAAGCTGGTTGGCAGCTGTAATGATGAAGTCTGAAATCGAGGAGAACCAAGCCTATTAAATATGCAGCCATGGACCAGGACGAGACAATAGGGACCTAAGCTGTTCTGAATCCCTATGTAGCTTATTGTTCCTTCTCACAACAAAGGAAATACGAAGAAAGGACTCGAACACAATGCTGAATGAGCTTCTTGTTTGATCTTGGTTGATTGTTTACCTCGAGCTAGACAAAGAGTGGCATATGATAGCATATCAAATGGTTGAGAGAACCGATCTGATTAGATAGAAGTAAAAGAAAGAAACACAAATACAAAATAAATACAGCAAACAAAGCGATCTATGAAAAACCCCGAACTTTTATTCTATTCTCATGCTCTCTAGAAAGTCTATTCTTAGCATGCCGTTCCGATGCGGCGAAATCTTCTTGAAATGATGCCCATATTCCTGGGCACTAAACCGCTCCTTTTGCTATCTCAAATGCGAACGCCGTTAACCTCCTTGCCCTCTGGCACCTTGGCCGCATCGCGTTCCGCAGTGCTCATCTGCAATCCCTGCTCATCCCAGCCCTGGGTACCGATCCTGTACAGTGTCTTCTGTTCTTCGCGGTCCGGGGTAGGACCCTTCTTGCCGCGACGATTTCGGGACTCGATAGTCTCGACAAGGGAGGCATTATCTCCATCTAACACGTTACCCTCCAGATCATTTTTGTGGTCCTCCTCTGAGAAAGTGTAGGTGCGGTATTCGGTATTAGTCCAGCCGGTTCCTGTAGTAAGAACGACGTTAGCTCCCTTCCGTACAATTACACCGACCCATGTCACCCACCTTGGTACTGGCTGCTATCCTCCCAATCATCCGTAAAGTAATGAAGGTATCCGCCGTGCGTGACGACGATAATCTCCTTCTCAGGCCGAGCCTTGAGCCATCTGCGAGCAGCAAGAGCCCGCTCCTTCAGAGCCTTGTTGGTCGGCGCAAAGCGACCGGTCTTGTTGTTCCATCCCTCATAAACCATGTCCAGGTCAACTGGCTTCCCCGCAAATTCCTCCTTCAAAACCGAGGGGTCACTGCCGGTGTCGCACGGCACGTCGGAGGTCTCTTGGACGTCCGGGAGGGCAATCAGCTTCGTGCCCGGGTGCGAGTCGAAGACGGGGCCAAAGCTCTCAAGAGCAGTGTAGATGGTGCGGCGGAGAGGTGACGCAGTCACCAGGTCGACTTCAGCGTGTCTGGGGAAGTTCTCGCGCAATTTGGCGCATTGCTCATGGCCGAGCTGTGTGAGGAGAGGATCGTGAATGACATGGTTGGCGGTGCAGAGGTTGTGGACGCCCTGTTGAGTGCACAGATGGTCAGCTCAGCTGGAACTAGAAAAAAGACAGGTAACAGTGTCCGTCGACGTGGAGAATTGAGGCTTCGCGCAGAATCCTGCGGAGGATCGTCGTGGAATGCACCGACGTACCTGAGCGTGGCGAACGCAGTGTATGATCGGAGCCATTGGGAGTGAGTTGAATTGATGAGGTATCTCCTAGAGGCAGCTTGGTCAGCTTTGATCAGGTTCAAGTGCTGGAGGACCCTGGCGATGACTCTTATCGCGGAACGTGGGGCGGCGGGGGAATGTTGGAGACGGAAGAACGGGGAGCCTGCAGGCTTCAACGGGGAGGGCATACTGTGAGATTGGATAGTCCAGGTAGATGGCACGATCGAGAAAAGACGGTAGCAATTCAAAACTCGCGAGCAGCAGAAGGTAGATGTGCTGACGAGCGTGAGAGAAGAGTGATGGTCGGACCTCAGCACTCCGCGTGAATAAATTCTGGGTATCGCCACACTTTCTCGATCGCCTCAGGGCGAACCACACCGAGCAACTGGGGCCGTGAATCCACTTTGTTGGATGGCCCATTCACCTGACAGCAGAAATGAACTGCTTGCGTAGGACATCAGTTGAACCACGTGGATATACTCTTTTTTTTGCCCTTTTAACTTATTTTGCCCACGGCAGGTCGGCCGAGGACCATAAATCATACGAAGATATCGTCATAAAATACACTTGCACAAGAGGGTGGATTTGATAGGCAATGGATAAATGCTATGCTTTTGCTTTTCACGTGGATATATTAACCAAATGGTATGGGTATGTACCTTAAACCCGAACAAATAATAATTCGGCCAGCTCTTACGCCACGCCGAAACCCTGTGCATTCTCAAGCGCCTTGTCGAGTTTCTGGGCCAGAGATTCTCTAGACGAATACTCTGGCAAAAGCAGACGGCCGAAGCATGTCAAACTGGTCGGGAGACGCTGGAGGGTTGAATTAGTACCGCTATACTTGACACCAAGAATACGGGGGATGACTTACCAGATCTCCCACACCATTTTTCTGAATCACAAACATGATGCTCGAGATTCCATTGACGGGAACTCGATCACTTGCAGTGACAAACTCCAGAAGCTGCGCTTTCCTCTCGGGCGAGTATCCCTTAACTACACTCCAAAAGTCTTGGATAACACGGTGGTCGGGTCCAAACCCGCCTTCATAGCGGGCGTGGTTCTCAAGTTCTGTCACATCAATCTCTTGGAGACCCTCGACAACGGTCTTTAGTGACTCCGGGGTGAAGACCGACAAGGCCGATCGATCGAGACATGTGTGAAAACCTCGAAGGAAAGCCTCAAACTGCGGCCGAATGGACTTGTCTGTGAGCCAAAAAATATAGTCCTTGACAAACTGATGCCTGTTCTCGTTGGTGACAAGAGCAGCCTCATCAACCGGCGGCGTGGGAGACTGGAGCGGAAAAGAACTAGGCACATATGTGACAGTGTCATCGGAAACCGAGTACGTCGGAGTTGCTTCAGCCGCTGTTGAAGCCGGGGGGCTCGCAATGGCCGGATCAGAAGGATGTGGCCGTGTAGGCCATGCCTTGGTATCGGCGGCAGGGCTTGCGACGGAGGTTCTGCCAGGCAGCGGCCACATGGTATCCTTGTTCACCTTCTGCATATCGACAGTTTCAACCCGGTCAACGGATTCAAAGCTGAATTCATAAGTACGCATGAAGATATCGCCCACATCTCCATCATTCCAGGAGAGAAGCATTTCTAGACCTTGAGTGAGTTCGGGCCATCCGTCACGGATATGGTCCAAGTGTTTCACCTTCAGTCCCAATAGCTTGCGATAGAATGCGACGGGAAAGTTGATTGGCAGTGTAAGCCCGTTATAGACAGCAATGGACATGAGAAGCCCGAGAAGCTCAAATTTATATAGTGGCTCAAGGGAGCAGGGCCGGAACCATGAGATACGATACCGGCTGTCGAGAGTAAACATGCCAAAGGCCGGATCGAGGGCCTCAGCCATAAGAACTCGGAAGAATTCCTGCTGTACACCGCCATGGTCCAATCCTTCTTCACCTTCGTCCATTCCCATCTGCACTTTCAGTGGCCGCATCAGCTCTCGTTTTTCTCGACGCCAAAGCTGATTCAAAGCATCTGTGAGGACATTGTCTCGTCTGACAACAAGAACGAGATAAGTTGACATAGAGACTTTCATGCGGGAAAGCAGTGCGCCATCGTCTGCGATAGTGATACTACCGAAAGCTGTCTGAGTAACATGCCGCGTTGTGGTCATCGCAGCCTCGAAGTATTTGGCCATCGCCGAGTAGTTTAGGGCTCGGAAGTATATGACGAGGAATGATGGTGGGAAGAGGAATGAGTATGACAGGAGATGCATCGTACGGTTATTTGATAGACCGCCAACCCAGGCGACAGGCATTTCGAGTGGATCCAACCGGTCCGCGAGGAAAGGCGTCTGGAAATCTTCAGGAGTAAGACCGAGTCGATTTCGTTCTTTATACATTAGGGCCAAGATCTGCACAGCGCCGCCAGCAGCGCTGCTCCGAGCCATCTCAGGATTGCCATCCCATTCCCGCAAGAAGACTGTTCGTAGCCACTCGACTATAAGTGGCGCGGGCCCAGCGGGTTTGGGCGATGCATTTTCGACATCAGACTGGTCGAGGCTATGATGTTCACTGAGGTGGTCTACAATGCGATCGAGGACGTTGACCCGTCGTTGTTTCGGTACATCGAGACTATAGGCTTGACGCGCCTTGGAAATTTCGTGATATGCTAGCCGTGCAGCAAGCGCGCAGACAAGGCGGTTTACTAGACGAAGACCAAGTTCGTGCTCTAGTTTGTCGGTTGCTTCCACGGCTTGTTGAGCATGTTCGGCTGGAAGCTTTTGCATGTCGGCGGATGAGGCGATGGTTCCCGCAGCTCGCATACGCAAAATTCCCCGCCATGTTGGCATGCTGAGATCTGGGACTGCGCTGACCAAAACAAAGAGGACCACCGTGGCGATGTGAGCTGCATCCGCGTCGGATAAATGCTCGTCAGTGGTAGACTCAGACATTCCGCGCACTACCGGAGGAGCAGGACCAGACATGGTAGAGCTGCGTGAGGATCGGCGCGAAGCGCGAGCAGAAGTGAAATCATTGGGCGGTACAAAAAGCTTGTCCAAGACATTCCATAAACTATGCAATGCGACATCCCACGGACAGACTGCGAGAAGTTGCTGTAGAGACATTCGCAAGTTGGGAATATCCAGGCGACTGTTCATGGTCGTATGATTTGATTTGGAGTCTAATGCGTCCTTTCTGAATGAATGCAATATATGTTTGGCGCTGCTGAAGATGAAAAAAGTACTCTGGGCGATAAATGGGAACGCCTGGCGTTGGCGAGGCGTCGCAAACCTCCAATCGGGATTGTCGAAGCTACCCATAGACTGAATGCGATCGAGTTCTTCCCTCCACGTTTCTGCATCTTCATCAGATCCGACCATGATTTGACCAAGGCCGTTGATAATCTCCGGGGTGAAGTGAGTTACCGCCTGGGCTAACGGAGCCGATTCTGGAATGCGAGGAGGAGCCCCGTATTTGGCCTTGCGATAACTTGGAGACTCAATATCAACCGCAGGCTGAGGAACTAGTGGCCGAGGATTGCTAGGACTTTCTAGAGAAGCTCGATTGAAGATCTTTTCGCTGTCCCAAGAGACCCTGCGCTGGGCCTTGGATCGTTCTTTGAGGGGTGGAGTGTTCACATTCTCGATTCTGCCACGGTGCTTTTGCGGTCGATGCTTTAGAGCTGGTGGCGATGTTACACTGGCAATTTCATTGGGAGCGAGGTGGGAATTCGCGGATAATTTGCGATTTTTGTATTCTGGTCGCCTTTTCTCATCCATACTGTTTCGCGGTGACTGGCGCCAATGATCTACTTCGGTTATCGAAAGACGTTTGACATGTTGGTTCTGGATTTTGAGCTCGACCGCAGAGGATTGAGGACCTGTAGTTCGCGAGGACGGAGTGCGGGGGACGTTGTTTCGTGTTTGAGATGACTGTGATTGTGCGTAGGTTGCTTTTGGCTTCTCCGTTCCATTTTTGAGGGCCTGCGGTTTTTCAATGGACAGTGATTGGTTTTCAACTCTGGGTACTGGCTGACAGGTCTTCGACTGGGAGGACTCTGATGCTCGACGGAGTGGAAGCCACTCAACCATGCGCAAGGATAGCGTGTCGAAAAGGTTCTGTGTGAACGATTTGGGGTCCTTAATTTGCTGCTCAGCAGCGTAATCAAGATCCTGCGAACCATAGGCACTTGGATGTCCATCTGGAGATGACGTCCGACCCGAAGGGTGGCCAGCACCGTTTGAGTCATAGCTCCTGTGTCTTCCGACGGGACTATAGTTTATGGAATTGTCATCATCATTTTCTATCGTAAGGTTGGCTTCTTCCGCGGCAAGGGCAGCGGCTGCATGTGCGTCGAAAGTCCGCGACCTTTGCAACGAGATACGATGATAATCACGCAGTGTCAACTCCGAAGAAAGTTTCGGGGCATTGCGGCAGAGCCCACTTTCGGCATCATCCAAGCTGGCGAGATAACAGGCTAGGGTTCGCGCGCTGAGTTCCGTATATCGACGGTAGGGCCCTTCACTGACGCGGCGGCGGCGGCTGGCACACGTGGGAGTACGGCATCCTGGATCATCGCATCCGTAGAGTAATTGATTTTTGTACCTATGCGCAAGAATATATCAGTGATGTTCCAACCTGAGGACCCTCGTCGCTTCCGGCATGCGGCGCTGAAACTCACCTTCGTACTAACACGTTGAACCCCCGCCGACGTTCATCTCTGTACCATGGGAGAACTCGAGAAGAATCGGAAATCTCGATAGTGTTCTGGGTGATCACCTCAGGCGCATTCGGTGGGACTTTCGATCGACAAGACTGATGCTTCTCGCCGCTGTGCTGCACTCTATCCGGAGAATCGAGGGAAGCTCCGTGGAGCCTGGTCATAGTCGGGGATCCGGTCGCATGCCCTGGCAAATCGAAATGAGGGATTGTGGAATAGTTTTTCGATGGTCCCGGATGTAATGACGGCCCAGAGATGTGTTGCAGCGGAAGCCCAGCTCACTTGATATCATTGGGGCGACTAGGTAATCCGCCTCAGGCAGCTAGTCGGCGGCCGGCGAGACTATTGTTGCGCAGACACGTGATATTCAACGCTATCCCGCATCCAGCCTAGCGCATAGAAATGAGGGAAAGCGCAACCCACGCAGTGTGCGGCGATAAGGAAGGTGCTTGCAAATCAACCATTGGAAGGATATCTCAACCACTTTGGGTTTTACTTTCTGCAACTCTCTACACTTTGTGATGACCAGTCTGTTCCCGTTGATCGAACACGACACCACCCACTTTTTTTCGAAAAATTTCGGTGTCAAGCCAAGTCAGAACGTGACTCACGACAGAACTTTCATCATACCCCGCTTGCGATAAAAAACTGTCCCACACTCACTTTTTTCTACGCCAGAGGGGACACTCACCTTTCCACCTTCAGCGATATTTGACGATTCCACGAACGCCATGTCGACTAACACACAGCAGACCGCTGCATACACCTGCAATACCTGCCTCGTTGCTTTCCACCGCAGCGATGCGCAGAGAGATCATATGCGCAAGGATTGGCAGTGAGTACTACTGCGCATGAACTGTTGGCCCGCAGGCCATCCGAAGATCATAACTGACCCTTCTTGCTTAGTCTGTACAATATGAAGCGCCGGGTTGCGTCTTTACCACCTGTCTCCCTCGAAACCTTTAACGAGAAGGTTACTGCCGCCAAAGCCACTTCGACCGAGGCCGCCGCCAAAGCGTCATTTGAGAGGACTTGCGACGCCTGCCAGAAGACCTTCTACAGCGAGAACTCCCACCAAAACCATGTCAAGAGCTCGAAGCACAAGCAACGTGAAGCCCGTCTGCGCAAAGACGGCGACGATGCGTCTGTTATGAGTTCCGCATTCTCTTTCGGAGAGCCAGTCAACAAGTCGGATGATCAAGATGTTCACAAGGTCACCGATGACTTGAAGTCTGCGACTATCCAGGAGGGTGACGAGGACGAAGAAATGCAAAAGGACCAAGCCGAATTTTCCTCCTCGCGCTGTCTTTTCTGCCGCTCAGAATCATCCGATATACAAGCCAATATCGATCATATGTACAAGAACCACGGAATGTTTGTACCGGAGCGTGAGTATCTCGCCGATTTGGAGGGTCTGGTGCACTATCTATACCGAAAGATCAACGAGAACTTCGAGTGTATCTATTGCCACGCTATCCGCAACAATGCCGACGGTGCCAGGACCCATATGCGTGATAAGGGTCACTGCATGATTGCTTTCGAGTCAGATGCGGAACAGGTCGAGATTGGCCAGTACTACGATTTCCGGAGTACTTACTCTGATAACGAGGATGAGGATGAGGACGAGACTATGGCTGACGAAGGTGGTGTCAAAATCCAGTCCGGAGGCGATGATGAGGGTTGGGAAACTGAAACTTCCGCCTCCTCTGTGGGTGATGACGACCTTGATTCTCACCGAAAGGCGCCTGTCGCCTGGGCCGATGATTTCGAACTTCACCTTCCTTCTGGCAAGAGTGTTGGCCACCGCTCGCTGGCCAAGTACTATCGCCAGAACTTGCACAACTACCCAACCGCCGAAGAGCGCGCCGAGCGCCAGTTGGCCATCGAGAATGGAGAAATCGAAGATGAGGAAGCCGAGAGGCCCCGTGGTCGCAACCAGAACCGTGCTCTCATCTCTCGTGCTAATGGTGGTACCGGACTGATCGGTGCGACTGAGGCCCAGAAAGAGTCGGCTCTTACTTCTGAGCGCCGCGAGAGAACTCGCAACCTTCGCCAAGAGAACCGGTATCTGGCTCGCGTCCAGAAAGCCAACAATCACCAGAAGCACTTCCGGGATCCTCTCCTACAGTGAGCGTCTCAGTCGCCCTGGTTTTCTGCCAATACACTGGATTTCACAAATGGCCAGTTGCTTTTGGATACGGATATATTTAGGATCTCTGACACCTTCCCATCGAAGTGGTCACCCTTGGCGATGCTACCAGTCAGGTCGAACCTTCTGATTGACTAGCTTTTTGTTGCTGTCATCTTGACTGCCAATATTCAGACGCCGAGGCAGTCCAAGCCCCAGAATAACATCCATGGATGGGCCCCTCTTTTACCGTCCCAGGTCATTTCCCTTCACGGGCTCCGGTCTGATCGGTTTCAACAAGGCCCTCGGTACCATTTCCCATTGATGCGTTGAACCACAGACATCCTTTCATAGATGCCTGTAACGGCGAACCAACTACAACTAGAAACTAGCATATACGGGAATACTTGTGCATTTGACGGTGTTTTTTATGATTTGATGATCTTCTAGTTTTGGTCCCAAAAACTGAATTCCAATTGCGATCTTCATCTTTTACTAGTAAACTCGTAACTTCTAGTCAGATATTGTACTTGTTCAAAGCTCAATATTTCTTCCCTATTATGCCTAACCACCTTGAATGACCACAAAATTCCGTGTGAAATGGAGAGTTTTGAGGGTCCCCGGCCGCTTCAAGTTAGTGTACGTACCACGCAACTGGAGCGATATTGTTCAGCCTAGGTGGGGTTGCACGACATATTTTCTAGGGCTATCACTATTCCAGTGCATATGAGCGAGCCCAGAAGCTGCCAATATAGTCGAGCTAGCCTTTCAATTGGACCACGTTTCACTGCTATGTTGGCCTAGCCACTTTATCCTGCATACTCCATGGATAATACCCGCGGCCAATGGTTAAGCCTACATTTTGAAGTGCAGTTTTAATGAGGGGTTGGTCTGTTATTGATTTAATCATTACGGTGGTGCACTTTTTTACTTTAAAATTCAAAGCCGAAGAAGTTGGCCAATTTTGTATCATTCATCCGAAATGGCACTTCAATCCCCCCTAGAAAATGGCAAGAAGCATAATTTTCGAGTCATTATTGTGGGTGGCTCAATCGCGGGGTTGACTCTCGCCCATGCTTTATCGGCCAAAGGCGTTGACTACGTCCTTCTCGAAGCCCATGACACAATTACTCCGGACATTGGAGCTAGCATTGGCTTCACGGGGAACTCTCCCCGTATTCTGGATCAACTTGGCCTCTGGGATGACGTTGCTGAAAGTGGATGCTCGATTGTAGGAAACTATGCTTGGACTGAAGATGGTCGCAAGCTTGCGCATAGCGAAGGGATGATGCTAGTTGAAGTTCGGTTCGTTCGGACTCTACTCAATCTGGACGGTGCACTGATTCTTACACGGTTCTAGCCTAGGATATCCGGTCATTTTCCTTCCACGAAAAGTGGTCTTGGAATCGATGCTGAAACGCTTACCTGAGAAGAGCCGAGTTTTGACGGAGAAAAGAGTTACTGAAGTTCAGCAATCTTCTACCGAAGTGACTGTGCAATGCTTGGATGGCTCGAAATATACAGGAGATATCGTCGTTGGGGCCGATGGTGTGCATAGCGTGGTTCGTACAGAAATGTGGCGACTCATGATAAAGGAACAGCCCTATATCCTGGAGACAGAGGATCATAGTACGTGTGTCATTTTACAGGACTGTGAATGTGTCGACGCTAAGAGTTCATACAGGAATGAGAACGAAGTACCGCGGTGCATTTGGCATTTCAAGTCCTGTCTCAGGGATTCGAGAAGGTGATGTGCACAATGTGTTTGGCAAAGGCTTTTCTCTCATTGTCGTCGGTTGTAAAGATCACTTGTTTTGGATCCTGGGAATTGATACCGGAAAGACCTGCTATTTCCCAGATGCTATCCTCCTCGATATGCTCAATATGGAGCAGGATCTTCAGCCTTTTATGGGAAAACATGCTTCCTCCGATGTTCTGTTTGCGGATGTCTACAAAAGAACCATACGCGCCAGCTACGTGCCTTTGGAAGAGGGAATGTTCGAACAATGGTCCAGTGGGAGGATTGCATGTATAGGAGACTCAGTTCACAAGGTTTGATACCCGTGGTAGCGTTAGATCAAGCCGGGCATTTACTAACTCGGTTATAGTTGACGCCAAATCTTGGCCAAGGAGGCAGTTGCGCCATTGAGAGCGCAGCAGCTTTATCTAACGCAATAGTAGACCTCGCGGAAAACCCCAATCGGCAAAATACTAAAGACATAGAGGATCGATTATATTTTGGAGAATCTCATAAGCGTCGAATTCGGCTATTTATTACAATTTCTGAAACCGTGACTCGTTTCCAAGCCCTCGAAAGGAAGATCTACGAAGTAGTTGGCCCATTTCTTATCTCGCAGTTTGGAGATGCCTTTGCAGATCTTATCTGTGATCTAGGTGCTGGTGGGAAGTGCATTTCATTTCTACCAGTACCCCAGCGTGCTACCAAAGGAAGTATGCCATTCGGAGAACGGCATGATATAGGCTCGCCAACTTTCCCCTCGGGTCGACTTTTATCGGCCATCCCGCTGGCTTTGTGCCTTTTCTACACATTGGTGTGCTCAACAGATGATGGACCAACACGGGACCATTTGAACTCCATTTCCGTATTCTCAGAAAATGCCATATTCCAAGTCATTTGGAGCATGGAAAGCGCGAGATTCTGCAATGCCACAACATTGATGGGTCTGTAGGTATTGCCTCGAGTTGGTGGATATAAAAGCCGCAACATGCTGATTGAGATGATCCCTTAGTTTTCTTCCATTTTCCCTTTTATCACACTCCACTTTTGGCCTCTGGAGAACCGCGCCGGTCTATTTCACACTGTACTACTTGTTTTCAGCATCAAAAAGACTTATTCCTGACAGTCGGTGCATACGCATATCATATGCCAAGTCGATCATTCCCGCGGTGATACTTGGCTATTTTATACCCTCGGTGTTGATATCAAACTCGAGATGGGCATATACACAACCGATAGCCGCGCCAATAATTTTCAGTTTCTTGCATCGCTTCCTAGCCAGATTTATCCGAGACACAACAGTTCAAGACAGAATACACTGTCCAACAGTTGATCTACCTTGGATCAGAGCGGCGTATATAGTGCCAATTCTCATCCATGGAGGCATGTCCAGCTGGGAACATTTAGGAGGCTTACAAGCCGCGCATATACAACATTTTGGTGGATTGAGTTCTAACAGCCATCTGATAGGATTGATGAGCGGGCTGGTTTGGATTCATTTAGAATTCAAAGAGCTAAATCGTGAAAAGAGGCTAAGTTTACCATGGGCCTTCCAGATTCTATACTTGTCATCCTTCCTTTTCTTTTTAGGACCTGCCCCAGCAGTTGCTCTAGGCTGGGGCCTTCGGGAAGAGCTTCTGGCTACTACTACAATCCCGGTAGTGTGATGCGGCAGATATTCCGACTCGAACAGTATCTGATGTTAAGTAAAGTTTGCCAATGGCAATATGCCCGGTGTTTCAACCATGTACAGACTGTATCATATATCACAAAGGAGCCTTTAACGCACTGGTCAACATTTTGAAGTACACCAGATATGAATAGCCCACACGTTCATACAGAACGTCATAAGCAGCAGTCATAAGGCATCAGTCAATAGTCAGAAAAGCGCAGATCCACTTGGTGCAGATCCAGTTGGGGGCGGAGGGGCCAAAACAAAGCCAAACCTCGGCACGGCGGGGCCCAAGCACGGGCACACTTGGGGCGTGAACCACGGGTTGCTTGCGGGAGCGCGTGCGCTAAGGTTTCTGCAACCTGAACATCGGGGATTCCGGGCGGGGCCGTGGTTGCAAGAGTGTGCAAGATTGCAGGATTCGAAGCAGGATCAATGGAGTTTGGATTTTCATATATATGCTTCAGCGGGGCCGCATGGGGGCGGCTTGCGTGATCGGTTGCATTTCGATTTTAAACTCTTCGTCCACCCGAATCCCCTGAGCGCCCATTGTACATGGCTCTGCTTCCTGCGTATTCAAACTAGAGGCCTTGGCCGTCCCGACGCTGTGGATTTCATTGTAGTGGTTTGACCTCCAGGGCGTACTGTCGGATTTTGGCCCACTGGTGCCCCCACTGCCACTGCCTAGTCCAAGTGCCCTAGCCACGCGTTTGCTGAAAATCGCCTTGAACACGACCCGCATAGTCGGGAGACAGGCACAGACAATACCTGTGGAGAGTTCAATGATGGACCACATCACTGCTCGGGAATAGACCCACATCACGTCGTACTCGCCGAGAACAAGCATGGAGGTCATGAGTCGAGTAAAGGCTGCAGCGCAGTTACTGACAGGGAAGAACAAGGTCAGCTCAAGGAAATACCGAAATAGGGAAGTGGAGGCCATACAAGAGACCCAGGATGAAGATGAGCGACAAGGCGATCTTTTGCCCAGTTGGAATCTGTACATTCCAGACCATCGGAATTGGCATCAACCAGATTGCGAAGTCTGTCGTGATGTTCACAACGGCATACCCAATCCCAAACCCTTTGAAGTCGAGACATCTCCCTCCACCAGTCCAAAATGCATGGATGGGGATGCAGTCGAAGATGGCAAGGAAAGTAGCAACAATCAGCCAAACCGAGATCAGCACCATCATGCCGTAGACCAGGTAGAGAAACCGGGGCATCACAAATATTCGTTTATAGAGGCATAGCAGCGAGAGCTTGATAGTAGGTGGTCCGAGGACGTAGAAGAGCTGGAAGAAATAGAGCAGCTTTTGGAATGCGGCGACGTTGGCTTCGCCCACGACCGATCGATGTTTTCCAAGACCAACTTTGGTACCTGGAGACAACAAAAGTCAGTAAATCAGAAAAAAAAACAGATGTTGTGTCAAAAAATTTAAAAGAAAAGCCACTCACATTCTGTAAATAAACCGTACAGAGCCCAATCCCACGCCTCAACAATAGTTAGCCCTAACCGCTCAGAATACCTGGAAGTACCTAGGAGGTATGAACTCACCAGCGCGACACAGACAGCCCAGTCATCGAGACCAAAAGTGAGTTTCCTCAAGATTCTGGCGGCAATCCGGCCGATTGTTGAAAACGTAGCAAGTGCAATGAAAATGCTATTGACAGCCCATAGCGTTGGCCGCTGGTCATCATCGACATAGCCCATGCTGGAAGGTCATCAACATGCCCATCAAAGTTGACCAAATCAGGAGTTACCCCGGCGGTGATATGAATGCCATCTCAGCAAACTTCATATAAGAACAGGGCACACAATCCCAGTTTATCACATCATCATCATCATCCTGCTCGGCCCCCTCTTGCTGAAGTGGAACCGCCCCTGCATGGTGGTTGTAGTGGGTGGAGATCAAGATCCTTCGATCAGCATGCATGCATGAATGTGCCATCATTTACCCATTAATGTCCGCTTGGATGTGCATGCAGAGAGTGGATCTCGACAATGATTGACAGCGATGGTACCCGGATCCACGAGAGGCACCACTCTTATGTGTGTTTACCAGAGGATTTTGACTTCCAACACCCTGGTCAAGTTGCACTTTCTTCCATCCCATCCAACGCCTGCAAAATGGCAACTGCACAGAAAACACAGTGTTGGCAAGAAAAAGCCCGCGAAGTCCAGGCTGCCCGCGATGAATCCATTTCACAAATCAAACCCCCGCTACCGACCTTACCTGAAACCCTCCCCAGCCGGGTGATTGACATACCTCGAGAATACCTCACGCCAGAGGAAGTCGCCATTACCGAGAGCCCAGCGGAGACATTAGTCGGCTCTCTGGCAACAGGGAAACTGACCGCAGTGACTGTCACCAAGGCCTTTCTGCGCAGAGCGGCCATTGCGCAAAAGCTGGTATGCTCGCTGCAACCCAGGACAAGCCATCCGCTAACGTTGTGCGCGTAGACAAATTGCATTTACGAATTACTCCCCGATCGCGCTCTTACTCGCGCACAAGAGCTGGACGACTACTTTGCCGTGCATGGAACGCCCATCGGAACCCTCCACGGCCTACCGATCAGTACAAAAGCTCATATCGGCATTGAAGGACGGGACAATACAGCAGGATTTGTGGGTTGGATTGGAAGAAAGAGCGCAGCAGATGCAAATGTCGTGAAAATCGTGCTCGATGCTGGCGCAGTGGTCTATGCGAGAACTACTGAGCCGCAAGGATTGGTATGTTTTTGGGAGCAGGTAGAGTTGGACTTTGATGGAGGCTGACCATATTATCCTCGTCACAGATGGCGCTCGAGACTTGCAGCAATATCACCGGCAATACTGTCAATCCACACAACACTGCTCTTTCATCTGGTGGTTCGTCGGGAGGAGAGGCGGCTTTGCAGGCTTTGCATGGTAGCCCATTGGGAATCGGAGCTGATATCGGTATGCGAATTTCTCCCTACATCTGATATTGGATGCCTATGTGCAATGTTTAACAAGAACCAGGTGGAAGTGTTCGCGTGCCAGCTGCCAACTGTGGACTATACGGGCTCAAGCCGACAACCGGTCGAATTCCTCTAATCGGACTCTCGGCATATATCATCGGATGCGAAACCATTCTCCCGACCCTAGGGCCATTATCGCCGACGCTGGGAGGAATAGATCTCTTCATGAAGACCGTGCTGGAGTCCCAACCTTGGCTCAGCGATCCATCACTTCACCCCATCCCCTGGCGAGCTGAGATACCACATCTACACCGCGGCGGGAAGAAACTCACTGTTGGAGTCATGTGGGACGACGGTGTGGTGCAGCCAGCTCCTGCAGTGACGAGGGCTCTGAAGGAGATTGTCGGGCGACTGAAAACGACCTCCGATGTTGATGTCATTGAGTGGAAACCATACCAACAGGAAAATGCTTTGGAAATACTGGTGGGTGATATCCTGATATTTCAGTCGCATGAGTTTGATCACAATATACTCACTGCCATGTTAGACAAGGCTTTATGTCCCTGATGGCGGAGAAGCCTTCGCTCGACACCTCCAGCTATCTGGAGAGCCTTATATGCCATTGACAGCATGGTCTGCACGAGATGCTCCCGGCATTGAAAATCTCAGTCACCAGGGAGTTTGGGACTGGACAATCAAGCGCGAGATTTTCCGATACTCGTATCTACAAGGTATGTCAAATCATCAACCATCATGTTCTGGATCTAGCATTGACCACGCACAATTGAACAGAATGGAACTCGGTCGCTCCCCAAATGGATGTCATTCTCTGTCCTGTTCATCCAATGCCTGCTCCTCCATTGCATATCTCGCGATACTGGGGATATACTTCACTCTGGAATCTTCTAGATTACCCGGCGATCGCGTTTCCAGTCGGAAAGGTAGACCCAGGAAAGGATGCTGAAGCCTCAGTACCTTCAGTATCTTCAGCTCGGAATGATCTTGACCGGTGGTATATCGAAAATTACCATGTGGACAAACAAAAGGAGGCACCGGTCTCCCTACAGCTAGTTGCAAAAAGATTAGAAGATGAGAAGCTCCTTCAGGCCTTCAAGGAGATCAAGGAGAAGATCGGGCTTCCCTTCCTTGACTGTCTTGTCTAAGCATCTACTATATTTGCTTTCAATCATGGCGCTTGGTCTTTCGAAGGCGAGCCTCTGGCAGTTTACGCAAGTTGGGCATGGATGTACATTTATGATCAGAATACCAATATGCAATCATAATATTGCGGCTTCTATGCATCGCTCAGTATAACAATCCTATTCGTACGTACAAATTCTCCCATTATCATCAAACCCCATAACGAGAAATTTTCCGCTTTCGAGAGCAATCCTTCCTTTCCCTCATATCGAACAGGCCGCCTTGCAGCGGACGAGTGCCTCCTTGTCCCATTATCCACACACATGAAGATGACAGCCAGCTGTTTGTCGTCCGGGGTCTCAGCACTTTCTATAGCAGGTTCCAGTTGTATCGTCACAAAGGGGGAATTTCCCCACAGCCAGAGTGAAGTTGCATTCGATCATACTCAGCAACAGTTCCTCTATTTTTGCTTTTTTTCATCGTCGTTTGAGCCTCGTTTCTTTCGGTTGGGTTGGGATTGAGTAGTCCCAGTGGTCTTGCTCGGATGTAGATTGACGACGAAAGTTACACCATTTTATGGCAAGCTCCAGAAGCCCAGACTTGCTCAGCAAGGCTGCATTTCCCTTTTACATTTCCTGTTGTTCCATCTTTTTTTTGGTTTGCTTGTTTGTTTGGGGGAGGACAGCTTCCGCCATTTTTGACGGATGCTGGTGGCATTCGGCACCTGGAAAGGAACACCAGGTCTTGTGAGACACATTGATAAATATGGCAAGGTTTTGCATCAATAAAGTGCCATTTTGCGGCAACGATTGTGTGAGGTATCGGCCAGGTTCGATCTTGCAGACATGTGAATCTTCGTTTCGGTCTCTAACTTTTGCGCCCTCCGTGGGATCTTGAAGATTGTCGCCGACAGGTGTAGGATCTTTTCCCTGTCATAGAAGTGGTGTTTTGGAATTCTTGGGACCTCGATTGAGGTAAATATGTGGTCTTGGTATAAAAAGACATATGGCACAGCAGGTGTTGGGGACCCTTGATCAATGAACGATGATAGATCACTGGTTCAATATTGATGTTGATTGTTGATGATTGAGTTGTTGTCAACAAAGAGCAGGTTTGGCTTGAAGAAAGTACAAAGTTGTACATTATTGCAGTAGGGGTTTGGCTTCAGCAGAGCCGTCATGCTTGGGCTTGGTTTTCCCGTGCTTGCGACGGCGACGCTTTTTGGAGTGTGATTGAGTGCCTGTGCCCTGAGTCTCGGCATTTGCATCAGATGCCTCAATCATGGTATTTTGGCGATTGGGTGATGAGTCGCGAGTATGGTGAGGTGAACTCTGGCCTTCGGAGGATGAACTTGACCCGTTGGTGTGCAGAACGACCTTTCGGATGCCATTCACATCCACGATTTGTTCAGTGATGCTACCACTTCGGGTTGGCCCACGGTGGTGGTAGATGAATTCTGGGCGAGACTCGCCGGATCGGACGCTGCCGGTACCGCTGCTGTTTTGGCGGGTTGTGGCAGAACGGGGCTGGTCCTCTCGTTCTTCACAAACTGGCTCTGGGATAGATACTTGAGGAAGATCTTTGAACTGCTGCGCACTTGTGCCTTTGGTGAGGTTTTCTTGTGCGGAAATTGTGCCGTAACCGAGTTTCAAAGCATGCGCACCGTCTTTGGCTTCTGCGCCTGAGCCCACAAGACCTGCTCCGATGCCACCTTCGTAGGCTGTTGAATTTAACTGCAACTGGGAGTCATTGAGGCTGTTTCCGGACTCAATGTCTGTTTGTGCGGAGCGAGAAGGAGACGCGCCGCTGCGCTTGATCTTGACGTTGTGGTATCGAGTCTGTCGCGGGCGGCTCGCCAAGTTGGAAGGGCCCAGGTGCTTCAGGTGTTTCCGGACCTCCTCGGTCGCACCTCTTTGTGTAAACCATAAGTCAGATGAGTTGGTGTTGCTGTCTGCGTTGGGGCGACGCATTTGGAACCGAGGCGGAGGTGCTTCGACAGAGCTGCGACGGCGTGGAATATCGGGTTTAGGAGCGGAATACGAGGAGCCGTTCACGTTGATCAGCTCGCCTTCCGTGGGAGAGAGAGCCATTGGTGGCTCTTCGACAATTTGGCCCTTGGGAACGCGCGACTTAGGCGCAGGAGCCATCCGACGAATGGCCTTGTGAACATCAATGAAAACGTCAGACTCATCAATGATTTCTCTGCGTCAATGTTAGCATGATTCAATCGCGGGGAAAGCAAGGACAGATAGGACGTACTCTCCGATGAGCTCTTCAATCACATCCTCGAGAGTGACAACGCCGAGCGCGCCACGGTCTTCGCTGGGGTAGGAGGAAACGAGGACCATGTGTGATTTTCCTTCTTGGAAGAAGTTGACGATATCAAGACAGCTTGTTTCCGGTCTTGTCTCAGGTAAAGTCGCCAAGGCAAAATCACGGACTCGCTTGCTGTCTTCAGGGTCGTAAGTAATGAGCATTTTGACCAAGAGCATGCCGACAAAGTTCATGGGGTTGTCGGGGGCATGAATTGGAATGCGAGAGTATCCTTGCGATAGGATGAGATCCATGGTTCGTTCATCGAGGACAGTATCGGCAGACATGGTAAACACGTCCTCCATTGGGGTCATAATGGTGCCCACCGATTTCTCTTTGAGGTCGAGGACGGCACTTATGATGGTGACTTCATCGGAGTTCAGTTGTTCTCCAGCTTCGCCCAGTGTCCTGTGCAGTGTAACAAGTGTTTTCAAGCCGGCCTTTTTGTAAATGGTGCCGTGATCTTCGCCAAGAAGCTTGTCGAGCAACTTTGCGACCGGCCAGGCGACCGGGGACATGATGTACATCAGAACCAGAACACAAGGAGCCATCCAGGCTCCGATCGGCAGACCGTAGCGGACGCAAATTGATTGTGGAACGACTTCACCGAAAATGACTATCAGAGCCGTACTGCCCAAGACCGCTGGCCATCCACCTCCGAGGGTCCTGTCGAGCACGATTGGTAGCGTTTCATTCGTGATCACATTGCTGAGCAGCAGAGTAACGAGCACCCAGTGTTTGCCCCGTTTTAGGAGGTTCAAAACACTGGCCGCATTTTTCTTTTCCGATCCATCACCCGATGTCTTGATCACTTGCAGGTAGACTTCATCCTGCCCCATCAAAGCAATTGTAAGACCCGCAAAGGCTCCGCCACTGAGGACCAGAGCAGCCGAGATTCCCAGGTACAGCCATAAGCTCGGATCGCTAGGTTTTTTCGGAGGTTCGGATTCGGAAGATGGGAGAAGGTATGTCGACAAAGTTGGGGCACCTGCGGCTAGAGGGAGTTGAGAACAGGTGAGGACGAACAGCCGGGCCAACCCCAGGACAATAGGCCGAGCAGCAAGGGCGCGCGTTGCAGGTGAAGTCATCGCCGGGGGAGCAATCCGTGGAGTAAAATCACAGGAAGCCGAAATGATTTTGAAACACCCCCACGGGGTCAGCCAGCATAGGCGGGAAATGACAAGAATGAGGTTACAACTATAGCGAGGTGAGCATCGAGATGAGCATCGCAGAATAAGCGCCGAGAATGGGGGCTGTAGAGGGGAGAAAAGTCGATAAGGGAGAGCGAGAGAGGAAAGAGGGAGACAGGGAGACAGAGCACAAAAACGAGATCGGGGGCGATGATTGGAGCGAAATCGAAGGGCAACGCGAAGTGGGACCTGGTCGGTTCACGAAGACGGTGATGTGCTGCTGCTGCCAGTGGACGGTGGTCGCGCGAAGCTGAATTGGGTTTCGCGGGTGCGACCGGTGGACACCTGAAACGTCGGGCGGAGACTTGGCAACCTATAACTAGGAGCCGCTTTACGCTGACACCTCGAGAAGGTGGCAGGAACTCCGGAAACTACTCTGACTGCCGCAATAGGCCTCTAGTGATTATTCGAAGCCGAAGATGAAGCCGAAGATGAAGCCGAAGCCGAAATCCCAGTCGAACTAGAAGTGAAGTGTCAGAAATACGGTAGACCAAAAGTGCCGATGCGAGGTGGTGGGGCGGTGGGGTGACAGCCTCTGGACACTCTGCCCATCACGCTGGCCAGCGCATTCGACGAGATATGCGATCTGCGTCTTCTGGTCTTTGATGCATTTCGCAGTTTTGTCGCCAGGCAGTGGTGCTCAGTCACCTTCTCCTCTTCCGACTTTGTCTCCTCTTCTCCCGCTCTGACAACTTCCTCCAGGCGCGCGATCTCCTATGCAGAACCGACGTTGGCTTCACACTCTCGAAGTCCATTGCCGCTGCTCGGTTCGCTGCCTCGGTTTGAGAGGACTTCAATTCGAGTATTTGCGCCTGGAGGTTGCTGCTCTTGTCCTGGCCCGCCTCCTCATTGCTTTTGAAAGCTTCAAGCTCAACCTTCTCGGTCCGGCGCTGCTCAGTCAGAGACCCTAGGGGGTCAAGCTGGGACTGAAGCTGAGTGACCTGCGGCTGAAGACTCTCGAAATGCAGCTTGGCGTTCACAAATGGAAGTCTGGCGTTTTTGACCGCCAGCTTGCTGTTCTTGCCCTCCTGGAGCTGCTGGTTCTCAGCCTGAACACTGCAATACTCCGCCTCGACCCGACTCATGGTGCCATGAAGCTCTGCGTAAGTGGAGTGTTGCACGGCCAACCTTCGGCGAAGTTTGAAGTTCGGTCTCTTCCATCTCCTGAGTACTCACGAAAAGATCGCAGGTTGAATCGGGCTCACCCATGTTGGTGTCACCATCGAGATCAACCCGGTTGAAGCACGTGTTCTCCTGAGTATTCACGAAAAGAACGCAGGTTGAATCGGGCTCACCCATGTTGGTGTCACCATCGAGATCAAACCGGTTGAAGCACGTGTAGGTTCCGGTGCGTTCAATGTATGCGGCGCTTGCCGAGAGAGTCCGATAGAGCCTATAACGGTCCTCGCGAACCAGCTCGTACTCGGCTTCAGCGACAGGCATGATCTTCTGGCAGTGGAGATCCTGGATCTCTTCCGCAGTCTGCGCGTTGTGGGCTGCTTGCTTGGTCACCTTGGCCTCCTCTTGAAGATGGATGATCTCGGCCTTGCTTGCCATCAAGTCGAGCTTTTTTCCGTCGGATATGCCGATCACGAGCTGGAGATTGCGGTGTTCCTCGTTCGGCTTGGCAGTGAGCTCCTCGACGATCTTGGTGTAAGTGTCTCGTACTTCGGCATGCTTGTCGTGCTTTACCCGCAGACGCAGCTCGATATCTCCGCGGTCCCAGCACTGCTCCGCGAGGGTCTGTCGAGCTACGTTGCACTCCTGGCCGGAAAAGTCGCGATCATTGGCGATTTTGGTCACTTCCGCATTCTCCTTGAGGAGCTGGACAGTCAAGGACTTTTCGAAGTCATGCTGCTCTTGGACCTGCTTATCTTCGATCATTTTCTGACAGGTAGTAAATTTGACGATAAGTTAATAAATTTTTTGAAATATTTAGTCCAGTACCAGTCGTAATCGTGGATTTTTATACCTCGACGTGAGTCCCTTACGTCTGTGAACAACGCATCAACCAAGCGTTCGCGTTAACCGCTTCGAATCAGCCTCCCAATGAATTGGGAGAGTCTTTCGTGTCAACAAAAGACATCATTGCTCACCATCTACAGGCAAGCTGCACATCTATATGCACCACCTGCCAAGAATTCCCCTATCCGGTAATTTTCGAAAAGAGGAACACGTCACTAGATCTAGCCCTCAGTCTCGCCAAGACTCTTCAGCCTCAGCTGTAAAAGGCAGGCGGTGGAATACCCACCGCTCCGTACACAGAGCCATACGCACCCGATAGCGGAGGATTTTAAATCACAACATGGCAGCACTTCCAGTCTCAGAAATTCTCTCACAAAATAAGGGTCGTGGCTTCCTAATCTGCTCATCTTGTCGGTGTCTGCCTGCGTTCCTGCTGCTGGAAGCCCACTACCGTTGCCATGGCCCACGTCTTCCAAAAGTCTCTATTCACTATGCACTGGTATTCACTACGCCTTGAAACCTGCAAGAGCTTGGATGTAGCTTTCCTGATATATGGGACACTTAATTGATTCCTTTCTGTACGTAGTAGCAGGTGAAAAATCTACCTAGTCCCAGGTGCAGACACAATTGGTCATCATCGGCCGCAATCCTCGGTGAAGTACCCACACAAACAACTCAATGCTTCCCTCGGGGCTGTCAGATACACCCACGAGTTTCGTGTGGCTTTCCAAACTACATCTTTATGGTTCAGAGTGTAGACGACAATCTTCATAGAAGGATTTAAGTTAAGCTTTGTGGTCCGTGTGTCCATGTGGAACTGCCGTAGTGGACCGCCATCCCGCCGATACGCGTCTTGGCGATCGCCAGAAAATGCAGGAACTATAACGAACACTTTACACCACTGAATCAGCTGAATCAGCTATACCAGGGCATATGGAATTGTCTTACATTCAAAATTGATAGAATAGTGAATGGGTATTGAGAGCTACGCCCTTCTCATTCTTTCAACGATTAACGAACTGTGGTTCTGTGGTGGGCCTGGTAGAGCCATTGTTCTACGGGCAATGTTTCTGTGGTAGATTCAAGCTAATCACCATTCACTACGATTATTCCGGATCGTATTCTGCTGGTTTCCATTACCAGCTAAACCCAAGGGCTCTTCGGGGCATGATTCTGATTCTTGCGATCGAAAATATATATTTCGTTCAAGCCTGCGTAAAAAAGGTAAAGTCATGCTCTTCCTGCCAGTGTCCCAGGTGGGCGAGGGACGGTAAAGTTTTAGGAGCAAAAGAACTTGAATAATATGTTCTAGATCTTTAAATTCTATCAAACTACCACCTCAAGATAATACCTGCGTTAGAGAATTGTGGTACAGCCATGGCTAGTTGATTTCAACACCGAGCGGAAGACACCGTCCAAGATCCACTGGAAGTGGCCCCAACCTTCCTGCTAGAACAATATGTATGATGTAATAGCCTCTCCGTCGAGTACATTATTATTGCGTCGTGTGATAGGATGAGAATTGTTGGGTTGCTATGCGATGAAAATAGATAGGTCGTCCAGTGAAGAAGGGGTGATCTCTGCTCCCTGCCCTCCATTGTCTCCTCATGATGTCCGTCTCGTTTTTTGGTCCAATCAATACTCGAGAGTTTGCTTGATGGCGTCATAAATCCCTACCGAGGTCATATCGATTAGTACAAATGCAGAGTAGGAGATGAATAGTGAGGAACGTACTCGCAACGTCTGGCAAAATAAATTGCTCATATGAAAGTCCTGTGTGGGTACTCCAGCCGGCAACCCGCTTGACCGGTGCTTCCAATCGAAGGAAAGCTCCATCTTGAATGGTCGCAGCAACCTCCGCGCCGACGCCGTAGTTGATCATACTCTCGTGGACTACGACAGCTCTTCCTGTCTTGCGTACACTTTCGAGAACAGTTTGGCGATCCCAGGGATAAATTGTGCGCAAGTCAATCAACTCAATGTTGACACCCTTCATTGTCTTCTCGATCGCGGAGATGGCTGCGGAACACAGATAAAGTGGTTGGCCGTAGGAAATGATCGTCAGATCCTTGCCGGGTTTGATAATTTCCGCTTGACTGAGTGGAATAGTGTAGTATTCATTGGGGACATGTTCGACGGCCGCTCGATAGAGAATCTTCGGTTCCATGAAGACTACTGGATCATTGTGTTCGAAAATCGATGACAGGAGGAGGCCTTTAGCCTGGGAAGGGGACCGTGGCATCACCACTCGCACTCCGGGTATGTGAGCAAAGAGGGACTCAGGGGATTGAGAATGGTATCTGTTTGAAGAGCGGGTTAGAAGACTCGAATGGTGTAGGGCACAAAGAGACGTACAGCGCGCCATGCCCAACAGCACCACAGGGCATGCGGATCACCAATCCTCCCACGTTTATCCCTGTACCACCTTCTCGGTATCGAAATTTGGCTGCCTCGTTGACAATCTGATCAAAGGCGGGAAAGACGTAGTCGGCGAACTGGATTTCCGCGACGGGCTTCATGCCCTCGGCAGCCGCGCCAATAGCAAATCCCGCAATGCCTTGTTCCGTCAAAGGGGTGTTGAAGACTCGATCGGATCCAAATTCAGTTTGAAGATCCATGGAGCACCTAAAGACACCGCCAAAGGCGACATCTTCGCCGAAGAGCATAACCTTGTCCGACGTTGACAGGGCGGTTCGCAGAGCAGAGTTGATGGCCTGAAAGAAATTCAACCGCTTAGTGGTGGCAGCAGCAGGAAACTCTGGAATACTGGACAAGGAGGACGGAGTGTGATGTAGTAGCGGAGTGGACTTGTAATCGATAGGCAAGTTGAGCTTCGCAGCAGGAGAGGGAGCTGCTGAGTAGGATCGGCGAGCAATTCGTGAGGCTAAGCACCGCGGTGCACGAGAAAACGCCATGTCTGCAGAGATTTGGAGGATCTAAAGGAGAGTAAGAGCACAGAGAAAGTTGCACCCCTGCGTTGAATTTCCTTATAAGAGAATCCTGGTGCACCATGGGGATTGCGGGGGACGCCGCGAATAACCGATGGGCCTGCAAACCAGCCAAACAGCCTGCGGAGGAGCGATGACGGCAGCGGCCTTGGCACTTTTGGCATCAGTCAAGGCAAGCTTGGGAGAGGCACAGAACATGTACAAACTGACCACAAGCAATTATACGGGTTTCAATTACTTCGGTCTCCTATGATATTACTCCACGAATTGCTCCCGGTGATGACTTCAACTGCTCGGCCCATTGTCTTGGGTTTGGTTATTTTTGCTAACCACAGAGGAACGATTCGTCCCTGTCTAGTCTTATAGGGGGGTCGATGCCAGGAGCCGCATTATTAGGCCAATGCGAGAGATTCGACCTACATAGCTAGTCAGTTGGAACGCTCTGATGGATAAGAATGGACCCTATCATATTGTCAGACGGGCCCGCAGGGCAGTAGGAATGGCTTATCAGCCGGTGTCGGCGCCAAGACGCGCCCCCCCGGCCCGCACCAAAAAACCGTCATTTTTTCCCAGGTGACTCAACCCTCTTCTTCCTCAACTCAACTCCTCCCCAGATTTCGAGATTTATTCAGTCACAGCTTCACATCATTCAAAATGAGCAAGGGAAAGGTATGTCGCCTCAATCCCTCCTGCTGCGCTTGCAATTCGCCATTCCATCTGCAGACCGCCACTCCGTCCATCCCACTTGGTCCCTCCATTTGCCCGCCTGGTTTTCCGAATCCACTGACTCATTGCGCGCACAGGTTTGTCTGGCCTACTCTGGTGGTCTCGACACCAGCTGTATCCGTACGAATATCCTATAGCTCCATCTTTTGCGCAATGGAAGATGCTGATACCGAATTCCAGTCAAGTACCTCATCGAGGAGGGCTATGAGGTTGTTTGCTTCAGTAAGTCATTCTTCCCAGTGCCAGACCCAATGTCAATGCCAAGATGCTAATCCATTTCACAGTGGCCGATGTTGGCCAGGAGGGTACGATACCGTTTCTTCTCGACAACTCGCAATTCGTGACTAAATAATTCCTCTAGAGGACTTCGAGGCTGCCCGCGCCAAGGCTCTGCAGTGCGGTGCCCTCAAGTGCGAGATCGTTGACATTCGTCGCGAGTTCATTGACGAGCTCTGCTTCCCTGCCATCGCTTGCAATGCCGTCTACGAGAACGTCTACCTGCTCGGTATGCAGTGTTCCCCTTTAATCCATTGTCAAATTTCGCCTACTCAACAACTCTCCAGGAACCTCTCTTGCTCGTCCCGTGATCGCCCGTGCCCAGATCGATGTCGCTCAGGTAAGAAAAGACCGAACGTGCCTCAATATACCCAATATGGTCTCTGACTGGAGGTTCCCGAATAGCGCGAGGGCTGCTTCGCCGTTTCCCACGGCTGCACCGGTAAGGGTAACGACCAGGTTCGTTTCGAGCTTGCCTTCTACGCCCTGCAGCCCACCATCAAGGTCATCGCCCCGTGGCGCGACCCCGTCTTCTACGAGCGTTTCGCCGGCCGTAACGATCTCCTTGCCTACGCCGCCGAGAAGGGCATCCCCGTCACCTCCACTAAGTCCAAGCCCTGGAGCATGGATGAGAACCTGGCCCACTGCTCTTACGAGGCCGGTATTCTGGAGGACCCCGATACCACTCCCCCCGCCGACATGTGGAAGCTGTCTGCGGACCCCCTGACTGCCCCCGACCAGCCTGAGGACTTCACCGTCCACTTCGAGAAGGGTATCCCCGTCAAGCTTGAGTACACCGAGAAGGGCCAGAAGAAGACTGTCACCGACTCCGTTGACCTCTTCCTGACCGCCAACGCCATTGCCCGCCGCAACGGCGTCGGTCGTATCGACATTGTCGAGAACCGTTTCATCGGTATCAAGTCTCGTGGCTGCTACGAGACCCCTGGTCTCACCTGCCTGCGCGCTGCTCACATGTGAGTTGTAATCAAGTTCGATTGATAGCTCTCTCGCTGATATGTAATAGTGATCTCGAGGGTCTGGTTATGGACCGTGAGGTTCGTGCTCTGCGTGACCAGTTCGTCACCTTCAACTACTCCAAGGTCAGTCACCTGTCCAATTCTTCCAATATGCCTTAGCTAACCATGCGACAGCTCCTGTACAACGGCATGTACTTCTCCCCCGAGCGTGAGTTCCTGGAGTCCTCCATCACCGCTTCCCAGAAGTCCGTCAACGGCCAGGTCCGCTGCCGTGCCTACAAGGGCACCGTCTCCATCCTCGGTCGCTCCTCCGAGACCGAGAAGCTGTACGACATGACCGAGTCCAGCATGGACGAGATTGGTGACTTCTCCCCCGCCGAGACTACTGGCTTCATCAACGTGTCTGCTATCCGTCTCAAGAAGTACGGCCAGATGAAGGCTGCTGCCGGCGAGAAGATGTAAATATCTTCCTAAAAGTGCCAGGATAACCCCACCAAAAGAAAAATATAGGTATAGTCATATGTTGAGCATCCCTGACTTCACAGGGGGGCTGCCGGGTTCCATTTCGGTCTCGTTTTATGTTTACCCACCCGGCACATATTGTTAGAACAGTCCCCATTTTCAACGATTGTATAATGAAATCGAAAAATTTACGATTGGGTATGAAACATCCGACCACTAGTAGTAGCCTTTCGTAGGCCTGATGGCATCATCAATGAAGTCACATCAAGATCTACGTTCTCAATCAGCAAAAACATGGGCTTAGTGAAACATGAAATGATAGATACGTTGTATTTGTGAGAATATGTACAATTCTAATGAATATTTACCCGCGACCAAATGGCACTGTTTATCAGGCTCTAATGCGATGGCGCTCTATGTTGAATATTGTAGTATGTGGCCCATTGACCTCTTTCTTATAAGCTGGCATTGAACTTTGCATTTGCCGACTCTGTTCAATGAAAATTAGCATTTGACGCCAGAAGACCCAGAATCTGGAGTGCCTACCATTCCACGCATCTAATGCCACTCTCTCGGCATCCCATCCCCACAGAAAGTTCTGCGTCTCACGATCATTCCATTTATCGGGGTTCGACCCGCTTGTCGATGCTTGGAACTGTTCGTCACGAGCAAGCTGCTCAGGTCCATCGGGCAGATGCAATGCAATGCGGTTCTCAGTGCCAGACTGCTGCACTGTCTCGGCACGCTGTTTCCTGGCCTTCTCATATACCTCCAAGGCGTGTGGGATTTCATGTCGTGATGTGATTCGAGACAACAAGACGCCCAACGTGGCTGCGTCCTCGACGGCCTGAGCTGCTCCTTGTGCAACATACGGACTGCGATCGTTAGCTTCGCACAGACAAGAGATATGGCAACAGGCTTCCACATACAGCATCGGATGACACGCGTCACCAATAAGCGCGACAGACCCCCGGATCCAAGTTCGCAGGGGGTGGTGGAGACACAACTTCCACTCGAGAACCTCGTCTTCGGCGACAAGGTCGATGAGCTTCCTGACAATCGGATCCCACTCCGCATAGTGGTCAATCATCTCCTGTTTTGAGCCCTTTGTGGTCCACGACTCCTCCACTTCCTGTCGGTCCGGGTGCAGTAAGACGACGTTGTACAGCTCATGACTGCGTACCGGGTAAGCAATGATGTGACGCGCCGGTCCCAACCAGCGAGTCGCTTGTGGCTCGTCGATAAGCTTTTTCAACTCTGCATCCTTCTCCATGGTACTGCGGGGTAGCATGATTCGGTATGCCGCGTCCCCGGTGGCAATGGCTTTGATATTTGAGTCTTCCAGAAGGTGACCACGCAAAGTGGACTTGATACCGTCGGCACCGATCACAACGTCTCCACGAACGATGGTGCCGTCAGCGAGCGTGACAGATGCCGGGCTGAATTCGACACTTGATACAAAGCAATTCTCCCGCAAATGAACATTATCTAGAGCCAAGGCCTTCTCGATAAGAGCATTGTGCAGGTCGGCGCGGTGAATCACCACCTGTTGACCAAAGGCCTTGTTCACGGGCATGGTGCCGAGAAGTTTTCCGTCCTGCCATCGGCGAACATGGATATGCTCCAGGGCAACATCTTGAGCATGGATCAAGTCCGAAACCCCCCACCCTGAAGGCCTGTTAGTTCCCATGAATATCATCAGCGGATGTTGATTGACTAACGGTCAAATAGGCGCAGCATGTTTGGAGAGACTTGGATACCAGCTCCAACCTCCATGAGCTTCGTCTTGTCAGAAAATGCCTTCCACCTGGGTATCGAAAGACATACCTTTGGCGCGGCTTCGAGTACCGTTACTCGATGCCCTCGCAAGCCTAGCGTCAGGGCTGCGGCCATACCGCCAATGCCTATGGAAAAATGTCAATTGAGTCCTTTGCGTTGCCCAATGCCATAGAAACACATACCGGCCCTGTTAATTGTCAGCACCTCGCATAATTTCAAAAGAAAAGCACCGTTGATTCTTACCCGACCACGATGACATCCAGTGACAAATTTGCCTTTGGTGCAGCCATGATGAAGAATTGGCCTGTGAAATTTACACAAGCAAGCCCCCTGATGTGCAATATGTGACAAAGGAAGAGGTTCCGGTGGTGGGAGAATAAACCGCGTGGCGAATCTCAAATTAAGCACTTCAGTGGCTATTTCTGAAATTTGTTCCCGAGCTTAGTTGTCCGAAAGGGTTGCCGTCCCACCCGTGCCACAGGTACGCTATTCTCCGGGAAAGGCGAGAGGTCTATTTCTATTTATTACCTTGCCGCCGGCAATCCTACCCCCTTAAGGGTATGGGGCATGGGGGACTCCGGAGTCCATGATCGGTCACTTGAGAGCGACCCTCTTTTTCTCCGCAGATCAAGGACGAATGCGCAAAATGAGATACATACACCGGGCTGCTTTTTCCTGCCCAGGTGTGTCATTCTCGGTCTGGGTCCGGAGCATAAGAAGACGGCATTTGGCGGCTCCTGCGGGTCTAACGGCTAAATTTTGGACCAGGCAAGCCGAGTCGAGATATCATACTCTCCTGTGCACTCC
This sequence comes from Penicillium sp. G339, assembly GCA_027569595.1. Classification (NCBI taxonomy): domain Eukaryota; kingdom Fungi; phylum Ascomycota; class Eurotiomycetes; order Eurotiales; family Aspergillaceae; genus Penicillium; species Penicillium sp. G339. The sequence continues at coordinate 682,856 of JAPDFJ010000008.1, forward strand.
AGAACAAATTGATCGATTTGACGATCGGTTTGTATCGATTGGCAATGTCTAGCTCAGGCCAAGTTTCTTGATTTTGTGGCATGCATTCGGAAGCTCGAGACGACGCAGTGCTCGGCAGGCAGGGCGATCGGGGCGGAGCCTCCACATTCATTGGCCCACAGAACTTTTATTCTGGGGAACCAACATTGCATGTCCGGCTGTTTCACCGTGATTCATCTGCCGAACCCCTAGTTAAGCAGTCACGCCCGAATTCTTAGCGGTGGTCCGCCAGGCCGCTAGCACTAGGTTGTGCTGCGCTAACGCAGGCCCTCTTGTCGTCCTCTTCTCCGACATTCCTGCGCTTGTGATACAGCTAGTCCTTCCTTTTAGCCTGTCACCACGGCAGATCTTACAAAATTGCATTGCCGACCTAGTGATCATATGAGACCCCGATGCATATGATTATGAGCTGTTCTGGCGACCTGGTCGGTTTACATTAGCCGATTTCCTATTCGTGCATCTGTCCATAGATCGGAATTCGGAGGCACGGATTTATCGGGAACAATCCCAATCCGACACGACGATTCAACTGTCATAAACGTCACGAACACCATGGTCTGCCTCAATAGCTCTGGCAACACCGTCCTCTCTATTAACATGATTTACCTACAAAACTAAAATTGATCCCCATTACAAGAAATGTAAGGCTGTATGAAATGCGTTAATTTGCTATTGCAATCTCATCTAGAATACTGTAGCGGCGCAATCTGCTACTGTGCATTGTGCACTGCGCACTCCACAGCGGCCTGTCTCCACAAACAAAAGAAGGCCCTCCCGAGGGCGCCGAGGTCGGCAGCTCCGTACATATTTCTCTGCTGGAGTATATGGCAGTTTTCAAACGCACAGATATCTGGATTAAATGTCAAACGTATTTCCTTGTCACGATATAGGCTCGACAGACTCTTCACAAATTTTCAGTAGCGTAATATGTGCTCATACGGTACTTAGTCTCGCCGTCGTATTGAGAGAGATCCTGCAACGCCCGTCTGCCCTCTATCTCAATTGTGTTCCGGATTTCCGGACTCCGAGGGGTGATCAGACATTCGAAAGGATTAGGTCGCATGTTGAGGCCATTGCTATACCGACACGGGAGAGAGACGACGATCAGTTCACCGGAGAATCAAAAGACACATGAAACATTCTCAGAAACTTACGTGTAATCAAAAATATCCACGGGAATTTTATTCCCCTCTCCATCCAACGCCTTCTCAATCCTAAAACCCCAAAGTAGTCTCGCAATCGTAATAAAGGTCCCCTGTTCCGCCAACCCTTGACCACTACACACACGTCTGCCCCACCCGAAGGTCATATATCCCTTCTCGCCGGGAAACGGACGGGCATCGGAGCTATCTTTGATATACCGGTCCGGATTGAAACGATCTGGCTCCGGAAATTCTCGCTCGTGGTGGTGAATGGCCCAGACATTCCCCTGGACCCATGTATTACGAGGGATCAACCAACCCTAGATTCATCTTATCAGCAAAAAGATCAAGCACAGCGAGCCGCAGATTGACCCGCTTGCAGCGGCAGGGACGGATGCTTAGCCATGTACCTTATAGTGATCATCCTTGATCGGCGCGTGCGGCTGGCCACCTATGATCGCGACCGATCGCCAACGCAGCACTTCCTTGACAAAAGCTTTGACGTACGGCAGCTCGGGCTCATCCTGGAACGTCGGGCTCCGGTGTGGTCCCACCACTCTGTCGAGTTCCTCCCATGCTTTCGCTAGTGTTTCGGGAAAAGCGCAACAGGCCAGGACGAATGTCACTAATGTGGAGCTCGACGTGTCACTACCGGCTCCGAATAAATTCCCCGACAGTGAGGAGATCTCCATCCTGGACAGATTGTATTTGGGTGCTTCTTCGAAAATCTTCTTCGCATAGCATTGTTCGATTTTCGGGTTTGTTGCGGCTTCTTCGGCCAATGAATAGAAAAATGGTCTGCCTCTTCCTTGCCCTTTGCCCAGTCCCTGCTTCCAAGGGGCCATCCAGTTTGGAAACTTGGCCAGGACTAAATATTATCAGATATGCAGATCCAGGATATGTCAGCCGAATGCGTTAAGAACTTACATGGAAAAGACTCCATTAACATCGGAAATGTCTTCCCTGGAACATTTAGCTCAGCAGCCCGCTGCATGACAGCAATAACCTCAGTGATAATCGGATCAGTGAAGGTAGCGACGCGCCTGCCAAAGCCAATAATGGAGACGACACTCGTCGCGTAACGCTCAAAGTGCTTCACGTACTCCGTTGGTTCTCGCAGGAGATCAAAGGCAACAACCCTGCTCTCGTCGTTCTGGAAACCACGATAGTTGCGTACTTGCTGGAGGCCAACCCCCATATGCGTCAATTTGCGATGCAATCTCCACCTGTCGCCGTAGTACATGTTGACGAGATTGGACTGCCCTGCACCCAGCTCGCTAAAGACGACCATGCGTGGCCGAGAGGCGTAGATTGCAGCGCGTTTGTCGAGAAGTTCATTCGCGGCCCATGCGTCGCATATCCAGACTGTTGGCCTTCGACCAGTCCAGAATGTTATCATCGGTGTTTTATATTGCTTTGCTAGTTTCTCAAAATAGATCCATGGTTTTTTGTCGGGTAGTAGGTGTGTATTTCCAATCAGAGGAAGGGGAAATGGGCCCGGTGGCTGCAGAGATGTTAGAGCTATCCATGAATATGAATGATCTGCGATTCATCATAGATATTACAATGCGTACGTACCATCTTATAATGCAAATGGAGCATGCGTCCATAGTCGATCAACAGTAGCAGGAGCAATCCTGCTAATAGTGGTGGGGCGATCGTTAGAAAACTTGCCCTGCTCCATATTGAAAAAAAGAGATTTCCTTGGGCTGAGAATAGAGCGAAAATGTCATGGGTCTTTTCGACAATCATATTGATTCTATATCAGCAACCCCGAACAGGAATCTGGAGGCTAGAGAAGATCAAGTGCGGTCTCCACGAAATATATGCGCGGGGCCCAATAGAAATAGTCACAATCTTTATTGTTTTCATTCTAAGTGGGTTTCTTTCAACCCCGCCTCTGCCAGTGGATGGCTTGTACAGACTGTGCCGCGGGGAAGGTGCTGCTCGGTGGGGCACAGCAACTTGGCAATGCGGAGTGGGCCACATTGAAGCTACTGAAGGGAATGGCCGTTACATGGACTCTGGTTCCAACCGATTGACCATGGATCCCACTGGATATTTGGGATGCTCTGATAGATAACATATTGATTTGATGGGAACGATCTTAAGCCAACGATACCCGGGGAAGGAAGAAATTCCTAGGTGGTCATCTGGCGAACGAATATTATTCAAAAAGCCCTTCGAAGAAACCAATTGTATAACTGGTTTTTGTTTGGCAGACAAAGGGATTTGAGCGGGACTTTTAAGAGAAAGGAACTACTTCTTTAGCTCTCTGGCTGTTCTACGTAGATATTCCTTAGAATGATGAGACTGATGACGTACTGCCTAGTTGGAGAGTAACAGGGAGGCGAGCAAAAACGGAGTCGGCAATAGTATCACGTTCGCTTATGTAGGAAAATTTATGGTCATTAATATTCCAAAGTATGGGTATTTGGCTCCATATCTTTCCTGTCACATCTAATGGCGTTGCTTCGAGTCAAATTTTCTTCAGTCCACAACCAACAATCCGTCATTCGGGTTGCTGTAAGCCTCGGGATATTTACAATTGGGTTGCATAGTATATCTCATAAACATTAATATCAAGCCATGTCATTCAGCTCAGACTCTACTAGCGGTGTGGGAAAATCTGTCACCAGAGAACCGAGAAAGCCTACAAGGAGTGTTCCCGTTCTTCAGTTTGGTTCCACTCCAGGTCCACCTGACTATTGAGGTATAGGCAGGTTGACGGGCTCTACTACCTAGTTTATATTTGCTTCTGTCGACGATCTACATGTACTAGTTTATCGAGCTTCTGTCCAATAGTATGTCGTTACGGGTATACATAGGAAAAAACAACCCCACTTACCAGTGTCACTAGAGAACCATTATCTTGGCAAGATCATCCTTTCGCGACATGGGATGTGATTTTTAACTTTTGTATATACTTACTTCACTCGGCACCCCGCTTTTCTAAATAGCCTGATGCCGGTTTCAGCTCATATCTTGTACTAGTACAATTTCCGACAAAGATTTGGAGTAACCTGAAGATCGCTACCCATACCCATCGAATGGAAAAGTGGGTCACTAAAATCCTTTGCTTGTCAGCCGGGTATAGAGCTGAAAAAAAAAAAAAAAAAATTCAGGTGAAGATCGAGCTGAAAGATAATTTCCTCCGAGTCGAGCTTTAGGAGAGTATGCCGATGGGATATAAAGACCACCTCCGAATCCTGACATTTCACAGTGTTTTATTCTAAATCAATCCTACATAGCGACAACGGGAGTGTATTTCCCCTCTGTGAACCCTCGGCAACTATGCAACTCGTTTCGATTCTCGCGCTTCTCGCTCTTTCGCAGGGCATTCTTGCCAGCAACCTCTGCAAAGAAGGCCAGCGTTACTGCGGTAGTGCGTTCAAACAGTTTGACAATGCCGGTATGATAATAAGGGTCCACACTGCACAAAGAGACAGTGCTCAACTAATATCTCGTAGGCGACTTTCGGTTCGCGGACAACGAACTATACATCTGTGGCGATTTCAAGGGAACCAGGCCCGGAACCTTGGGAAGGGTTGAAAGATTTCGTCATTACCCCGTGCTCGTGCAAAACTGCCCCAAAACCTGCCATGTTGAAGGTGGAGATAAAGATGACTACTGTACTGGTGAGTATAGGCCGTTGGACCTACAATCATTGAAGATGATTTTTAATCTACACTCCCTTCGGTCCAGTCGGATAAAAATGCCAATTCTAATTTCGATCTTTTAGGGGAGAAACTTTTCAACGATAACGAGCGCTTGGCAGAATGTGCCGAGAAACAATACAAGGACACTGCGAAACGGGCGATCAAGGCAAAGAGCAAGCTTGAGCTGCTGAGAGTGGGACGAGACCATTATAACGGGCTGCTCGCTTGTGCCTATGCCTTTGCCAGGCTCCAGGTTATTGGTAATACCGACCGAGAATACAGGAAGCAGATAAATGAGTTGTTGGATGACTTGTGGGATGGACAGGAAAAGGCTCAAGCGGCAGTTGATGCCGAAAAGGCCGAAGAGGCAAAAGAGGCGGAGGCGGGGAAGGGCAATTGAGATAAGCTGTCAAACCAGTTCTACAGGGAATCATTGTTGTTGGGCAGTTTTTAGAGGACGCTTGCCACCTACATTCATAGCTTCGCATATTGATTGCATTTCACCCGACTGGATTTACAATCGAGAATACCTCGCTTTCTATATCCTCGTAAATTCAGTTGATTGTCTTGAATTTGATCATTTGAATGGTCGCGACACCTTTAAATTACGCATTAAATCTTCCAGTCACTCAATCTTTAGCTTACTTTTGCCAGCTCCAGCATCGGATCAGATCAGGCCAGAATACTCCCCACGGCGGTCTGTATCAAGCCAATCCTTGACTGTCTGACAGTCAAGTCCAACTTTATGCTTTTATCCAACAGACGTATCCTCGTTCCTTTCAACATCAAAACACGAACCACATTTTATTTTAATCAAGAGGCCAAGTAACCAATCCAACGCCCTGGTGCAAACACTTCGATGCTCTGTGGGGCCATAAGCCAGCCCCAGATTTCCCTCGTCTTATTTTTGACCGATTTGCGGGGTTTGTGGGGAGAAGTCATCGGGTTATCCCCCCGAGACCCTAAGACCACGCCGATCGATTCCCCAAGGCTGGGAAAAAAGGCACTGACTGAGCTTTATTGGGCAGGTGTCCTGAAATGTGGCTTGCCCCTCACGAGAATCTCGGTAGAGATGAGCTTCCCCCGGAGCCGAATGATGAAGGAAGATATCTGTGAAAACTTTCCTCTAAATGAAGTGAGTCTGAATTTCACTCTCGATATTGAAGCCGACTTTTGTAAGTTTTATCCTTTGGAATCTTTGTATCATGGATGACACTCTGGGCTCAACAACACTATGGCAAAATCGAAAATGTCTCCTTCTATGCTGTCTTGTCTCTATGGCGAATATGCAGTATGGATTCGACCTCGCAGCGGTGGGATCCCTACAAGCCATGCCGGGTTTTCTGAAAGTGTTCGGGTACCCTTCTCCAGGAAGTGACACCGGATACGCGATTGATGTGAGTTAATAACCACACATCTCGGATCTTGAACTTCAACCAACACCTTAAAGAGCACAGTCCAACAATTGATTACATCTCTCCTTACATTGGGCTCATTCGTCTCCTCTCTCGTCGCGGGATTCTTCTCCTCATATCTAGGCCGTCGTCCAGCACTATGGCTAGCTTGCATTGTCAACGCTATAGCATGCGGAATCCAGATCGGAACTTCGTCACCAGGAGTCCTATACCTAGGCCGTCTACTCCTTGGATTTGCGAATGGGTTTCTCGTGACATTCTCTAATATCTATACTGCCGAAGCAGCACCGGCTCACATGCGTGGAGTGATGGTCGCTTTGTTCGCTTATTGGGTTAATGTCGGGAGTATCATGGGTGCTGTGGTGGATAACAAGACTAAAGAGCGAATGGATGCTCTATCCTATCGCATACCGCTGGCATGTCTTTACATCGTCCCGACACTTCTTTTCATCGCTTTATTCTTTGTTCCTGAAAGTCCGCGGTGGCTGCTCCATCGAGGAAAAGAGCAAGCTGCGAGGAAAGCATTGGAACAGCTTCGAGGGTCGAGTTATGCGAAGATACTTTCTCCCGCTCCTAGAGATGATAGCGGGGATGAGAATGGGAGTGTTAGCAGCTCGGCTGTCATCCCTTCTTTACTTGAGGTGGAGTGGGCGGAAATGGTTAAGGGGGTTGAAGAGGAGAAGCGCATGGAGGGGGATGTCGCTGCATTAGACATGTTCAGCGGTAAGTGTCACAAGTATTCTACTAATACTTGAGATTCATCTGACAGCACGTTTAGGTGTCGATCTCCGCCGAACAGTACTCTGTTATTGTATGATAGGCTGCCAAACAGCTTCAGGTGTCTGGTTTCTAATCGGCTACCAAACCTACTTCTTTACCGTCTGCGGTATTGCAAAGGCATTCGAATTCTCAATCATGAATACCTGTTTCGGATTCCTCGGCGTGAATATCGGTATGTACGCAATTAGAGAATGGCTCGGGCGTCGTGCGATACTCATGCTTGGCGCCATCGCCTGTGGGCTTTGCCAGCTAGCTAGCGCGATAGCAGCATCTGTGAACCCCAACTCGTTACAGACAGGTCAAACTCTGGTGGCATTTACGGCGCTGTTTATGTTCTTCTATAATGGCTGTGTAGGGGCAGCGAGTTACCCTGTCGCGACGGAATTAGTGAGTTCCAGGTTACGGGCGTGGACGGTTGGTACGGCTACTTCGTTGGGATACTTGCTTGCCTGGCTGGTGAATTTTTGCACGCCTTATTTTATTAATCCAGAACATCTTAATTGGGTGAGTAGTGTGGAAATTCTTCTGCGGGGCTGTGGTTGACTTTATTATACAGGGGGCTCAGTACGGGTATATCTGGACGGCATCTAACCTCCTCTGCGTGGTGTTCTTTTACTTTTTCATGCCAGAGATGAAGGGCAGATCTCTAGAGGAACTGGATGAGATTTTCGCGGCTCGAGTTCCTGCTCGCAAATTCGAGTCGTATCAGTGTTTGATCCGAGAGGCGGCTCGCATAGATGCAGTAAATGCGAAGAGTGGACAGAAAAGAGAAAATTAGGAATGCTGACCGTACTAGAGGTTTACTAAGTGGTCTTCTCTTGGGATAACTTTTTGTTTTGGAAAAATGAAAAACTATATTTATCCTTTTCTCTAGATGTTAGATGTGATCTACCGGCTTCCGGCACCAGGAAAATGGAGAATTATTTGACAACGCCATTATATGCTTCTCGAAAAGTCACAAGAAAAGGTAAAAGCAAGACCAGCACAGGTGTTGAAAATCTTGAAAGTAAAGGCAGGGATAAGCAGAATAAAAGACGTGAGATTCGGTTTGGATCGTTATCATGAGGGCTGGTAGTATGTCTGGTGAGAAATGTCGTATGCTGAAATGAAATGTACAGGGTTGAGTGAAGAATCCACATGAAAGCCTTGCGGCTCTAAAAGGTTTTAGTGTGGGGAGAGTTGCAATAAGCCTTGAATATTATGGGGTGAACATGAGACGCAACCGACTCGGGCCCTTCTTCTTCTTGGCATCTTTCGATGGTTTTTCCTTCTCCGACACATAGGTGGAGGCTTTGGAGGGGGCCCGACTGGGTGCTCGACTGGGTGTCTTGCTGGAGGACTTTGGGGGTGCTTTTGATGACTTGGAGAAGAAAGATGTGGCGGCTTTGGAGGTAGCCTCGGGCTCTTTCTTTGAGCGACTGGTTGGTGCGCGAGACTGTGTTCGTGAAGCTCGGGAGCGATGGGAGCGATGGGATCGATGAGATCGACGAGATGATGCGACAGAAGCATCTTCGAATTTGAATCGGGGGTCTCTCTCAGCGCGGGCGGTGGTGACATCGATTCCGGACATGGCTGCTGCTGTTGGAGTAATGAACTCGCCATCCACTGAGGTCCCCACGCTGACGGCTTCAATATCGGCGACACCTCTGCGCCACCTCTCGACGCCGCTCAGGTGTTCCACATCGAATTCCATCATCTCGTCCATGCCAGTAGACTGCTTCTCGGTTGTTGTGGTTGTGTTGCCTGACTTGATTTGTTTGATAATCTTATATCCACCGAACATCACAACCGTGACGCCGAGGCCGACACCGGCAGCTATGAGGAACTGAGGGCTGGAGAGCAATGCGAATATCGTGGGCGCACCAGATTTGAGAGCCGACAGTGTAGCTGGGGCCATTTTGCTGGCCAAGTTGCTGATTTCGGCTAGAGTGAGGGCGACTGCGGCCATAGCATCGGGATTCTTCTGCAGATGGGCAATGGTTGCAGTGGCGCTATGTTGGACACAGTGTGCTTCCTCCAGGAGCCACTGCGCACGACTCACAAGCCCATCCAGTTGCTGCTTGTTATCCCCTGTAGGCGCCGGAGGATTATATTGTGACAGGGCCTCGGGGTGGGCATCTCCATACGCCAGATCCATGTCAATATGGGCGTCGGACTTGGACCGAGCGGTTTCCGGACGAGGGGGCTCCCGGACTGTTATGTCGTGGTGAGTATGCCGGCGCTGAATGCCCTCCGACGGAGCATATCGAGACTCCGCTCGGCTCGGCGCCGCAGAATGTAGGTCCTGCTCATAGCGCGACGGAGGCCGAGAACGATGACGAGTTGAATGATGACGGGACTTTGTCCCGCGACTGCGTCCTGACTTTACCGACTTCGCAGGTGCATCATCAATCTGGTAGGTGGCCAGAGCCTGGAGAGCCTGTTGCTCTGCGACCTTTGCACTGCGCTCTGAATCAAAGTGGGATTTCCGCTCGCGATAAGCTTGTTTGGCTTGGCTGAAGACTCCGAAGAGTTGTTTGCTCTATAGAAGAAGCTTTAGTATGGATAGTTGACGAAGAGGGGAGGAGGGGCGGGGAAGGGATCTTGCATCGAACTTACGGTGCTGACGACCTTGCCGGATTTATCAATCACGGCGATCGTTTGGCCTAGCGGCGCCATGGCAGATGATAGTCGTTGACGACTGCCGGGCAAGGAAGATCACTCATCAGACGAGGCCGATCGATAGGTCATGGAACAGGTTCAGAAGGGAGCGGTGTGTTGGTCCAGGGGGCTGGGCCGGATATAAATGCGCCAGTACTCAGCAGCAAACTTCAAGAACCGGCAAATGTAGGGACACCAAAAATGGATCGATGGGTAGAACCGGCACGCGATAACTTCGTATAAAATAAAAATAAAAAGTGAGATGTGAGAAAGAAGAGCTTGGGAAACCAGATGAAAGACCAGGCAGAAAGTAAAGAAAAGCGCAGCAAAGTCCGATCAGGAGGCGAAAAAAGGTACCGGGGAGTTCCTCTTAAAGCTGGGGAAAAAGTGATGCGGCAGGAGGCTGGGGGGGAAAGGTGGCCCAGATAGCATCAGCGTGCAGGGCGGATGCAGGAAGTTGGGCAGAGCAGCGAACAGCGGAGCCAGCAGGCCGTAGGGCAGAGCGTCGGGTAGTCAGTGATGCGAAGGCAGAAACGAATCAAGGCTGGGCTCAGCTGGGCACAGCTGAGATGGGCGCGTAGACCGCGCGAGTGGGGAGAGTCGGCCCTGCTGGCGGGGTGTGATTTGTGATTTGTGATTTGCGCAAAATCTGCTCTTTTAGTGCATCGATATCACATTGTCATGGCTCTGTGCGAGTCTGAGTTTCTGGTTTGCAGGGTACTTATTCTTTCTCGGAGGGTGATGAAGATTGGGCTGTAAGTCCGTAGTGAAAAATCTGCACTGAAGGATTTAATTACTCTCCATACTAATTACGACTATACTACTAACGATACTCCAGTTAGTTCCTATGTACTCCGTACATCCTAACAGTATACAAAAAGCGGTGACCCCCGGTTTGTGATTGGCCCCTGCAGTCACCGCCACTGTGGTTGGTATCAGGCTGGCACAGCCACTGTGGCGCAGTGTAGACAACTATACATAGTTAAGAGTAACTATGGCAGTATACGATTTACTGCAGGATACTAAGAAGAGACGGTGAACCCGTCCATCCTCAGATTGGAATCCTGGCGATGACGACAAATGGTGCCATTCCTGTGCAACACCCTCGTCCACAGGTGCTAAACAAATATGTCAACTGTTAAATCTCGGGTGTCGTCGACCAACAATGAAACATTTGCGCCTCAGGGGGTCAAGGGGAGGTCATCTGCCTTATCTCCCGGTCGATCACCGTCGGTGTAATAGGTACTTCTGACGTTTTATGACCATTTGATCCATTTGATTTGGTTCGATTTGATTTCACTTCAACCATCTATCCCGGACGATACTACGAGCCTGGCCATGTTCATGCACAGGTCTATGTCCACCTCCATGTCGACCACTCCCACAGTCGCGACTTAATTCCCTCCTCCAACAATGGCTGTACTCAGCAGTCCTCAGTCTCCATCTCCCATAGCCCGTCTTCTATGGGAGCCTCGGTGAGTCCGCGCCGATGGATGCGCAATTCCCCAGCGATCGGGCCATGCGACCGCAGCGGTCACGGTCACCTAGGCTCTAGCTACAGTAAAAGCAGATCAGGCCCGACTTCGGCGACAGTCACTGACCAGAAACTTCCCCCCTAGACCCGCCTGCTGCTGGAATCACAAGCGATATGGATATGCTAGGGGTGGTGAGTCGAATACTTTGGCGATGGTGCAATGCTGGGGTGGTTTTGTTGTTCCCGCACCGCCACCGCCGATGATTCATTTCATTTTCCACTTCTTCCCCCCAGATCTTCTCCCGCAATGGCCAATTGACCAGAAACCCCCCGGATCTGGCGATTGGACTTGATTTCCTTTTATTGCGGACACAATTCAGGTCCCGGGCATCTTTTCTTTTTGGATTTCTCTCATTTGATGATTTGAGGATCCCTTGGCTAACTGCGATGGATCCAGCGGATTCAGGAAGCACCTCCGAGGTGGAGGACCAATCCAGGACCTGGGGTTCGGACGCGCGCGAGCTAGCTCCATCTGCTGACGATGCGGGAAGTATCCTGCATCCTCAGAGTGATTGTGGAATCGGTCACCGTGTCCTGGCCAGTCGCTCTGTCCTTGCCCTGGTCATCGATGAGGAGTGCGTCTTCGCCGGTTTGCAAGGTGGTGACATTGTGGTAGGTCGCTTACAATGGGCTATGTTCGAATGTCTCGAGCTTTGCTCTTGTGAAAACATCCATCCCAAATGTTTAGATTGTCTAACTCCTCCCAGGCATGGTCTCTCGACACCTACGATCTCGTTTTATCAGTACATGCACACAAGGAGAGTGTGCTGGGCCTCTATCTGTCTGAGGACGGTAACCTGCTGTTCTCCAGTGGTGGTGATTCTGTAATCAATGTGAGTAATAATACCCCCAAAAAAAAAGATAAACACGAGAGACTCACATCCAGCGTAGGTATGGTCAACAAGGACTTTTGAGCGCCTCTATTCCATCTATTCCCATCATGATGTGGGCGATATCTTCACCTTGGTCTACTCAGCAAACAACAAAACATTGTACTGCGGTGCTCAGAATACCAGCATTCAAGTAAGCTTCCTCCCGTCGATCTATACGAGCACGCCACTAACTCCACCAGTGGTGTGATCTGTCTGAGGAAGGCTCAACTCTGAACCAAACCTCTGCCGCGCATCCATCCAAGCGAGCGCATCGCTTTTTCGACTCTCGCGGCCCTGACGGGACTCGCGCTCCTCGGCCATCAGATGGTGCTCATTCGGTATCGGAGGGTGGTCGCGTGCTGACTTTCAAGCGAGACCATCACAAGATTTTTGCTCATCATGGCTACGTATATTCCATGTTACTCGTGAAAGGCTTGATTGAATCAGCACCATCCGAAGAGGCTCTTTTGACAGGCTCTGGAGATGGTGTGGTCAAACTCTGGCGCCTTGGTCAGACCCCCGGCACTGCCCCAACGCAGATTGCGAAGCTCCAAAATGGAGACCCCGTTCTCTCAATTGCTATTGAAGGCTCATTGCTTTACTGCGGCCTTGCTGGTGGCGCTTTGAATATATGGAATCTCGACTCGCAGCAACTTGTCAAGCGGATATCTCGGCATACTGGCGATCTGTGGGCGGTCCATGTCATCCAAGGAGTTGCAATCTGCGGAGACTCTACCGGAGTGGTCAAGGTATGGCAGCGCTGTTTCTCTCGCCCTTCTTCTCTGTCGGAGTTCTGGCTAACTGATATAGAAATTTAATTCTCGCTTCGAAGAGGTCGGGGGCTGGGTTGCTCACGAAGGCACGATGCTAGCTTCTGCGGCTGGCCGGTTCAAGGACCGTCATATCTATGCCAGCGGAGGAAATGACAACACAGTGGGAATCTGGGATCTTACGGAGTTCTTCCTGACACAAGAAGAACTGCCTCCTATCAGTAATGATGAAATGGTCAACAGCCTTGCCAAATTCGTCTCATTCAAGACAGTCTCAGCCAGCCCAAAATTCACCGGCGAGTGCAACCAGGGTGCCGCATTCCTTCGTCGACACTGCAACTACCTTGGAGCGAAAACAAAGCTCCTCACCACTGGAGAGGATACAAACCCTATTGTATATGCTAGGTTCAATGCGACATCTCCCGACAAGGTTGATAAAACCATTCTCTTCTATGGTCACTACGATGTGGTTGGAGCGGATGCCAACCGACAAAAGTGGAAGTCCGACCCTTATCAGCTCACGTCAATCAACGGTTTTCTCTACGGCCGTGGTGTGTCGGATAACAAGGGTCCTATCCTCGCGTCTCTATATGCTGCGGCTGATCTAGCCCGCACAAAGTCTCTCCGCTGCAATGTGGTATTCCTCATTGAAGGCGAGGAAGAGTCGGGCTCGCAGGGATTCCACCAGACGGTACGAGAACATAAAGAACAGATCGGCCCAGTGGACTGGATTTTACTGGCAAACAGTTACTGGTTGGACGACTATAACCCCTGTCTCACATATGGGCTCCGAGGTGTCGTGCATGCCAATCTGGTCGTGACAAGCGACCACCCCGATCTCCACAGTGGTATCGACGGCAGCGCACTTTTGGATGAGCCTGTGAAAGACTTGTCGCTTCTAGTGTCGAGTTTAGTCGGGCGGAAGGGCAAAATCAATCTCCCTGGGTTCCACGACACCGTTCGGCCTCCCTCGGACGCCGAGGAAAGGCGATTCCAAGCCATCGCAGACGTCTTGTTACCTCACCATCCCGAGATTCCAAGCAGTCAAGCGTTGATTAAATCGCTCACGTATCGCTGGCGCGAACCATCGTTAACTGTCCATTCGATGGAAATACCAGGAAGCAAGAGCGGAACAACCACAATCGCGCGACGCGCCAAAGCAAGCCTCTCCATCCGCATCGTCCCCGACCAACAAGCCGACGACGTTGCAGCGAACCTAACTGCCTTCGCACAAGAGCAATTCGATCTACTCGAATCGCAAAATGATCTCACAGTAGAGATCACAGGCAAATCCGATGCATGGCTTGGCGACCCAGACAATCAGATCTTCGCAACACTCTCCGAAGCGATCACCGCAGCATGGACGCCAGATCAACAAACATCAAAGCATCAGTATCCGCCGATTTCCCAGGTTACCAACGGCCACACAACCCCAACCAATAAACCCTCGGCTAGTAACAGCCTCCTCCGCCAGGATTCCTCTGATAGTCTCGCTTCGCATGTTGATCGTGTTATTACATCAACTACCACTTCTTCCGCCGGGAAATCCGCAGCGCGCAAGCGCTCTACGCAGCCGACCGCTACTGTCCCGACGTCTTCCACACTTACTCAGGCCGCGGCTGCTTCATCCGATGAATCGCTTATTCTTCCCGTGCGATCGAAATCAGAGCCGGAGAGTGGTAGTGGCGGTGGAAGTGGCCGTGGGGGTGCAGACATAGTTCTGCAGGCACAAGAGATGCCCTCCGCAGCCGTAAAGCCAATTTTCATTCGGGAGGGTGGCTCGATCCCTACAATCCGATTCCTGGAGAAGGAATTCTCCGCGCCCGCCGCGAACCTACCTTGTGGTCAAGCGAGTGATAATGCTCATTTAGACAATGAGCGGATGAGGGTGGAGAATTTGTATAAGAGTCGAGAGATTTTCCGATTTGTGTTTGCGCATTTGGTGGATAAAGTTTGAAAGCATTTGATTGCGGTATATTCTCCAACTCCCGTTCCTGCTGCTGCTGCTGTTTCGCTTCTGGCATGTGTAAATTATACATTATATTGCATCCATGCATTGTTTGGGGGTTGTGCCACTTTCTGTAGGTTTAGGGTCTCACGTGGTGTCAATCTGGTTATACAAGTGTCATGTTATTATTCGGGTCGTATCTGAAGTCGTCTAATCCTAAGACTTGACTAAGGATCATGTTTATTGGCATAGTCTCAGTCGGTCACATAGGCCTAATATTGTTGAGGTCGTTCGAAGCAAAGCAATCAAGTTGACATAGTAGATAGCACCGGCCGTTATTTTACATTCCGCTTAGCACGTACGAGATAGATTCATACGGGATTCGTTTCACTGCCTTCTAATTCCGAACCCTACCCCCGTCGTTATACATGTCGAGAAATTCCCCGACACCAACCAAGCTTGCCATTCCACTCCGACAACCATCGCTGAGATCGGAAAATACACACGTCGACATCCAGGCGAAGCACTTCCTCCGCATCAACGTTATTATTCTGGAAGAACCTCTCAATGATCCCAACAGATCGGTGTAAACCACTGACTTCCAGTCGCGGATCACTCCCATGGCATCGCCTTCGATTCATCCTCCGAGTATGGAAACCAGTTCACCAGAGGAACATATTTATCTCCTCAGCCGCGATTCGATTGAGACGGAACGGCGTGTGATCTAGGTTTCTTCGCAGTCCTACCTTGCTTTTTACATATCTGGGACGACGAGAAATCCACCGACAGTTTGTCGCGACCCACTCGTTCCTACGAAGCCATATACCCCGGACCCAATTTTTGGTCCTTGGCTTGGTTGGATCTTGCATACCCCAGGAATCAATCATCATGATTAGATGTTTGTGGTATATAACATTTGTAGCATTATGTAATGACTCGCTCGCTAAACATTCCAATTACACATTAATCCTGATTATTTATATGCTTCCATTTCCACCGGGGGGTGCAGAGGCTTATCAGGCTGGGTTTCAGGGTAATCCCCAGCCCTAGGAGGATGCGAGTCAATCTCATGAACGGTGTGTTGGGCTGTCCCAAAGATTGGTCTCGAGTCCGCCTCTCTTGGCTGACTTGACCGGACGATCAGGCTGGGATCTGTCTTTCGTCTTCTGCGATAAATAAAGAAAACGACCGCGATAATTGCAATGGCTGCTACCGCGACTCCAACTCCAACTCCTGCTTTTGCGCCGGTCGACAGCCCGCTGCTAGATGCCTGGTGAACACTCGTCCCCATTGCCGACGAAGTCGGCGTCAATGTCGATGTGTTTTTCGCAGTCGTAGATGTGGTTTTCGAGCTGTCCGTTGTAGTTGTGGCCGTTGTGGTTGCGGCCGTTGTGGTTGCGGCCGTTGTGGTTGCGAAATCTTCTGCCTTCCAGCGAATTGAAATCCCCTTGGCATTGATGCCGTACGTCCCTGTTTCGGTGTATATCGTATTATCCCAGGTAAAACTGTGCACATCGTTTTGATCGGTGTTGGAAGAGGTGCATGGATTTGAGGTATACCAGGGCCAGTCATCGCCGGTCTGGGCATTGTAAGAACTAAAGCGCAGGATTTAGACTAAGCGGGAACCCCACAACTCCAGACTGCAGAAACGCCTTACCTTGGACAACATGTTGCTCGAGTCTCGCCTTCGGAGGTGACATATGACTGGCCGGCAGCAGTATAGCCATCTGGGCACACGCCTGGAGAGAAATAACTCGTCGGTTGATAGCCTGATGGGAAGCAGGTGGACCAGTCGGACACGCCCAGACTTAGCCACCACCATGAATAGTCAGAACTCGTTGACCATAATACATGGTATGAATCCGTGGTGCAATCGACGGGAAGCGAAAAGGTCGTCGTCAACGGGAGCGCGCCGGTGGTGGTCATGCTGGCGAGAAAAGAAGCCCAGCGAGCAGCGACGAATGGCCAGA
Source organism: Penicillium sp. G339 (assembly GCA_027569595.1). Taxonomy (NCBI): domain Eukaryota; kingdom Fungi; phylum Ascomycota; class Eurotiomycetes; order Eurotiales; family Aspergillaceae; genus Penicillium; species Penicillium sp. G339. The sequence continues at coordinate 699,625 of JAPDFJ010000008.1, forward strand.
CCGGTGCATTTTAAAGGGGCTCGCTCGGTTTTGACTTGGGCTGTTGATCGGCTGGAGTAAGTTATTTAGTCTGTGGCTTAGTCTGTGGCCGGGTGGAGCCATCAGCGCGCATGTGTTTGTCGAAGCCTTCCTGTTCGTCGACGAGTTCCACTCTGGAAGCACCTACCACAGGTACCATAGGTCGATATCTCCATACCCATAGTATTTGGAGACATTCAATTGATCTGGCACCGGATATACTGTAACGTAAGCACCTTTTTCTTTTTTTCTTTTTTTCTTTTTTTCTCTTTTGCGAGAATTGCAAAAATGGGTAAATGGGCAGATGAAGAGATTTGTCATAACGGGAAACTTTGGGTGCCACGCAGCGGGGGTCTAAATGCACGGCCGCACGCTAAATAAATGATGGGATCCAACCATCTTGGAAGCTAGGCGCCCGGTTTATCTCAAGGTAATTACGTGCCAGTGGCAGTGTCTTGTGGCGCGTGGTGCAGATTAATCTACTAGAATATGCTGGTGCTATCTATTAACTAGTAGTATGGCATCTTGATAGGAGATAGTTGCCGAGTTCCAAAAGGATTGAAGTTGTGGCCAGACACGACCATAATATATACACCACCGACCGGCCTTGTAACGATGTATCCATAGATCCAGCAACTACACATACCACCTACCCTTAATCTGCGATATTCCGATCCTCCACTGCTCTATTTATTGTTCATGAAGGTAATTGTTAACTCGAAGCTAGTTACCGGATGCGGCTAGCGGATTGCGTGCTTGCTGAGCTAAGCACTCAGCGTCATCGCTCTGAAACCTGGGGCATGGGAATGGCATCTCTCACCATCCAATTGTTCCATGTCCAATTACAATGGCTTCCTTTATTGCTCCTCAAGTCTGCCGCGCCTTTCGAGCGGCTCCCAAGGCCGCCCCTTGGACTCGCCTGGGCACCCAACTGCCTCGCGCCCAGCCCGCCTTCCGCCGCTTCTTCGCGGCACCCGCCCAGGAACAACCACGCCTACGTCTGGGGTCGACCGGTACGAGCATTGGAATACATACTTGTGATTCTTTTCGCCAAGCTGACATGTCCCAATTGATGACTAGCTCCCAACTTCAAGGCCTTGACTACCAAGGGTGAAATCGACTTCCATCAGTTCATCGGTGATAGCTGGACTATCTTGTTCTCCCACCCCGCCGACTTCACCCCCGTCTGCACCACCGAGCTCGGTGCCTTTGCGAAGCTGAAGAATGAGTTTGAGAAGCGTGGCGTGAAGATGATTGGCCTGGTGAGTGACACCGCTTGAACAAGGATGCTGTATTAGTCTAACGCGGCACCCCCGGTCTTAGAGCGCCAACGATATCGGCTCCCACGGCGAGTGGATCAAGGACATCAACGAGGTCGCCTCGACTGACGTGCAATTCCCAATCATTGCCGACGCCGACCGCAAGGTCGCTTTCCTCTACGACATGATCGACCAGCAGGACCTTGACAACATCAGCGAGAAGGGCATCGCATTCACCATCCGCTCCGTCTTCATCATCGACCCCAGCAAGAAAATCCGCCTGACCATGATGTACCCCGCCTCGACTGGCCGCAACTCCGCCGAGGTCCTGCGCGTTATCGACTCCCTGCAGACGGGTGACAAGAAGGGCGTGACCACCCCGATCGACTGGCAGGTGGGTGACGATGTCATCGTGCCCCCTTCGGTGTCCACCCCCGACGCGAAGAAGAAGTTCGGCGAGGTTCGCGAGGTCAAGCCCTACCTGCGGTACACCAAGTTCTAAACCGCCAAAGACTGGATCATCCTCGGGAGTTCGCACATGTAAATTAAATATGACCAGTGAATCAGAACAGACCAACCACGCGACTGGAATCAAACTTTGTAGAAGCGTGGGGCTGGCGATCGAGATTCTTCCACGGCACCCCCGGCTTTAATGCTGGATGGAGTAGAAATCGGGTAAATCGCGGCCGGCAACCCTGGAACAGAAACAATCGAAGCGCCCCACGGAGTTCGCCATACGGGTATACGATGCTGATCGATAACCTGCTGCACCGTTGCAACCCCTGACAGCTGGCTTTTCTAGGAAATGATAGTCCGGAGCCTGCAGGATCGTCGTCCATAGTCTGTCGGCTCTTCCTATTTTGGGCTACACCCCAGCCTTGGCGTCGCTGATGCAAATCTGAGCTGTGGATTCCACCTATCCTTGCCCTGCATTGCGATGCTCAGCATTCGGTTATGCAAGCGAACACCATGGCCACCCCAGTCTCTCTGGACGGGCCAAGTCGATCCATTCCGCCGAGCAAGGATCGTCTACAGAAAATACTCCAGGCGGCACGTGGACAACGCGACTGCCCCTCTCCTTTTATTCGAAGATGTTGGACATAAGATCGGAACCTTGACTCCCGCATTATCTCTGTATCACCTCTCTTTACCATCCTATAGTGGTACAGAGCGGGTGCTTGCTTGTGCTTGGTCTGTCGTGGCCCGTTTCTCAACTCCGCTTGGACACCATGACTCCCTGGAAGCGCCTCGTACTGGGCTCATTACTGCCTCAGCTTCTGGTCGCATCTCCAGTGCCAGACGCTGTTCCTGACCCCGTGAAACTCGAACAGCGTGACGATGCGCCGGAGGGTTATCAATCGCCGCCGTACTATCCCACTCCGCATGGTGGATGGGTGTCCGACTGGGCGGAAGCCTATGAGAAGGCGTATCAAGTAGTCAGTAATATGACGCTTGCTGAGAAGGTCAACCTCACGACCGGAACTGGTTTCTTCATGGGGCCCTGCGTGGGACAAACGGGGAGTGCTCCTCGTTTCGGCATCCCGAATATCTGTCTCCAGGACTCGCCGCTAGGAATTCGGAATTCGGATCATAACACTGCATTTCCACCTGGAATCACGACCGGCGCGACATTTAACAAGGAGTTGATGTACGCCCGCGGAGTCGCAATTGGCGAAGAAGCCCGAGGAAAGGGCGTGAATGTACAGCTGGGCCCCGCCGTTGGCCCTCTCGGACGCAAGCCTCGAGGTGGTCGAAGCTGGGAGGGCTTTGGTGCAGACCCTGTTCTTCAAGCTGTCGGTGGTGCCCAGACGATCAAGGGCATGCAAAGTACCGGTGCGATTGCCGCCATTAAACATTTTATCGGAAACGAGCAAGAAATGTACCGCATGAGCAGTATCATTACCAAGGGATACTCTTCGAACATTGACGATCGCACTCTGCATGAGTTGTACCTCTGGCCCTTTGCAGAAGGTGTCCGTGCAGGTGTCGGCTCGCTGATGACTGCCTATAACGATGTGAGTTTGCAGCATACGGCATGCAGAGGTTACGGCGACTTTTTAACACTGTGCAGGTCAACAGCTCTGCCTGCAGCCAAAACAGCAAGCTCCTGAATGGAATTCTCAAGGATGAGCTCGGCTTCCAGGGATTCGTTATGACAGACTGGCTGGGTCACTATTCCGGTGCGGCATCCGCACTTGCTGGCCTCGACATGTGTATGCCTGGCGACGGAGCTGTTCCTTTGTTCGGCGACAGCTATTGGGGACCGGAGCTGTCTCGTTCGATCCTGAACGGCACGCTACCTGTTGACCGATTGAACGATATGGTATGTGCAGTACATGATACTTCACCTTTGGCAGTGCTAATGCACTCTAGGTTACTCGAATTGTGGCTACCTGGTACAAACTTGGTCAGGATAAAGATTACCCTCTCCCCAACTTTTCTGCCAACACCCAGGATGCAACTGGACCTATCTACCCCGGAGCCCTCTTCTCGCCTAGCGGTGTCGTGAATCAGTTCGTCAACGTGCAAAGCGACCATAATATCACTGCTAGGGCTGTTGCACGTGAGGCAATCACTCTACTGAAGAACGAACAAGATATACTTCCCTTGAGACAAAATGACTCTCTCAAAATCTTCGGCTCCGATGCAGGTGGTAATCCTGATGGACTGAACTCTTGCAGCGACCAAGGCTGCAATAAGGGTGTTCTGACTATGGGCTGGGGTAGCGGAACTGCTCGACTGCCTTATCTCATCACACCTCAAGAGGCCATTGCGAATATTTCGAAGACTGCTCAATTCTATATCACTGACTCTTTCCCGGACGACGTTACCGCCACGTCGAAGGACATTGCCGTTGTCTTCATCAATGCCGACTCCGGAGAGAACTATATCACCGTCGAGGGTAATCCTGGAGATCGTACCGCAGCTGGACTGAATGCTTGGCATGATGGAGATGACCTTGTCAAGGCCGCAGCAGAGAAATTCTCTAATGTTGTTGTCATTGTACACACTGTCGGCCCCATCCTTATGGAAGAGTGGATTGATCTAAAGTCTGTCAAGGCTGTTGTCGTGGCACATCTTCCTGGCCAGGAGGCTGGAAACTCACTCACGGATATCTTGTTCGGCGACTATAGCCCCAGCGGTCATCTGCCCTACTCGATTCCACGCAGCGAGTCTGACTATCCTGATAGCGTTAGCATCATCGACCAACCCTTCGGTCAGATCCAGGATACGTACACTGAAGGTCTTTATGTGGATTATCGACACTTCCTCAAGGCTAACATCACTACACGTTATCTATTCGGCCATGGTCTGTCATTTACGACATTCAAGTTCTCTAACCCCACTATCTCGGTGGGAACCGCACTTGACAGTGCCTACCCTCCTGCGAGGCCCACTGAAGGATCGACACCGGTATACAACAATTCCATTCCTGCGGCTTCTGAAGTCTCATGGTCCTCAACAACCTTCACTCGCATCTGGCGTTACCTCTATCCCTACCTTGATAACCCGGAGTCTATCACTGTATCAAACGATTATAGCTACCCAGAGGGATATAACACAACGCAACCAAAACCTCGCGCAGGAGGTGGCGAGGGTGGAAACCCAGCGCTCTATAAAACAGCATTCACGGTCCAAGTTCAAGTTACGAACAATGGAGCTCGACGAGGCAAAGCCGTACCCCAGCTCTACGTTGAACTACCATCTAGCCTAGGGCTGGACACGCCTGCCCTTCAGCTACGTCAATTTGAAAAGACGAAGGAGTTAGCCCCGGGTCAGGCCGAGACTGTTACTCTTGAGATCACTCGCAAGGATGTGAGTGTCTGGGATGTCGAGGTGCAAGATTGGAAAGCACCTGTTAATGGAGAGGGCGTCAAGCTTTGGATTGGTCAAAGTGTGGGCGATCTTCCTATAGTTTGCGTTGTTGGTGGGCAATGCTCTTTCCAGTGATCTTTTGAAACATTTTATGCACTCTCTTTTGGAATTTCTTTCCATATACTACCTCAGAATTTTGCTCCATCTAGATGGAGGTTACCGACTGCTAATTTCCTTGACCTATTACTCAAACTGCTTTTCTTTTGAAAGCTGTACATATTTTGATTGCATATTCTATCAATAATTGCATTTCCTCTTCATATACTGTCAAGCATCATGATCTTTGTAACTTGGGCTCCCGCTTGAATTTTCTAGACAGCCTGTACATTTTCAATCACAGGCTTCTTCTCACGATTTAGACCCGTGACAGTCTCAACATGCTCCTTGTTCAAGTGTGTCTTCAAGATGAAAATGGAGCAGAAAACACCAATGCCAGACATGCAAGTATACAGAATCCACATGTTCCTCATGCTCCATGCAAATGCCTCCTTCACAGCAAGCAGTTGTGCGGCATTTTCGATATCTTTGATGATCTCAACACTGGCAGCTGCAGAGTCGCCTGTCATCCGCTCAGCCAAGCTTTCTGACATACCAGTAGCCAAGAGATCAGGCTTCATCTGACCCATGCTGTTTTGGAAGACAACACCGCCAATAACAATTGAAGTTGCCGTGGCCATGTTGCGAATAAAACCCAGCGTGGCTGTCGCCGAAGCTGTCTCATCTTGTGTAACCATTGCCTGGATGGCAATTATGGGTGTTTGGAAGAGGAAACCAGCGCCGAAACCGCTCAGAAATTGATATCCGACAATTTCTCCCAGCGAGGAGTCGACGTCGAGGTTGATGTAAAGCCCAGTTCCGATCGTCATCAAGGCCAATCCAATCCAGATTAATTCGAGGTATCTACCAGTGCGATGGATAACCGCGCCAGTTATCATACCTGAGAAAGCTTCAGCTAGAACGACAGGAAGGACCAGGACACCTGATCGCATAGGTGTGGCGCCTTTCACGGATTGGAGATAGAGCGGAATGTAATATTCACCCGCAATGAATACCTTTGTATCTGTCAGCAACACCTCCTTGTCCCGTGTTTTCATGGACTTACTCACAAAACCATGAGCAAAAGTCACCGCTAGCGCAGCGATGTTTGAAAGTCGGCTGAAAATTCCCAGCGGCATAAGAGGGTACTTTGCAAGACGCTTTTCGCTATAGATGAAGAGCAAAGAGCAAAGAGCACCGAAGACAATCAAGCAGATAACCTGCGATGAGCTCCAAGCAAAAGTGACACCTCCGAAGTCGAGACCAAGGAGTAGCATCAGCGTTAGACCAAGTACAGACAAGCTTCCAAACCAATCGATCGCTTTGATACCGTCCATTATCTTGGTCTTGGGATTGTGAACGTCCAGGAATAATAGAAGCAGGATGAACGCGCTACCAGAGACTGGGAGGTTGATCCAAAAGTTCCATCTCCAGGAAACATACTCTGAGAAAGCACCTCCCATAAGTGGTCCAATACCACCAGCCAGTGCCCACATGCACTCCATCAGTCCGAGGTAAAGACTCCGATGCCTGTTAAAATGTTTAGCATGGAAATATAGGGGGCAGCTGACTTCATCTTACCGAACACTAAAAAGATCCGAGATAACAATAATCACAAGCTGCAGGAGACCACCACCGGCAACACCCTGCAAAGCCCGACCAGCAATCAACATCTTCATATCAACAGCAACAGCGCAGATAATCGAGCTAACGAAAAACCACGCAACAGCAACAAGAAGAATCAGCTTCCGACCCCATATATCAGAGAGCTTAGCCCAGATACAAGCACCAGCGGCATTCGCGAGTAAATAAGCCCCGCCAATCCAGGTGTATCCGGCTGCAGAGTTCAGTTTCGCGGCAATCGTGGGAATGGCCGTGGCAACAATTGTTTGATCTAGTGCAGCCACGAACATCGATAACTATGATTTTGTTTAGTATGGGTGAATGCACTATTCGGAACGTGAGCTGATTGTCATCTTACAGAGAGGGCTATCATGATAGCTAAAATGCGAAGCTTTCCCCGGCCGGTGGTCGGTGCATCGTGGATTTCCATGTTAGATGCCATTTTCCCCTGTTGAGACACGGCCGATCTTAGAGGGATAGGGTTGCTGGCGAGAAGATGCGGAGTCAGAGTGGTGGTGTTCTCGAATGTCTTTGAAAATCCTTTTGATTAACTCCCGACCCCGCTGCCGTGGCGTCCAATGCATTTGTGGTGGGTCCGCCATCTTCCGAGGGAAAGACTGATACGACCGGGCGTGACTCAGTCCGAACTTGAGAGAAGATGGTTTCGTGTGGAGTGTCCGGGGATATTTTGTTAATTAGTATGCTTCAGATTCTGCATAATATTGCGTTAGTTGAGAATCTGTTTATATTTTACCCCTTCAAAGTTTAACTTCTTGATAAGGTTCCTATTGTTTGGTTATCCACCTGCTAAACAAAGATGAGCAGTACTTCTATGCCAGAGAAAGGGATGAGAAGATAATGCATGAATGCCACGAAATACCAAATTCTCGTTAGATTGGCGATATAACTTCTAGCTTTCGTTTTGATACTTGAAAATACCATCGCGCTATTCGCTTTCGTTTCGCAAGTCGGTGATGAGCACAGATGGGTAACCTCCAAATCAGAATCAGCCTACGTAATGTATTGTACTTTAAGGAGCGGTGTCGAACTAGTAGTAGATTTATAGCTCATATCGATGAAGTGTGGTTGAGTACTGCTGATTAGCAAGTTCATGGATGGTAGAATATCTCCTCTTTCGCGACGTAATTCCGGATTAAGAAGGTCCAACCACAAGGATCTAGAAGTTCACAGCATACAAAACTTTGAAGGACACGGTGAATGGCAATTGTGCCCTCGGACTTTTTGGCGTTTTAGTCCATGTTTATTGAGATAGATATTCTCGCGTGTGCCAAGCAGGGTATAGGTATAGACGGGGTTAAGGACGTGGATCATGAAATCAAGCCCCCACTTATCCGAAGAAGGGCGGGAATATAGTATGTAAAGCATTTGAACTTCTAGAGAACATAATAAAAGCAAGAGCTAAGCAAGGACCTCCACTGTGGAAGATCGATCGCTTTCACTTTCACACCGATGTATAAACGAGCTGCAGCAGATCGAACCAATAACAGACTCACAATGTCGATCAGCAGCGGGCCAGGTGTAGTCAATCCCACGAGCAGGATTTTATTTTAACACTCAATTTCCCCGCCTAGAAGCTCAAACGAAATCTCTTAAATATGCCTGCTTCCAAGTATTTCTTCTCTGCCACCGGATCGGCTCGAGAATGCAGTACGTCATGTGACGTCAATTGCTTGAATCGCAGAGTCGGAACATATTCACTACCTCAGCTCTCTATCTCCAATTGATATCGAAACTAATTTGATCCTACCAATTCTCCTCTTCTAATCTATCTACATTCATCTCCATCGCGGGAAGTGGAGCGTCAGAGTCGCCTATACTACTATCACAACCACACCAGCCACTCAACCAACACTCAACCCAACCCAGCCAAAGAAAAAGCCAAAGCCAAAGCCAAAGCCAAAGCCAAAGCTCAAGATGAAATCCACCTCCACATCTAACAAGGTAGTCCTCTACTGGCACCGAACCGACCTCCGCCTGCACGACTCACCAGCACTAAACGCCGCCCTCTCCCTAAACCCAACAACATTCATCCCAATCTGGACCTGGGACCCGCACTACGTCTACCGATCCCGAGTCGGGCCAAACAGATGGAACTTCCTCCTAGAATGCCAATCCGAACTATCAACCTCATACACAAGTCTTAACCCCAACCAAAAACTATGGCTCGTTCGCGAACAGCCACAAACCGTTCTTCCAAAATTGTGGAAAAAGTGGGGAATCACGCATCTTGTTTTCGAAAAGGATACAGATTCCTACGCGCGTCAGCGCGATAACGATGTTATTCAACTTGCGCAGAAAGCGGGGATTGAGGTTATTATTCGTATGGGGAGGAACTTGTTCGATCCGGATGAGTTGGTTGCTAAGAATGGTGGGAAGGCGGTTATGAGTATGTCGCAGGTGGAAAAAGCTGCGGAGAAGGTTAATTCTGGACAGCCGGATCGACCACTTGAGGCTCCGACAAGTATTCCCGATCCGTTACCGGAGGATCAGATGGATTTGAGCAATCTCCAGCATGAAGATGTGAAGGTTGAACCGGATTTAAATGCCGATCATCGCACTGCTGCGCCGGAAAGCCAATATGCATCGATAATGGGACCAAAAGGTGACTTCGGAGTCCCGACTTTGAAAGAAATTGGCATCGATATGGCAGATGTGAAGACGCCGCATCGTGGAGGTGAGAGTGTTGCTTTGAGATTATTGGCTGGATATATCAAGGATGAGGAGTATATTGGTCTCTTCGAGAAACCGAATACATCACCCGCGGCATTCGAGCCACAGTCTACAACACTTCTCTCACCGCATCTTCATTTTGGCTCACTATCTGTGCGGAAGTTCTGGTGGGACGTGCAAGATGTGATGGAGCGTCGGAAAAGGGCTAAGAAGCGCAATGCTTCGATCCCGACGAATCTTCCTGGTCAACTTCTCTTTCGTGATATGTACTTTGCCGCTCATGCGGCTGTTGGAGAGTCATTTTCGCGAACGGTTGGGAATCCGATTGTGAGGTTTATTGATTGGCATTTACAGTCTAAATCCCCCGAGGATATTGATCTTGCGCGCGGGAAGGCGGGGGATAAATTGTATGAAGTTGATTCTCCACAGGCGGAGGAGTGGTTTTTGAGGTGGAAGGAGGGGAGGACTGGTTTTCCTTGGATTGATGCTTTGATGAGACAGCTTAAGCAGGAAGGGTGGATTCATCATTTGGGGAGACATAGTGTTGCCTGTTTCCTGACGAGGGGAGGATGTTATGTGAGTTGGGAGCGAGGGGCGGAGGTATTCGAGGAGATGTTGATTGACCGTAAGTCGCATGGATGTTTTGCTTTGGAAGAAGAGCTTCCCTTGAATTGATGATGCAGATCAGATCTCTAATATTGCGTCTAGACGAAACCGCCTGCAATATCGGGAACTGGATGTGGCTTTCTTGCACGGCCTTTTTCGCGCAGTTCTATCGGTGTTACTCGCCCATCACCTTTGGGAAGAAGTGGGATCCTGAAGGTAACCTTATTCGGAGATACTGTCCGGAGCTAGCGAAGTTTGATAAGAAGTTCATCTACGAGCCGTGGAGGGCGCCTATAGCCGATCAGAGGAAATGGGGGTGCAGGGTTACGGGCGATGGGAGTAGTGCGACCAATGAGGATGGGAGGATTTATCCGAAGCCTATGTTTGATTTTGATGAGCGGCGGGCGATCTGTTTGGACAGCATGAAGAATGCGTATCATGTTGGTTTGCATGGGGATGATAAGCAGGTCAAGGATGGGTCGTGGCGGAAATCTTTCGGTTTGGATGCGGGGAGACCTAGTAAAAAGCAGAAGACGGAGAAGTAATTGTTAATTGGTGGTTCAATCAATTCTTTTGAGATCTTGATGTGAAGTGGTAATGTGATATACAAGTGCCCCATATCGTATTCTTCATAATTCCTCCAAACATAAATTCAAATCCAAACCCAATTCCCAGCGTAAAACATGTAAGAGGGAAGAAGAAATCGCATTCAGAAATCCTGTATTAAAATGCTCCGGATGCCCCTGTAATAAACAGTCCTCACAAATGCAATATGTACTAAAAAAAGAAAGAGTAGACGAAGATCAAAACTGTCGCGACGGTGGCAATCTCGTACTGGAACTCAAACCAGGCAGCTTGACCACCAAAGGCAATCTTCTTGCTCTTCTTGGTCGGGTGGGCAACGCCAGTCTTGGGGTCGCGGATCAACAGGTCCTCGCGCTCTGGTACGGTCGGGGGGTCAATCGCGTACGAGACAGGAGTCCATAACGAAGTACAGATGAAAAGGAAGGTCAACGGCGGCCAGAAGGCGTGGGTGATGAGGCAAATGACTATTCCCTTGAAACCACTCTCCTTGTAGAAGCAGCGGTAGGTAGAGAGAGCGACTGCGACGATAGTCACGTAGACGAAGGCGAAGTGGAACAGAGCCATATAGTTGAAAATGATGACACGCAGACGGACCAAGATATTCTTCCTGAGGTTGGCATCACGCTCGTGTAGGGTCGACTCCAGAGAACCGGTTGGTTTGAATGCTTGAGCCTGGCCGCCGAGCCACCTGGGCAGAATGAACGCTCGGACAATGCAAAGCGCGATGTAAGGCGACATCCAGAGTTGATAGCGGGATCCACGCTGACCGGTGTGGTAACCCGCAGGAATGAAGAGGGCGAACTCGCATACTCGGTTGGTGAGGGTTGAGGCGAAACACGCCCAGATGAGCCAATGCAGCTGGTCCTGGTTTGCGTAGGCGACGAGTTGCTTACCCCACAAAAGAATGACGGGGATAGCGAAGAGGGAGGCAGTAAGAAGGAGAGTATACAAACTGAGAGTCGCATAAAGGAATCCAGAAAAACGCTGGGCAATGGTCATCTTCTTGACGGCATCACCCCAAGCGCAGAACTTCAGCTTGAAGGCCGTGTCGACCGTACCGATCGCCCAACGCGTGCGCTGCTTCAGATGACCACCATAATCCTCGGGAACGGTGCCGAACTGAAGAGGTTCGTGGATATACGCAGTTTTCCAGCCCTTTCCAAGCATCAGGGTTGAGGTCGCGACATCCTCAGCCAACGAGCCAAGGGGGAAATTGCCAATCTCCTCGAGAGCCTCGCGTCGAACGATATATCCGGACCCGGTACACCACGCGACGCCCATGGCGTCCTTGATCGGTTCAATCACATGTACGAAGAAGTCGAGACTCTGCGCGAGCGGGTCGGACGCAGGGGTATTGTAGAAAAGCTGGGGAGGGCATGCAAGGGCCATTCGGGGATCCACCACCAAGTGGGGAAGAACGGCTCGCAGCCATTCCTGTTCAGGGATCTAAGGCGTCCCATGTTAGCCACGCGTGGGGGAAACTAGAAGATTAAAGTAGACGATTAAAGTGCTTACCATATCTGCATCAAGCGCGGCCATGAATTGGCTCGCGCCGCCGGGTAGCGCGTGGACCTGGTCGAGGCCGTAGTTGAGATTGCCGGCCTTGAAGTGGTGGGGCTTGCCGGGGATTTTTTCACGGGCCATGTAGTAAAGGTTGGGATGGGTCATGGCCAGTTGACTGCACGAGTCTTCCAAAATCGCTGACTTGCCGTCATCCAAGACGATCACGCGGAATTGGTCGATGGGGTAGTCCTGGTCAAGAGCGCCTCGGATGGTGTCGAGGATTACTTCATCCTCCTCTCCGCAGCAGGTGATGAAGACATCGACAGTGGGACAGTCATTCCCGATCAATCGTAGCTTTGCTCGGCCGCGCTTCTTCAATGCCATCATTGTCCAACAGTTGTGCATCAGCGACGGGATCGCAACGGCAATTTCGATGGCCACGAATACCCAGGCTCCGGCGTAGCTAAAGCCGGCCGCGTTCTGGGCCATGATGATACAGTAGACGCGCAGACCCAGGTAGAAGAGATATAAACCAGTGTTGGCGAATGTCAGGAAAGGGGTGAATTTGAAGACCCAACGCTTCCAGCCCTTCCAAATGTCGACATCGTCGCGGTCATCCAGGCGAGCAATGGACCCGGACCCGGTCTGCACCCATTCCTTCGCGAACCCAGCAGTAGCCGGGGTATCGACGAGATTTGTGAGGGATTGAGCACTCTGGAGCTGCGAGTTTTGGTACTGTTCCAGAACAGAGATCTGAGTTAGCTTCATTGGGACGGGGGTGCCTCATCTGCCACACGGGGAGGAGGGAGGGATTGAGAGCTGGAGCTGGAGCTGGAGCTGGAGCTGGAACATACCAGAGTGGGCGAAGCAGAGCGAGAGTCATAAGGAGTATTGGGAAACGAATCCGGACCGGCGGAGAAGCGCGGAGTCGGTTGCAGCCATGGAGACGAGTATTCGGGGGGACTGTAGTTGTGGCCCGGTCGGATTGGCATTATGGGTCGTTGTGACGGGGAGGGAGCAGCGTCCTGGAATTGGAAATCGAAAGAGTTGGGATTCCGATACGCTTGTGGAGCAGGAGCCGTCAATTCAAATGTCTCTTCCTCCTCATGGTACGGGCTGGGAGGGCCGTAAGGGCCGGGAGGATAGCCATGGCCATTCATGTTGGCCGCAACGCTTGCGGAATGCGATGGCGGGCCAGCGGAGTTGGAGTCGCAGTGGCGGGGCAATAGGATGGCAGGAGACACGCAAAGTGGGAATCAAAGCACGGGAAAAAAAGAGAGATCAGAGAATCGCAATGGCAATGGGAATGGGAATGGGGGAATAGCAGCAGAGAAGAGAGGGTATCGCGGATGTGATGCAGCGGGACGAATGCAAGGGAAGAAAGAAGCAATCTTGGAAGGCTTGGATATGGATGGCTTATCTGCATTACCCTACCTTAGGTCGGTACTAGTGTCTCGGGCAGCCATTGGCCGTGATTACTGGGTACATCTTACTCTTCTTACTGGTTGTGAGGTACATCGGATAGTCCTCTCTGTCCCTGGGATCCTCTCCAATCGGACCCGCAATGTGAGTTGCCTCCGAGGTTCTAGTTCCTTTGCACCAGCCCGAGTATTAATAGCACCATCCTAGCCACATGATATAATCAAATCAAATCAAATCGAAATAGAAATAGAAATAGATCAGATACTCCCAATCATCCAATCCTCACGAACCAGATCAGCTGAATGAGCCGAATAGATGGATCTCCTACGTTGGCCGCTTGCGTCACCATTGCCCGTCGAGCGGTTAAAGACAGTCCCCGCCTCAGAGGAGGAGGGAGTCCAGTGGACAATGTATGAACAATGTATTAATATCCGGGAAGAGTTTTCTGTCTCAGTTCCACCATGCTATTTTGGCCAGGCACAACGATAACCACCCACGGTTCCTGGGCCCAGTGGCCAACCGTTGGCTCTCGCCCGGGATGTGACTGGTCGCATGTGAGTTATTCCTGCAGCGTGTTCCACCATCCGATCCACTGACCCACCCGGACCCACGTCTCGCTCCACGGAGCCACTGCCCTGCGAGGGGCGAGGGGCGAGATCAGGTACCTGGCCATTTTTACCTTTCGTGGCGTGCTGCACCCGGCGAGGATCGCGGATCGCCGCGATAACCAAGCCCTCGCTGCAACCTCGATTCCGTCGATTCGGCCAGCCGCTGCCCACCACCAACAGAGGCTGGCATCGCTCCGATCTTCGCGACTTCTCCGCTTTAGGCCCTCCCCAATCAACCATCCTCCGTCTTTCTTTCATTCTTCAATCCAATCTGATCTGATCTTTGCATTCCTCTTCAGCATACCATTCATCCCACACATGGCGCTGTCGTTGATCGTCAACGCCGGCCTGATGGCCCTGCCCATCGGCGGCTGTCTGGGCACGCTCTTCGGTATCGACGCTCATCGCGCGGCCACCGGCCAACGCCCGCTTTTCGCGCCCGATCCTTCGGAGAATAAGGGCACTGGTGCTGACAGCACGGGAGGAGGTCAGGATAGTACTGGTGGTGGCTCGGGATCAGGTTCAGGCACCAGCGACAATGGTGTCCAAAATAATGCCTACTGTCAGACCTCATATGGTATCTCGCCACCGTCGGAGAAGGGCGAATCCTTCACGCGTAAGTGAACACACAGTTTTCTTGTCAATTCAATCTGTCACCTGGACCAACTTGCTGACCATCCTCAGTCAATCCCAATCAGTGGGGTGTGACAGGCACCACGGAAGGCGGACTATGCATGAATGTAAGTATCAGGACCCTCTGGTTTCTTTGCTCTGAATCCTCCGAATCCTTACTCACCTCGCTAGGTCACCACTTTCAATAACATGACCTACCCGACCAAATACTCCGCTCCGGACTTCTCCGTCACCTGGAAATTTGACCCTGGCCCCTCCAGCCAGCCCGTACACGCCTTCCCCAACATCATGGTGGACAACGTCCTCCCCGTCGGACTCGACGATATGAAAGAACTCTACCTCAACCTCCACTGGACCTACGGCGTCGGCGACGAAATCGCAGAAACAACCGACGAGGCCGAATTGACTTCCAACAGCGTCAACACCAACGTGGCCATCGATATGTTCTTCGATACCGACAAGGATACAGCGCAGAACAGCACATCGGCCAAGTTCGAGGTCATGGTGTGGTTTGCAACCTTTGGCACAGCGACACAACCGATTGGGTACCCCGAGGTGGTCACGACTAGAACACTCAATGGGACAGACTTGTAAGTCCATCGCCAACAATATCTTCTCGCTTCTCGCTAACCTGAATTAACAGCAAATTGTACTCCGGCACAAACCAGGAGACCCAGCAAAACGTCTTAACCTGGGCAACTGCCCAAACAACCGAAGAATTCGTCGGTGATATCTACCCACTAATTACCGATCTCTACAAATTGGACGGCGACGTCTACCCATCCAGTAAAGATTACCTGGGTTACTTCGGATTCGGAACCGAAGCCTTCTCCGCCGCGAAGAATGTCACATTCGGAGTAACGAACCTCGAAATCGGCATTGAGACATAATATCATAGCAACATGTATATATAGAGCGATCAGATTCCCACCCCCTCCCCCTTCATTTTTTAACATAATATTCATGACCGAGATGATTCAACAAGCCTTCAATGGTCTTTTTTTCTCTCTCCAGACCCTCTTTTCCCGCAGTAGCGCCGATCGCGATGAGATGGCAGTGGGGCGGGGCGTTATAGCTCACTCCGCTTTGTATTGGACACAAACTTTATTCTAGTAAAGTCTTTAGATTAAAAGGAATTGTCATTATGTTTGTCTAGGTATACTTGAAATATGCGATGATCTCGAGTGGGGGGTAATGTGCTGGCGTCTGCCGCATGCGGAACATGCTTTTGGCGATCGCGGCGGGTCATGATATCCACCGAACATTCTTCCAGAGAAGAATGAATTGAATTGAATTGCATAGTTCAATAAGAATTACTATTGAAGATATGTATATGATTCATGTACCAGAATTAGTCCCCTTGCCTCTGTCTTCACGCGAAAGCTCAGCTATAGATACATCTAATTTTAAGATGTAAGTATTCACTACGGAATACTTGCTAGTACTATTTTATCCTCGCCTCCCATGCAAGACAGAGGCAAATCGATAATGATCTACCACGGTAGTACCACCTGGGGCACTGCAACGTAGATACAATTCGTCAAACAAAACATCATGAATGCACCAACCATCTCCATTGTCACCCCATAATAAAATACTAGGTAGCTTCCGAGCCACGAAATCGAATCGTCGATGCACCTGTGGGTGTAGTCATAGCTGCTTAATGGCCGAGCTGCAAGTTGCCATTAAATCAAGCGTCGTCGATCGGTTCCGCGTTGAGAAAAGCAGTCTATGCGAACACTGGTTCGAACTCTAAAGGTTTGGTACGTATCTGCAGCGGGTGAGATTTGTGCTTTATAATCTCAGGCTGTCTGGGTAGCTAGGCGCTGGGGATCCATAAAGTGCAGAATGTATATGCTTCTTGAAAAAAGACATTGAATACCCTAAGGAGCTCATAGCTGATTCGAGTTCAGGTCAGTCTAATGCACACCTAAATTCTGATTTTATCGAAAGTAAAACTGTCTAAGGAGAACGAGGAAACACAACTAGCTATGTATGCTCCCGCACTGGGTTCTGTACTACGATTCGACATGGCATCGGCGTTCGGCGAAGTTCGCTACTCCATTAAGAACAAAAAGTAATTCATTTGTCATAGTTATTCGATTTTTACTAGTGAGCCTTGGCAGGACAATTGCACAATCCGCTTGCCTTGTATAGATCCATACCCAGTATTTACGATCACGTGATGCTCGCACCTGCTCCGATGCTCGGCTATCCCGTAATATACATTGAGTCACTCTCCTCCAATACCCGCATCGTTCCTTTCCTGTGCGATGAGGATCTGCTTCATTTGCCTTTTCGGATAATAAAGGTTGCATAGCTTCCGACAACACCTTAGTAGGATTTTATGGAGTCGTGCTTTGCCTCACTTTGAGACGCGTGAACCCGCATCGCATCGCATCCCATTTTTCGGCAAACTCGAATGTCTATGTCGAATTTCTGCTGATGATTTAAAATTACCCGAAATATAAAACGAATCCTTCGACATGTTACTTCATCTTTTCCAGTCCCTTTGGGCTTCCCTGAACGACCCGCGCGTTGTCTATGGCGTTACAGCTGTCTTGCTTTCGCTAAGCATCGCCGTGGTCATTATTGCGCAGTATGGAAATATACACACAACGCGCAGGAAGCTAGGACACCTACAAAAAGTCGGATTGAATGCGAGCAACATGGCAGACCAGTACCATCCCAAATTCGCCCAGCCATCTGATACTGAAACCGACGGTTTACCCCGAATCAAAGCAATCTATCTTCATCCTGTCAAGTCTTGTGGACCTATCGAGGTGAATCGGGCGTTGCTTTTGAAAACTGGATTCCTTTACGATCGATGTTTCGCATTGGCAGCAGGCCCACTCAACGAGAATTCCGCTGAGAAATGGCGATTTATCAGTCAGCGCACAAAGCCATCCATGTCCCGAATCGAGACTGAACTATGGCTTCCTCGCAAAGACAACTACTCTCATGACTCCGCTCAGTCGGGTGGATACCTAGTGATGAGATTCGAGAACCCGGATACACCGACCTGGGCCGATCGAATTGAGTCTCTTCTCCGTACCTGGGACCCATCCGCCATCCCCCAGGTATCATGTATTGTACCACTCGACATTACGACCGCCGAACTGGACGGCTATCAAACGAAACCAAAAACATTCGGTATTCATTCCCGCGATGCAAAGGGTATCGACATGGGCGAGATCCCTTCCGTGGCAGCAGCTCTACCGAAGCTGAAAAAGCTTCTAAAAATCCCCGACGATCAAGGATTGTCGCTTTTCAGATGTACACCGGAAACCGTCGTCCGCACTGATAAAAACCTCGCACCGCTTGAACACATCGGCACACCGGCCGTTCACGGTTACACAGATCAACAACCTATTCACATCAACAGTTTATCCTCCGTCCAAGCGGTGTCCGCCCTCCTACCGGCTGAAAACCAACCCATGGACGCACTCCGCTTCCGTGCAAATATCTGGATCGAAAATTTACCCGCTTACGAAGAAGAGACGTGGAAACGATATTGTATCTTACCAAAAGGGTTTAGTGAGAAGCCACGAGCGCGGGCGGTACCAACACTCTCTGTTGTGTGTCGAACTTCGCGATGCACGATGCCTAATGTGGATCCGCAGAAGGGAATATTTTGTACGGATAATCCGCGACCGGAGAAGAAGAAGGGGAAGCCACAGCCAAGTACGACTCTGGTACAATATCGTACCGTCGAGACTGGGAATAATTCGGCGCTCGGGTATCTGGGTATGCATTGCGTTCCTGAGGATTGGTGTTTGAAAATGGCTGAGGAGCAGGGAGATGGATTGTTTGTTGAGGTTGGTGACGAGATTGAGGTTCTTGAACGAGGGGTGCACCTTTATGGATCTACCGGTGGTGATTACTAGGCTTTGTCTGGTCACAAATGGAGAAAGACTAGTAATTTGAAAGCGTCAGACCTATAGACTGGGTCCATACTGCATTATGAAGCGCATGCTCTCCTGCAAAAAGTTACGTTTCCAGGCATTACCGTAGGGTAGGGGTGCCCCAGGTCTATTCCAAGGCAAAAGAAATCCAGAAGAACCTTAGAATATTCGACTCAATGTCTACATCCCCACCTGGCATCGCTTGGGCTACCTCCTTGCTATTAATCATCGAGGACAGATCTTGCCCTTTCGGATTCGTGAGAGGGCAAGTTGGGTGACCCAATATGAAACAAACTGGCCGGACGGTCAGGCACTAGATGAGAATACTTTTAGTTCTAGTTATGATTTGGAGCCTCGGACGCACGATATTGATGGCTGGGAGCCACTCTAGCTTAAATTATCTTCAATGCTATCATCGAATAATCAAAGAAATAGACATGACAGTCAATACTATCCTCCAAGGCTAGGTGGAGTTGAAAATTGAAAGAAATCGGATGAAAGGTTTTTATTAGAACTTCGACTAACGCTATGTTTCTGGTTCTAGCTTTGTATCACACCTTTCAAAAGGATTACCTTTCCAGTATGTAAAATGGTACTGTCTGGCTTTTGTTTCAAGATCCTATCTCTTCTCCTTAGGGTGGACTCGGACCCTGTTATACACAGCGTCGAGAAGAAATCTAAATCTTGTCACAACTTCTCAGATATCAAACAAAGACAAGAATAAAAGAATCATATTTAAAAGAAGTCATGATGGATTCATTCAACCAAGTCGGGGATTTACAAAGGGAATCGATGAAAGAAGGCGACTGCGTCCTAACAGTCCGAGTCATTCCTTTGAACAAAAAATAACTATATTCCGGTCCTTCCATCCAGCACTCTCACTTTATCCATCTTTCTCCCAACCAAGGCTTTTTTTGTCCTATCCATCTCGGTATAATTCTTCAAAATGAGAGGTCAGCGCACCCGCAGTCCACGTAGCAGAACTTCCCGAAAGCGTGAGAGATCCTCTCCGGAGTCCTCGAGCTCTTCTTCGCCAACTAAGAAAGCCAAGTCAGCCGGTGACAAACCATTTCCTCGAGGAAATCCTGAATCCCAGGATACATCCGTTTCACTCCAACGCCGATCTACTTCAAGTTCGACACCTCTTCTCCTTCGGCGCCAGACCACCTTGACCTCCGTGTCTCAGTGGCAGCCACCGAAGAAGCAACATAAAAGATGGCCCCGTCAAGAACCGCCAATAACGAACGCCAACGATATCCCTCCAAAATGGAAATGGCACCCTAATGAGCCGGATCTCGATCCAAAGTTAGTTAGTTTCCTCGAACTTGTAGAGAATATGGACTAATAGTTTCGTATAGCGATATCGACGGCCACATTGCTAGAAATCGCGAGCGTATCGAGGATGGAATCATGCCTCAGGTCTTCCAAAAGCGACTGGAGTATTATGAAAAGCAGAAGGCTTACATAGATAACATGATTGCCTCAGAGCCTGCTGGGCTTAGCATGGCTGTGATAACTCGACTAGAGACTCTGAAAAATATGAAGAAAATCTATGAAAGAGATGGCGATAGGAATGGACAGCTACCAAATGTCGAAGCTCTTATTAAGGCTTACAGAGAAGGTAAACTTACCTGGTCAGAAAATGGAGAAGTCACCTACTGGTCCAAAGGAAAGCAGCTCAGTCAACCAAGGGAATTCGACTTCGACGAGCTAACGGAATTCAACCGCAAGTATGATACAGGAACTGGCTTTTGGGTTGAAGGGGTAAGTTTATTCTTGTTCTATATATCTTCCTACTTGTGAAATTTCAACTAATCTATGAACCGTAATCTCTAGTTTTCGGGGCCCGAGCCAAAGAATATGATGGTTTATTGCCAAATTCCTCAAGTGCAAAATGGTGGTAATCTATGGCCCACTCATACGGTTTGAACGCCTATAATTATCTTTAAAGCAAGATTGTTCTAATTTCTTCGGCTCCTGTAGGTTTGGCTTGAGCTTAGAGTTCCAGGCTCTGGGATTTCTCAGCAAATGCTATTTATAGATGATACCGGAGCCAATGTGATGGGAATATGGGACGATGACCTAGAGGAATTAATCCAGTACGACAATATGGCAGGGCCGATCCCTCTCAACTTGGGAGACCACTCCATTACTACTGCAAGTACTCCTATTGCACAAAAGTCTGTTCTTCTTGAAGTCAGAGTATCGAATTATGGCCTATTCTCAAAGTGGTATAGGATGGAGGTCCTCGTGAGACCAACTCCTTCGTCGGGACCTGTGGACAGAACTATGAGACTCAGCGGTTCATGGTGGAGAGAAGTTGTATATACCGCAACCGTACCCGACAGCCAGAGAAATTTACTTGCTTGTGATAATTACTGGGAGTTCATGGGTCAGATCCCTGATGTAAACCCTGAAGATGTCATACCTATTTCACCTCCCAAGGTTGGTGAGAATGCCATCGGTGCATTTAGGACCGGGAATGCCTTTGATTTATTCCTACCGAGTATGCCGAGTCCCTAGGGGGTTGCAATCTACGTTTTTCGAGGAAGAACTGGTGGAGGTGCATACTGTTTTGGTTTGTTGCATATCGTCTACAATGCAGGACTTGTTTTATAGGCCCTAAGCTCTATCTATTAGTACTATTAACTAGCTCAATTAAATCATGTTTTCCGGTTTGTTTGAAAAATTCTATCGTACATTATCTAGCAGAAAGTTCGTAAAGGGGTTGATGTTTTGTAAGGAAAAGAGATATACAATAACATAATGTTATACAAGAAATTCAAGTTTTCATCAAACCTTAGGCACTCGGCCAATTTCCACTCCATCGTACAAGTTGCTCATCCTCATCGTCAATTACTACCACCATCCACACTCCCACTTCCCCATTATTTGCCAGCAACGGCGTGCAGTGGATCCAGCGGTGCCTCCCATGGTCACTAAAGCGATTCACCCATTTTATCCGAGCTGTAACGCTGCGACCAGCCATCATGGCGTGTAGAATGCTATCACGCTTGGGGCCCGAGTCACCGATGCGGGATAGGAATGATGATTGAAGCATGCCGGGAATTTGGAGGGATGGAGACGTGAACAGGATACGGAGTGACGGGTATGGTCGGACAAGAAGGTACTATATCAGGCAGGATTAGCGTTGACCAAGAAACTCGTGTCGGCGGAAAGACTTACGTGTTTATAAACACCGGTCAGGGAGCCTCCGCCATTGGAAACAGATGGCGGAACTCCTAGGCGTGCTTCGCATTCGCCCTCGGGGCTTTGCAGCCACAAGCGGCTGTTCTTCGGGTTGAGTCTGTCGGTCACAGGGTGGAACAGATTTCCTCCGTAATCGTGCACATTTTGTAGCTCACGTGGACTGAACAATTCTCCCAGTTCTTGGAATTCGCTCTTTGGTTTCTCGAATTCTTGCGGCGGAGCTTCTTGCGATACACCTGCTTGCGATGCGCCTTCTTGGTGAGTGTTGTCTTCCTCCTCGGAAGCTTTTTGGGATTGCAAATCCTGAAGGGATTCCATTTGCGCGCCTTCCATCGCCAGGCCTGAAACATCAATCTGAGCTCCGATAAAGTAACGAATCTTGCCTTGGCTGTCGCAGAGCGGAGCGCATTGAAGCAGGTTCATGAACGGTGAGCCATCACGACGGCTTTCGTCATGTGTTAGCTTGTGGGTTGAGAGTGCGAAGGGTAAGAAACATACTAGTTCAGAAATAGTTCCGAGTGATGCCGTCCTGATTGAATCCCCTCGCGAATGCGTCGAACGCTGTTTTGATTTGTCTTGGGGCCTTGCAAGAAGCGACAGTTTCGTCCAAGGACGTAATCCATGCCGTATTGCGTGGTGCGGTGGAATTCTAAACAAATGCTATTAGACACGTCTCCCCTAGTATATAGACACGTGTCTTGCTTACCTCCCGAAGCAAAAATAATGGGATTATCGGGACGAGATGGGTCTGTCAAACAAAACACCTCTGCCAATGCGTCTGATGTTCCCTGGAACTTATCTGGCAGCGTTCCTCGCACCCGCTCCTCCACAACCTTGCTCGTGATGTTAATACATGTCGCCGTGATAAACGCGGGTAGTTCCTCCGCGGTCAATGCATTAAGAGCATCTTGAACTCGAGTTTCGAGTGCTGAGTTTCTAGTCGGGCCAACGGGTTCTTCAGCGGACTCGATACCCGCTGTCGGTACATCAACCGATAGGCGTACAAGCGCATTCGCATACTGGATTGCTTTGAGCGCCTTGCAAGCATTAAGATAATATGTTAATGTGGGAATAGATCTCGGACGCTCTGAAACCAGAAAGTCTCGAAAACGTGCCAAATAACGCGGGCTTCTCAGAATAGTCAACATATGTTCGGGTGAAAACATGGTATCCGCTTGACGCTCGAGTGTGTGCAGTGGGGCCGCATCGCCCTTATACGGCGCGACCAAGTCGAAAGTGTCACCGTCCGCTTCATTGACAGGGTTGAATTGCCCCGAGCTATCGTAGGGATTCGTCGCCTGGAGAAGTGGAAGCTCGTTAAGCGTGAAATTCCGGCGAAGTGTTTTGAGTGATCCCTTAGAGCGGAGCTCGTCGGCGTCATGTGGGGAAGGTCTGCACAATTAGCGGCGGGTTCCTGCAATTGCCTTATTTCTGTAAATCCTGTCTTACTGTTCCTGTTCCTGTTCCTCGTCATTGGGCATCGCACCCAGGTCTTTAGACCCCTCTTGCGGTTCTGGAGTACCGAGACTCTGACTCACATCCTGACGTAGGTCCTGGGGTGTGTCCTTGTTCCGTGGCTCAAAGCCGTATTCTGTCGCTTCATCAAGGACAATGGTGGGCGAATACGAAAGCACCGATGGTGACTTGTGTGGACGATTGTCGGGGATGTCAGGAATCTCCATTATGACAATGCGCAATGTTCGAAATGCTCGCGAAAGCTCAGCCTTGGGACCAAGGCGGTTTAAGAATGCCGGATAATCGTCTAGCCATGATTCACAGGAGGCGCACCATGAGCTGACCAGGATTGTTTATTGAAGGCTATCCATGGTTGGGCCGACAAGGTGGGCGAATGAATAGTATTTCATGCGAAGTAGCAAAAGATCAGCGGGCTGGCAAATTTCCAGCGCTGCTCGATCGACCGATCGATGGGGCGATCTTCAGGGCCACGAGCAGCTGGCACACGAGATCAGGAACCTGGAGGAGCGATGATGCAATGGATCAGGGCGCCGCGCCGCATGTGGGGCATTTGCTGATTTGAATTTTGTTCCGAGGCAGTGGGGATGTACATTTTTTGTGCTAAATTTCGAGTGACAATGGCAATCGGTAGACTATCGAAAGAGTTCCACGTCAATCCACGATTTGGCCCCAGTGAAGTCAAGACTAGCCACGTGCCGGAGCTGGACTATGACATACCCCACGTTAGCGCCCCTTGAAGTGGAAACTTGTTTGCAAGCCCCAACCAATAAGGTCCAGGTAAACAGCTAGATGGAAAATACTCCGAACGATATCTGATCCAACAGCGTTCCAAGGTTAGAAAAAAAATTACCTTATCTTAACAAAGTACATCAGTCTGCAAGGGGTTCGACTGACCCAGACTCCAGTGGCCGAGCGGTCACATGTCATGAATGAAGCCTGTTTGATCACGAGACCAATGGCGTCATCTTCCACACAAACCACTACTGCGTACTTGCGCTCCTCCTCCTCCTCCTCTTCCTCTTCGCACCTTCACATCACCTTCACATCCTAGGTGTTTTCTCACTTGTGCTTGCTACAGGCTTTTGTCTGACTGGGGATTTTTTTTTTTCATCTGTTCCCACTATGTGGCCCTGAAAACCAATCGCCTTTTGAGCCAAGACCCTTTCAGTGGTTGAGGCTCCCCATGAGCTCTTTCTCAAATTCCCACAAGCACCTAAGCTACCCTTCTAGATACTCTAGTACCTAGCTCATCTAAGTATTATTCAAAACTCAACTAGTAAGACTATTTAGATACCAGCAAAAAAGGGAGAATTGTCATATATTACTTCCTATTGTCTCCAGTAAGCGACTGAAATTAACAACAGCGTGCGTTTGAGATGAATATACGTCAAGTTCAAACGACACTGAAAGAGATCTAATTTAAGTCTCTTGGACTCATCACCGCTTCTTTAAGCTCCATCCTCTTGGTAGCCAAGTACCAGGATAATTTCATTTTTACCTCCTATCGATTGCATAGCCATATTTTCCGATGGTCCAGATCATGGAAAAGGAAAACCCAGAGCTGCAGCAATATCTATAGCTCTTGATCAATTGCTCGATGTGGTAATACTATATAGCCAATCACAGCCTGCATGTGGCACGGCTCCTCAGAAAGCATGCTGGCCTCCAAGACATGCAGCAGGTAGAGTTCACGGGACGTTTAAACTAATCAAATGAAAAGCTACGAAATACGAGCTGATAAACCCAATTTATATGATTGGATGATGATGTAGTGTTTGGTCGTACCAGCGGAACAAGCAAGGATCTCGGTGTCAGATGCATGAGCCGTTGGGTGTTTGTGCATATTGCTACCGGTATTGTTACTGTATGAAAGATGTGTATCATATGCCTGACTGAGTAGGGCCGCGGACTTGTATGGAGGTGCCTAGGATGGCGGGCATGCAAGCGCTCAGTCCGCACAAATTTGACTTCGACGCTCTGTCATCCCCCTACTGTGGGGTAGATAGAGACCGCCATACCGACCTAGTAGTAAAGGCCCATGAGATTCCTCTTTTATATCCTTGAAGCAAGACGAAAAACTCTATTAAGGAGATTTTGTAGTTGGAAGAAGATGCTACATGATGGTGGCTGTGTGCTTTGACCACTAGTCCCTGCTTTATCCTACGGTAACGCCGCATCGTCTAATCTTTCCGGAGGGCTTCACAATACATTTTTTGTTGTATTGAATATTACAGAATCGGTTTACCAGAATACGCGATTCCGTCCAGGTGCGGTCGTTCTCGATCCAGATCAAGGATCTAGTCTTTGTATAGCATATTGGCAACCCAGATCAGCTAGGTTTGAGCAGAGCCATGGTTTTTTTTGGCGACCACCCTTGTGCCTCGCCAGTTTGCCAAGCCGGAATGGTGTCGTAGATGGTGATGGTAGGGAAAAATTTAAACTGCATATTTAGCGGCCCATTCAGCAGTCAACACGGACCTACACACGGCCCTGTGTGGTTCCGATGTTGCCGGCGAGGACCCCGCGAGAGATCTAGTCTCATCAGCAAGCCCCGCAACTTAATTCGATGTATGCACGAACCCTGTCTGGGGACTTTGAGCGGGGGATATGACGGCGTAATAAATCGAGCTGCGTCGCCTCTGCCGTTATGGCTGTATCTTGCGCTCCCTTCCTATTCAACCTTCAGCGTACTTGAAATCATCACAGAACATCATGCATCATATAATCCAGGTTTGGTTGATCATAGCGTCATTCTTGGTGTCCATTTCGAAGTCTGAAAGAGTATTGGGTGCTTATATCTACTCGCGTCAT
The DNA here is from genome assembly GCA_027569595.1 of Penicillium sp. G339. Lineage (NCBI taxonomy): Eukaryota > Fungi > Ascomycota > Eurotiomycetes > Eurotiales > Aspergillaceae > Penicillium > Penicillium sp. G339. Next base: position 725,887 of record JAPDFJ010000008.1, read on the forward strand.
GGAGATCGTACGCCGAAGGTGTTTGGTCACACTGCATTGACTAATCTTGGCTACCGTGAGGTCTTCGTGACTGGTTCTTACTATCACGATCGTTACATTGAACCAGACTCAGTGCATCAGATCGAGGGCATCTCAGACACTCTTGTAAACTCGCAGCAGATCAATGCCAGCGCACCATCAGACTCGGTCATTCAAAATTCGGCGACAGGTTTCCTCCAAGGCGTCTATCCGCCAGCTCAACAAGCAGCCTTTCAGGTACTAGGTAATGGTACAAGGGTCCAGTCACCCCTAGGTGGCTATCAGCTCATTCAGTTGCAAACTGCGGGCAACAGCCAAAACAGCGAGAGTTCCGACTGGCTGCAGGGCGCCAGTAATTGCAAAAAGTCTGCAATCAGTAGCAGCAACTATTATGCATCGAGCTCATATGAGTCCTTACTGGATTCCACACGGGACTTCTACGCTTCTCTCTCGCCTATGTTGGAAGGCGCATTTACTTCCGAGGAAATGAGCTTTGAGAATGCGTACACCATTTTTGATTATCTGAACGTGGGTTTGATCCACAACTCGACTAAGGAGTTTCCTCTTCGAGACAATCTTACTACCGAAGTATACGCTCAGCTCTTACAGCTCGCGAATAATCAACAATACAACCTGGCCTATAACCAGTCGGATCCTGTCCGTGCAATTGATGGCGCGGTTCTAGCCGGTCAAATTTTGAGCAGTCTGGAAAGCACTATCACCTCCGGGGGCAAATTCAAACTTGGTGTGGAACTTGGCTCCTACGGTACTTTTTTGTCTTTCTTCGGATTGATGCAGCTACCGGCAGCTTCGGTTAACTTTACTGGTGTCTGCGACTATGCATCTACCTTCGCCCTTGAGTTAGTGACCAACGCTACGGGCACTGGCATCCCATCCGAAGACCAGATTAGCGTCCGCTTTATGTTCCATAATGGCACAATCAGCGGCTCGCAGAGCCCCACTGTGTATCCTTTGTTCGGGCAAAGCAACGATCTTCTCTCTTGGAATGACTTCAAATCACAGACTGAGAAGATAGCCATACTCTCTGATGCTCATTGGTGCAGCCTTTGTGGTAATACTCAAGGAATATGCGCCAGTTTGGCTGCGAACGACTCCAGCAGTGCTTCCAGTGACTCTTCTGGGGATAACTCTGGCGGTATATCGCGTGTCGTGGCGGGTGTGATTGGCGCCATGGTCACTCTCGGTGTACTCCTCGTTATTGCAGTTCTATGCTTCCTCGTTGGTGGACTTCGCATCTCAAGAAGACATCATGTGGCTGATCTCCATGGCTCTGAGACAAGCTCCGCAAATATGGTGAAGCATAGTGAAGCGTGAGGTGCGCAGGAGATGCAGATCGCCTAATAGTTTTGCCTCTATCAAGTCATCAGCTTGATGGATGTCTTGAACTCCATCATCGCCTAATTATTGGTTCCAAGTCTATAGTATTCATTTCGAAGTATATTTTGTTTTTAACTCACTTTTGATGGTTTTCAATTGTTATTACAAATTGCAGAATATCAATTCTTACATTGATTGGCGTTCATGAAAGCTGCACATAATAACGCGTACAAAGCTTGGCGTCCGACTTAGTCGAGCAACAAATAGTATATCCATTTTCAACTTCGAAGTCGTGCAAATAACTACGCGTTCAATAGACCATGCGAATGATTCAGCCCTGAAGTTATATTTCTGTTGAGGTCTAATTCAATAACGCTGGGATATGTCACCATCACGAGAAGAGCGCAACGCTTACCCACCGATCAAGATCATGGGTCGATTCTCATTCTTCTCCAATTCACCTATACCGGCATGTTTTGCTTTCTTTCGCTTCACGGCCATCCCAATGACTTCGAGGATATGTCGATCGCCCCATTCACTGCGACCCGCAGAATCTTTATCATCGACTTGCCAAATCTGGCTCAAGGCGTCCTGGTCAAGTGGCTGGCCATGATTTGCTTTGCGGATCATATCTCTCAATGACACTTCTGTGTTCCCAAACAGGCAGACTTTGAGATTTCCATCGCAGGTAATCCGAAGCCTATTGCAAGTCCCGCAGAAGTTGTGCGTCATGCTTGTGATGAATCCAACGCGACCAGCAAAGCCAGGGACCTGGTAAGTCTTGCTGGTGTCTTTCGTGTGATCATGATCGGATAATCTTTGCAGATCGGGATATTTCTCTTTTATTGTTGAGAGCATCTCTTGATAAGATACCATCTTCCCTTGACTCCACTTGTTCCCTGCAAAGGGCATGTATTCAATAAAGCGTACCTCAATAGGTTTATCACGGCCTAAGTCGATGAACGACAGAATTTCCTGATCATTTAGACCGCGCATCACAACACAATTTATCTTCAACTTGATACCGGCACCTAGCTTGTTCATTTCCAAAATGCGATCTATACTTCTCATCACAGCATCGAACCCTTTGCGACGTGTCATTATCTGGAACTGGAAAGGGTCTAGAGTATCTAGACTGATATTTACGCCTGTCAGTCCGGCCTCTACCATTGGTTCTAACTTGCGATGCAGCGATATTCCATTTGTGGTAAGACAGAGCTGGCGTAGACCTCGCTGGCGTAATTTGCCGATATCCTGCATTAAAGGTACAAGGTCTTTTCGCACGGTTGGCTCACCTCCGGTCAATCGTATTTTGGTCACTCCTTGAGAGACGAACAGAGAGGACAAATATAGGATTTCCGGGGAAGTCAACAGGTGTGAAGATGGTGATAACTCGACCCCCTCTTCGGGCATGCAGTACAAGCACCGCAAGTTACACCGCTCTGTGACGCTTATCCGTAGATAGTCATGTTGACGATTGAACGTATCAGTGAGAAAGTCGGAAACAGGCTTTACTGATTCAAAGGAAGAGGAATGTAGCGAAGAGCGCCTCTCAAATAATAAGGCCTTGGTCGAGAGTGCAAACTGCGTAGATATGGTGCTCCTTAACGCTGGTTTCAGATATGTATGATGAGATAGGAGTCGACAATGCTGTGTCGAGGCTCGTCTGTTCAGCATGACGACGATAGCTCAAGCAGAGCTGACATAGATGGTTTCGTTCAGAGAAGTCGCATCGCAGGAGACTTCTGAGCAAGGGAACCGTCCTTTCATGAATGCGGGGAGCCCTGAGATACGAGACCCTTGCGGGGCCAAAAAACAACCACAGACTTATCAATCACAGGGTCATAATGTAGGAGGGGTAATTGGTTGTCTCGATTACACTTAGTCAAGGTTCTGGCTATCGTGTGACTACTACACGCATTGCTTAGCGTCGAACCACGAAAAGTGTTGGGAAGTGCCAAATTAGAGCTGGTGAGAAGAGACTGGGTCTTGTACCAAGCCATAACTGGAGAGGATTAGATTCGGATTGAGCGGTCATACCCAATGATGCAGATGCAGATGATTCAGTAAGGGGTATGTATGGGTGCCCCTCCTTTGTTCATTGGTTGTCTACTTCCTGTAAGTAAGTCTGACCTGGTTGGTCCTGACAAAGCGAAGAACGTTCGCCACGATCAACTAGCGTTAGTAAAGTGTCAATTCACACTACCATATTCCGTACATATTTACCCCACTTACCCATGTTATGATTTCGCCCCACCCGTATCTACAAGCCATTCTGGTCGCGAGAGCAGAATGTCATCCACGTCAGCATTCCCAAAGATTCAATCCATATTGGCGACTCTGTTGAATTGAACAGGTGAGACGGGGCGACTCAAGAGAATAGAGGCACGCTCTATGACCATTCGGGTGGATATTCGACCAGATGCGTACACCAGATGTACTACCTGTATGCACGCCAAGCATCCATCGGGTAATTTAACAATTAAAAAAATAGAATCTAGACTGTCCATTGTATCCTAGATAGATCACATATCGATTGGTAGAGAGAGATCATTATTTACTCGATGTCTAACATTAGAAAGGTATTTTTGTCTTTCCGGGACATCCGCAAGCCTTGCATCGTCACAGTGTTGGCAATGACGTGGACCGCATTCCAGACAATTGGCTATCACGAATTCGGTAGTACTACCATTTTAAGGCAGAATGCCAGAAGACGTATTATTGCACTGGTTATGAACAGAATCGGTGGCGTGGTATGTCTGTCGGGGTAAAGTTACCGGATGCGCTTAAGAAGTCATGATGTCAATCATTCGATTTGTCCCTTCTATAACCCTTTCCATGTTGCTAATCCAGGCCTAGTCGGCATTTAAATCATACAATGATGTATCATTTTTTCACCAGTCGTTTTATTTGCACAATTTACCTGTAAATAGACCTTATCTTCCTCGTGTAAGATAACGATATGGCTCTAACCCGTAGAGAAATCGTTTACTTCAATACCTACTCAAGCTACTCTATCACTCTTGTGACATGAAATACTTGATCCGCCACATGCCACTGTACACAAACCTTGGTTTTGACGCTCAAGGCAAGGATTTAATGAGGCCCATGGATGGTAATAACCACTAATGGTTAGATTGGACGACCAGGCGTAAATTCACGCAAGGGATTAAATATCGGTCTGCAGGCCCCGTAATCTGCCAGGTATAAAATCAGGCACAGACCACAAGTCTCGAGATCCTTTCTCTAGGACGTACGGATCGTTTATTTCCACATGTCTACGCCACATCGTTCAGCCATGGAAACTAGAACAAAGTATACAAAACCGATCAATAACCGCCCCGATGAGTGGAAGGTTGAGCAAGGTCTCGCTGCCTACAAACTTCCCATCATTGATCAAAGTGGCAAATCAGTTTTCTTCGTCGCTCCGCCCGCGGAAACCCCAGTCACAAAAAATGAAAAGGCCATCCGCGCTATTGGCGACCGAAGTAAACTCTTTGCCCGTGAAAAGCCGGGCTGGACAGGGTATGGTCTTCCTTGAGATGACAATGTATGGTTATAAGCAACTTGACTAATCAATCGCGCGACTTGCCAGCTATGTTGAGTGGGAGGATTACCCTGAAAAGAAAGCCAAAGCACACGAAATTTTGACGTCGCAAACTTTTGAGCCCTGTCCTGACTTTCAATGGGGACCCATACCTCCAACCAACCCCGTGCTACCCGGAGATGACTTCAAGGCATGGCACGCCGCACTAGGTGGAGAGCTAACTCGAGTCGCCGATGATTCTTGGAAGACAGTCCTGAAAGAAAAACATCCCGAAATGTTGCATCTGCTGCAATTCCCATACAACGGAGAGCCACCGAAACGATTGGTTACGGACAAGACTATTACTCCAAATTCACTTCACTTTGTCCGTAACCACGGTGGTATCCCCCTTATCGACGAGAAAAAGTTCGAGTTGAAACTCGATGGTTTTGTGGAAAAGCCCAAAAAATATACTATGAAAGATCTGATGGACGAATCAGTCTTTCCACAAATGGAGAAGACAATTACGATGCAATGCTCAGGAACTCGTCGCATTGAGCAGATCTCTATGTATGCTGGCCAAGGTGACGAAGTTCCCCAGGCTCCATGGGCCGAGGGTGCCATAGGTACTGCCAGATACAAAGGCATAAGTCTCAAAAAGTTAATTAAAGATTGTGGAGGGCTGACCAAAAACGCTAAGCACCTTGAACTCTACGGTGTAGAAACATATGTGAAAGACCTTAATGTTGGAAACTACGTTGTTAGTGTCCCATGGTCCAAGGTCAAGAGCAATGAGGTTATTCTTGCGTGGGAAATGAATGGTGAACCACTTCCTAAGATCCACGGATACCCACTGCGAGTGATCGTGATGGGATATATTGGAGCGCGCAGTGTGAAATGGCTTTATCGCATTAAGGCCATTAAGAGTCCATCCCTGGCACCTGTGCAAAGCAGGGAGTATCTGTACTTCAACCAACAGATGGGTAAGTATAACCAGCGCCCTATGGACGGAATTCAGATCCAGGAGATGCCTGTGAGCTCTGCTATTATGTCTCCATGGCAGAATCAAGTGATTATGCACAGTGGCAAGATCACTTGCAAGGGTTGGGCTTACTCTGGCGGTGGTCGTTGGCCTGAACGTGTGGAGCTGTCAGCCGATGGGGGCTTCAACTGGTACGCTGTTCCAGAAGAGAAACTATCGAAGAAGGGCAAATGGACCTGGAGAACATGGGAGATAGATCTTCCTTGTGATGTGGAAGGTTGGATTGAGATTGTGTGCAGATGTTGGGACAATTCTTTGAATACCCAACCACTTAATGCGCGAGCAGCCTGGAACTGGGGTCTGCATGTCACATCCTCGGCACACCGTATCAAGGTCTACAGCGTCAACAAAAGCCACAAGCTCACTCAACAAAAGCTGGCGCAGTTCAGCGAGCACGATATTCCCCTGGCTCCTCTAACCAGATACGACGCTGTTCCAGGCATTTCCGACCGGGACATTGAAAAGTACCAGGAAGCGCACCCTCGCGATGTCGACGAATGATTTTTTTTTTCTTTTCAAGCCCGGCAAGCCTTGCTCTAAAAGTCCCAAACGCAAAATTCAAAGAAGCTCCCTGTTCACAAAGGAAATTTACGTCGGGCCAAACACATGCCTCTTCCACCAGGGCTTATTTTGGGGTATATCAACTCGAGCAGTTGTACATGGAGGTGATTTGGATGATGTGAGCTGATTCGAGGTCCTTTTTCATGCGAAAAATGCTTATGAACCTTTTTTGTCTCTCGTTATGTTAAATGATCTTTCTGATTAATAAAACATGTGACCCATTTGAAAACAACCCACTCTCGGACCAGAGTGCTCTGAGAGCCGCTCACGAAGACGTAGCATAGGAAATCAAGTACATAAGATTTCCTGTCATCGGCGTTGTTGCTCTACAGCGGTAAAGACCGAGTGAATAGAATCCATACTAAGTAGCATGCTCTAAGATTGTCTTCCCAGTGCTCGTCGTAATCAGTAGCTCTAAATCATGTGAAAGACTTAAATTGAATAGCTTTGTATTCGAATACAGAGCAGTCGCGCGTGGTGGGATTCCATTGCTCTTGATTTCCGTTGCCCTGCTCCACGGAGACTGTAAATCCCTCTTCATGTTGCCTGGTGGTCGATTTTCATGTCGTGATCCGTGTGGTGAAGCGAGGTTGCTAGGTGTAGTGGGGGAATTGCTGACTGCATGAAGTGGCGGTCTATCGAATGATTCAGCATTTGTAATATAACTATAAGGCTTTCTACGCGTAGTGTAGCAATACAGACACACGTTCTCTTCTAAACCATCCCTATGGGTTCTCCTCCCGTATAGTCCCACTACCCCCAGTGGCCGACCTGTTCGCAGACAGGTAGACAGAGGCGGGTCTCCCTATGGGTTCTCCTTTTCACTAGGTAGGGATTTGTCGCAGGATGTGTTTTCGCAGTCGCAGGTGGTGGTCGCAGGGGTCTTTGTCATTGCGTGGAAGTGAGCTTCGCACACGCGTCGGATAAGTCAAGTGGATTTTTAAAAGCAACAAAATAGATCCAGGACATACGTAGTGCTCTTTTCTTATAAGTTTTCCTTTTGTACCAATATTTGTTCTAATGGAAAGTCGGCAGAGCTGCGAGAACAACGATCCTAAACTAGTCGCTTCTGTACTGTATCTCGGACTTCCGATATGTTGAGGTTGGCCTGGGCCCTGTGACTTCCGAAGAAAAGATTGGAAGATTCCAGGTGGAAGACCAACACACTCCTCGATTACCGGGTTAGTCTTGACGTATTTGGAAATATCGTTCCTACTGACAATCTCAAGTCATATATGCATATGCAGGAGAAATCTAGCCCGGAAAATGGTATCCCACCCTCCGAGAGGTTCTTGAACTCACCTGTGAGTTTCCACCTACGAAAATCCAAAGGTGCAAAGACCGTCCCGTATGGATTTTCTTAGAATCCAGATAATCTTTGGTATATTCTTTATAAAAGCAACCCCGTATCTATATGTTCTTTTGTTAGTGTATTGCTCAATGTTTTATAAAATATTCTGATAGGTAGGACCCCTAAAATCTGAGTTTAGCTTTAGACTAGACGAGACGCTCTTATTGGTTATTTCTCTACAAAACTCCGCAAACTCAAGGCTATTAACAGATTCTCACAAGGCTTATTAGTATCTGAAACGCCTTTATAATTGGAATCTCAGAGGATATTCCGAGTAGTCAAGTACCAAAGTATCTATTAGAGTACCTACTATAGTACTTACTAGTGTACGTCTCTAGATGTAAACATCCAAAGAATACTTTTAAAATCTCATGCCGGATACAAACTCATTACTGGCGACTGTATCCAAATTCGGAGGAGCAAGTGGAAGCTACAGAGTTGCTTTAAATAAATCTGCCCAAATTTGACCATCAGGTATGATCTACCCGGGTTTTCACACAACTCCTTAGATGCTATAGTCAAAACCTGATTTATCTTCTTGGCGTTCGCGTTTCCTTGCGTAAAGATGTGTCAGATCGAGTCGATGGTTGTGCCGGTGGATGGTGCGCCAAGTCGGTGCTGCAGCAAACTTTCACTCAGCACCTTCATTACGGAGGGTAAATCCTCCGAGTGTTCATTAAAGTCTTTAGAAATGGGAATATACCAATTCTAGTCCCATAATGAAATCGGAGTAAACGGCAAGTCGTCCGAAGTTATAACAGCTCGGCGGAGTTAATCCCGCGTATTTTTATCTCCGCTATATGCGAGCACCAGAAATTATGCGATTATAAATTGACATCAACCTCCCAGAGAGTTGGAAGCCGCTGTTCACGTCAAATACAGTTCATTCATTACTATCATGACCTCTTCATCCCTCAAATATACCTCCAAACTCGCCAACCAGCGCGTTCTGGTTCTGGGCGGCACTTCCGGTATTGGGTTCTGTGTCGCCGAAGCCGCCCTTGAGCACGGTGCCCACCTGGTCATCTCTAGCTCGAATCAAAGCAAACTCGAAAAGACAGTTGCCAGACTGAAGGAAGCGTACCCGTCACAAACCGAAGTTCAAACTATCACCACCCAAGTCTGCGACCTGTCCGATGCCGCAAATCTCGATGCCAATCTTCAAACACTTTTCGAAGTGGCTACCAACGGCGGCACAGTCAAACTCAATCACGTTGTCACCACTGCAGGCGACATGCCGCAGCTCCCTGCGATAGAAGAGATGACCATTGACCATATCCATAGAGGCTCGAATGTTCGGTTCGTTGCGTCGGTTTTAATGGCCAAATATATTCAGAAATACGTGGAGCACTCTCCGTCCAGCTCTTTCACTATGACTAGTGGAGTCCGTGGTCAGAAGCCTGCACCGGGGTGGTCTTTGGTTACTGCTATGACCTCTGCCGTTGAAGGCCTTGCCCGTGGCCTTGCGCTGGATCTCAAGCCAGTTCGGGTGAATGCCGTTGCTCCAGGTGCTGTCCATACCGAACTGTTTGCTCTTTTCCCGAAGGAGCACCTTGAGCCTACTCTGGAGATGTTCCGAAAGGCATCGACCACTGGCACTGTTGGCAAGCCTGAAGATCTGGCAGAGAGCTATATATATTTGATGAAGGACCAGTTTGTTACTGGCAGCGTGATCGAGTCGAATGGTGGCGCCCTAATTGCTTGAGTACTTTAAATAGCTCTAGTATTCTCATTTCCAATCATCAATGGAAATCCATAATTGTTCAATTTTTATTAAATTTCTATTGGAAGCAGAGTTCATCGTATTGTAGTATGTAGTCTAGAAGCTTGGGCTGTAGTGCTGGACGAGTCCTGTTAAGCCCGTAATCTCCGGCTCCACTGATGGGCCACTGGCAGGTCCACAATGGACCGCCTCGACACTCCGACTCGAAGTCGGAGAGGGTCTCAGGGAGCGAGCGAGCTACAGGTGGGCGAGTAAGAATAAATGGACACCATGTTGCCTCACAAAGTATAGCGTTGTACTAGTACTACTTGCGTATATGACAAAGTACTACCTAGCGATATGATTTTATCTATGATACGAGCTCGAAAGCCTTCGGGCAAGAGCTATGGATCCTACTAGATACTCTAATCCCTATTTTATTGCGGAGCGAAGTGAAGCACTTATCGTATTTGTAGTTAAATAGCAAGTCATTAAGGTCTGAGCAATTAACGAGTGCTCGATTAATCATTGGGTGTTTAAACCTTCTCTCGGTCCATTTCATCTCTACCGTGACGACGCCGTCTTTGCCTGTTGCCCCTCTGCCCCTCTACCTCCGGCATCCCTATTTTGTGTTTGTTAGCCGTGGCTGCTAACCCCTGCACATCATGCACTCGCTCTGCAAATACCGGGCATCCTTCTTTCTCGGTTTGTATTCCCCCATGTTCTTGTCGAGAGAATCTTCAATATGTAACCATATCTCCACATCGTATTGAGTGACAAAGGAGAAAGCCTTTCCATTGTTTCCAGCACGTGCTGTTCTTTCCACTCGGTGAATGTCGGCTTTGCTGTCTGAAGGAAGATCGCAATTGACAACAATCTACAGCTAGAATATCCAATCCACGAGCTGCAATATCGGTTGCGATAGGCAGATTTCGCGACGGCGAGCGGAATATCTTCAAAGAGCCGAGGCGAGCGCTGTGAGAAAGTTGAGCATGCATTAGGATAGCAGGAAAACCGAGGCTCTATAAGAGGGGGCCAACCGCTGATTTTCGAGGACTGTGTGAGTGAAAAAATTAGTACCTAACTATTCTAAGGATGATTCAAAAATCTAGCAAATGGGGTACATCTAGGTAAAAATAGGGTCCTCTTAACACTGTCCCAGAAATCGTAGTCACGTGCTGCTGTTCGTTTTGGAGAGTTGGCTAGAACCTGTGGCGAGCAGCTCTTTGGCTTCTGCAACCCGCGCTGGTCGTGGACGGGCTGTCAACTGTGCTAGCCCCACACGCTTTGAGATCTTCTCGTTCATTTCAATTTTGACATTTTACAGGAGCTGATCACAGCCCACTTGGTTCAAAATGCAGGGCTTTAGTAAGTACCTGCCCCGCCTTGCGCTGGGAAGCAAGAGCTAACCTCTTCTACAGATATGGGACGGTTCGTCGCAAACTCAATAATCAACATACAACCCGCTAACGCAACTATAGTTATGTCCCTCCGGACCAAGAAGGGGTCACGTCCGCGAACAAACTTGCGGGAAAGCACCCTCTCGGCGCCCGCGCGCGCCACCTCCATACGACCGGCGCACTGATCGTCCGATTCGAAATGCCTTTTGCAGTATGGTGCACGACCTGTAAGCCACACGAGACCATAATCGGACAAGGTGTTCGATTCAATGCCGAGAAGAAGAAGGTCGGCAACTACTTGTCGACCCCGATCTACAGCTTTCGCATGAAGCATACAGCATGTGGTGGGTGGATTGAAATTCGAACGGATCCGCAAAACACCGCATATGTGGTTGTGGACGGGGGAAGGAAACGCGATACAGGAGACAATAAAGAACTACAACCCGGAGAGATAGCCATTCCATACGGTCTTGGCGAACAGGACCCAGCCGAGAAAGATCCGTTTGCCAAGCTTGAAGGGAAGGTAGAAGATAAACATCGTGCGCAGACCGAGTCAAGGCGCATTTTGGAATTGCAGGAGCGCCAAAACCGAGACTGGGAGGATCCTTATGAGAAGTCGAGACGACTACGACGCACATTCCGAACCGAACGAAAAGGCCTCGAGAAGGCTGCGGCGAATCGAGAGGCGTTGATGGACAAAATGAGTCTGGGGATTGATCTTGTCGACGAGACAGAAGAAGATCGCCAACGGGCCGGAATGGTGGATTTTGGTGATAACCAGTCTGTCATCGGAACTGAGGCTTCGCGAGCAACAAGAGTCCGTCCTATGTTTAAGACATCGGTTCCTGAAAAGGCATCTGGCGCGAAGTCGCAAAACACAAAACACGGCATCAGCAAAACGAGGACGAAGACGGACCAATTAGTTGCACAGCACAAAGCATCTCTGCGACATGAGCTAACTGGAAATACGCGTGCTGCGGTGGATCCTTTTCTGAAAGATGTTGGCGATAACCAAGATGCTTGGAGACCGGGTTTGAAGAGGAGGAAGACCGCGAACAGTACTCCCACCTCTAAGATAAAAACGAACCTGCCGTCTCAGCTTGATGGAAGTGATTTCACGCCAAGGTCAGAGACAAGCTCAAATACGCCCGAGGCCGAGTCATCAGGTATTGCTAAGGAGGCTCCTTCTACGACGACGCGTCCGATGCTTGTTGGCTATACTTCTGACTCGGAATAGCCGATGTACACAATCTCTGGTTGGTTCCAATTTTTGATACCCTGGGAGGCGTTGAGGTAGATTATAAAGCAAAATTCATGGCATACGATACTTAGTTAACAATATTGGACGTTATATCAATAGACGTTCTTCGTTTCATTGGGTATCTTGTTGTTATCTCCATTTCGCCGATGGGGCTTTTGTAGGACCATCACCAGCGGGTGGAGCTGGAGGCTGGGAACTTGCCCAAGGAGCCCGAGTGGGAGCCATAGGACCCGGAGGTAGCCGAGACCTATCTGAAATAGTTGCGCTAGAACCAGCGGAATCTGGTGCTGGGGGTCCATCTCTTCTTGTTGCTGCCCAGGGCGCCGTTGTTGGGCCCATCGGAGGTGCTCGTGCTCCAGCTCCGGCTCCGGCTGTTGCCCATGGCGCTTTCGTTCCGCTCTCTATATTTGGCCGGGCCGTTGTAGAGGACGGTGGGCCGGAATCTGGTATAACAGGTCGTCCCTGCGGGCCAGATGTTGTATGCACAGTAGATGGGGGAGCAACGGCATATGGATCGCGATCCCAGCTAAATAAGGATCCGAATGGGAAGTGCTGCACCACGGGGAACTTGGACAAAACTTCTGCGTTGTACATTTTGATCATGCCCTGGTGATCAATGTCAGCTTCGACCCGTAACAAGTGAGTAAAAGTAAACCGAACGTGAGCTTACCTTGTTGATCTTTCCCCAGCCAGCTCGGATACCTGATATGTCATAAAGCATAGGGCTATGCTCCCAAAAGGGTCCTTTCTTCACGTCATAGATAAACCCGACGGCTGAAAAGTATAAGTTTGTCTTCCTCTCACGCTCCACGATATTTGGTTTCACTATGCCACCTGGATCAGGAGCATCTGGCAATGAACCTTCCTCGGGGGTTAGATCGGTTGCATCGATAGCCGGGGACAGCTGAGCAGATCCAAATATGTACGGGACAAAAGCGTGGTCGTCGAGTCCCCACACTCCGTGGGAGCCAGCAGGTTCCAGTGTGTATGTTTTTATGAGCAGTCTCACAAGCTCCAAGTACCTAAAAACAGGGTGATGAGTTAGTCATTCACATGATTAGAGCTTGCATTGTGTACATACGGCTCAATCACCCCAAGCACAATGGCTCTCTCTTCAACACCCGGCTCGGACTTGGGAAAACCATTGAGCTTCCAAATTGATCCTAGAAATGCCAAGAAGCTTAGTTCATGCCCCGTCCCATAATCCAGTCTCTGTCCGCTTCCCCAACTCCCAAGGAAATACGCTTTCAGCTCTGCTTCCGCGGTGACGCCATCTCCCTCCGATGAACATCTCTCCAAGAGCTCTGAGGGCAGACATTCCTTCAAAAAATCAGAGGCTCGATCCTCCAAAATCTCGTGCCATTTCCTGAAACTGATGTTTCCAAATCTGCGCGGTCCGGTGTCCGGCGGAACCTCTTGCACAAGGTCCTCGAGTTTCGAAAGCAAGTTTTGCAATTGTCGGACGGGTGCAGAGAACTGCACCTCTTCGGTATTCAGCGGCCAGGACTGTGCTGTTCCATCTGTTTGTTTTTCCGGAAACATTGACCGATTGAGTTGCAGGATGAAGATCATAATATCCGTATAGGCTTTGGAGGTTAAGAAAGCCGACACATCTTGTGACTCGTGGATTTTCTTGACGGGCTGATCAAAGCTGTGTGGCGTGGATGGGTCCAGCGTTGGGAGAATGCGGACAGCTCGACCGTCCGTGTTCATTTTGATGCGTGTCGTGATATGAATGAAAGCCTTGGAAAGCTTGGGAAGCTGCGGAGGGGAAGGTGGGATGAGGCGAGCGGCGTCTCCAAATGGGCTCCACCCGAGCTCTTTCAGCTCCGCTCCGGCCTCCGCGTCTACCACATATCGCATCGCGCATCGCGAACCCCTGCGCCGACTGCTACACAACTTTGAGCATGGCGCCTTCTAGGAAACGAAGGGCGCGTCCCTCAACGAATACATCTATCGATCTTCTCAACAATATGTCCAGCGCTGCTCCCACAAACAGACGACACACTACTCGGCACGACAACGTCTACGATATCCCCATGTCGCCTGAACCACGAAAGACTTCCCGTAAAAGTGAACCGGTTCAGTTACGCAAGAGACCTCGTACCCGTCAGAATAAAGGTACTCCAACCCCCGATCCTGCTGAGTTCACTGAGCCTGTCGAACCCGCTGAACCCGCCGAGCCTACTACACCCGCCGAGCCTGCTGAGCCTGCTGGACCCTCTGAGTCTGATCGCGAAATAGATACCATTGGAGAAGTGGGGGTAGATCAGTCATCACGCGACATGGTCGATTCTGAAGATGCCGAGGAAACAGTGATCGTCAAGAACGAGGAAGAGGGGGACCAATACAGTGATGCAAGGGAAACTCAAGCTGAAGATGTTCAAGTTGAAGGGCCGGAAACTTTTGACAACTGGCAAGAGCACTGGTATGGGGATGGAGGCGACGAGGATCAAGGTGATGAAGATCAATATGAAGGCGATGAGGATGAAATGGACATAAATGACGTCCCAAGGGATACGGACGACGTTCAGAGGCAGAGAAACACCGAATACACCAGGGTTGCCGATGATACCGAGGAGCGCCCGGACGACAATTCTTCACTGCACTCTGAATATGCTCGAAGCCCTTTGCAACTGGTGCCATCGCGTCCCAATATTGAAGTTCAGATCTATAGCACCAACCATCGTCATTTATCCCACGGCTACGCCGAGACCATCCATGATGCTGATGTTCAGGAAATGGAAGTTCAGGAACAACCAGCCGAGGAAGAAGTATTTTACCAAAAAAAACTCAATCCCAATCGCCAATTTTTCCGCGACCTAGGCCACTGGTTTGACCGGGAAGTCAAAAAGACCGGCGTGGAACCCGATTGGAAAAAGCTCAATGAACAAGGACGAGCACTGAAACACTATGCCATGAAGCCCCGACCGAAATATCTGAACTATCTTCATCAGCTGTTTGCTGAGTATCGAAGACTTTACAGGGAAGCTCCAGAGCCCGAAGACTTCGCTATGGATCTTTCGACACGGCTCAAGAATATCAAAGAGTCCATTGTGACGGAAGTGAGGCAGCTTTTTGAGTATGCATCAGAGACGATGCAAGACCCCAGTATGCTTGATCAATTTGAAGCATACTTCATGCCAAAAATGGTCATTCTGAATCAACTTGGCTTCAAGGCATACCGAGAAACGGATGGGTTGGCCCATGACCAACTGTATGATACATTGAATCTGATGTCGATATGCACAAGCCTTGTAAGAGGGTATACAAGGCTACTCAGTCCACATTACCGATCTCGATCTCTCATCCAGCCTCTCCAACGTGTGATAAAAGGGTTGGAATCAGGTCAACTGAGGGCTCACCGGCCCGACCCGCGCAATAACGCCCGCTGGACTGAGATCCCACCTATGACTACTCGCTGGACCCAGGATGAGGAGCGAGTTTTGAGATCAGGGATACTTCAATGCTTCGAACTCGGTCAGTGTCACCCAATTACATCCCGTGGGATTGAGCTAACCTCATCTGCAGACAACCCTTTCCTTGTGATAGCCACACGCTGGGGCCATAAGCTCCCCGGGCGGAGTATAAGGGACATGGAAGGCAAGGCGAGGGCGATGGGTCTCATATGATTCCTCATTTCTTGGTTGCTCGGGAACCATACTGTACAAAACTTGCTTTTTTTTTCTTTATCTTTTGATGCAATATACCCTCATTTCCCCATTTGACTCTGTATATCCTATGGATGTTCGAACTGCGCATGTTCGGGTCCGGCGGGCCGCGAACCACGGATGCCCTTGTTTTGGTCGACGCGTGGGCTTGAGGGGCTGTTGGTACATACTCAAGGTACGTATTTACGACGCTCCTAGGCATCATCGTCTACAACGCTTAGAAAATGAAATCAATATCGTGCACTTTTCCTCCGCGGGCATTCGTTCGTGCATCCGGGGACAAGGTTTACTAGAAAATAATGATCGGCATAGAGTCGCCAGCCGTCTTGTGTAGTATGACGATTTGAGCAGGATGTAGGACAAACAGCAGTTAAAACCGAGCCCGTTGAGTACCCGAGAAGAATCCTTTGGTTGTATGTATATCCGAGACAATTTCTTTATGGACTTCAAAGACCTTAGCCTGGGAAAAGCCCACCTGATTCCGGTTAGGCCGACGGCGCGTTGGAGCATCGGCGATCCCCCCCCTCTCCCTCTCCACCGCTTTCTTCACCCGCCTCCTTTTCTTTTCGCTCGAACCCATTTGCGCCATAACGCGACACCAGCCTTTGCCTATCCTTGATTCTGTGGTCGCCATATTGGCCGATTGCCAGAATTTGTGCTGAGGTTTGATCTTGCATCCTCGGTGTACCAAGCCCCTGAAGCTTCCGGAACCAACTCCCTGTACACGGCACGTAAGTACAGTCCTTCGCGAACACAGACCATCAGGTGTGCAATGCCTGAAGATTTACTGCTTTTGCAATCCCTCTGTCTGCTACGTTCTTCCCTGCAATTCTTTATGCAAGGCAACAATAGCTCCACCTGGCCGCAGCTGTCAATCCTTTCGTCCCGAGGTTCGAAGCTTGGGCTACAACCCATGGGCACTGAAGCACAAGCACAGATGCTGTGAATGCTTGACCTTGGGCCTCAAACGTGCATTTTGCAGTGCCCCTTCAGCCTGGCATCCTTTTGATCTTTGACCCATGTGCTAATTGATCGCATCTCATTAGGCCCCTTTTCGTCTCGGATTAATCCTCTCGCCCCGTCGCAACCTTAAATTTACATACTTCCAAATTAATCATATCAACTGAACAATATGGCTTCAACCGAAGAACCTATTCCCACTCCTTCCGATGTCGAGGTTGACACCGAGAACGCGCCGCCGGCTACTCCGGTAGACTCCACGGTTCTGTCAGGAGGTGAAGAAGCCAAGTCGAGCCCGGAGGCATCCAAGGAGAACGTGCCAGCTTCCCCCGCCAAAAGCAGCACTAGCCCTGGGGCGACGTCGAAGCGTCCAGTGTCGAGCTCGACTACTGCTAAACGGCCTACCTCGTCCTCCACCACGTCAAGACCTACAACTTCGACCACACGTGGCACGGCCTCCAGCAGCACCCTAAATAAACCCCCAACTCGTCCTACCACAACTGGAACTGCAACTGCAACTCGCAAACCTTTGAGCACATCGACGGCCTCCTCTCACCGGTCCCGTGCCTCGGTTAGCAGCTCCGCAGACGAGAAGCGTTCAGTCGCAAGCTCCGGGGATGAGAAAAGAGGCATTTCGAGCACCGCCAAGCGCATGTCGATGGCTGGTACTACATCGACACGTACTCCCTTGAAGACCACTTCAACCGTCGATCGCAGATCGAGTGTCGCCGGCTCGGCTCTGGACAGAAAGGCCCCTGCCTCCTCTACCACCCGGACCGCGACTTCGACCAGCAGACCCGTTGGGAAGCTCACATCCGCGACTTCGTCCACCACCCGCCCGGCCCCTTCATCCACAACAGCCACCCGAACTGCCACGAGGCCTACTTCCACTACTACTGCCACCGCGAGGTCTGCCACTTCTTCGGCAACTGACCCGAAGAAGCGTGTTAGCACACTTGGCAGCTCCACCGCCAGAGGTTCCGGGGCCGATGAGAAGCTGCAGGCCCTTCAGACGAAGCTGTCTGAGAGCGAAGAGACTGTCAACAATCTGAAGTCTGAGCTCGAGACGGTTAACGAAAAGCTGGGCCAGCTTTCCGTCTCGGGAGAGCAAACTGCTGCGAATGGTGCCGATGCTGAGTCCATCCGGGCTGAGCATGCTGCCGAGCTGGAGAAGTTGACTTTCTCTCACGCCGAAGAGCTTCAATCGCTTCAGACACGACTTGACGAGGCGGAGACCCAGCGCAAGGAACTTGAGGAACAGTCCCAGAAGCAGCTTGAGGAAGTCAAGCAATCCGCCGTTTCTTCGGGTGATGATAAGACTGCCGCTGCGCTTGATGAGTTGAAGGAAACGCACAAGGCTCAGCTAGAGAGTCTCGAGAAGGAGCTGGCAGACCATAAGGCTGCTGCTGCTACCTTTGAAGAGCAGATTAATGTCTTGAAAGCTGAAATTGAATCCGAAAAAGCACTCCGGGAAGAAGAGAAGCTTCAGTCTCGTGAGAATTTGGACCGGGAGCTCAAGGGAACCGGCCAAGTTATCAACAATCTTGAGTCTGAGCTTCAAAAATTGTCTATCGCCAATAAGGATATCCTGGCTGCAAAGGAAGCTGCCAATGAATCTGTTACTGAGATGAAGGAGCAGATCGCTTCCTTAGAAGTTAAACTTGCGGAGGCTGAATCGTCTACTCAACAAAGCTCGGAGCAGACTACGAGCTCCCTTGCCGAGAAGGATCAAGAAATTGCCGAGCTGAAGCAAGCTATCGAGAAGGCACAGAGTGAACTTGAGGAGGCGCGTGAGGGTGCTACAAAGGTCAAGGAACTGGAGTCCTCCCATGAAGCCGCCATTGCAAACCTCAAGGCGGAGCACGACACTACCTTGAGCTCCCTCTCGACGAAACATGCGGAGGAACTTGCTGTCGCCAAGGCTGCGGCCGAGTCAACCGGTACTGAACACTCCCAACAGCTGGAGGAGCTACGTGCTTCGCTGGACGCTGCCAAGACAGCTAGCCAAGGAGACCATGATCGTGCTGTCTCCGAAATCAAGGCTGCACATGAGATTGAGCTCAATGCTCTTCAAGAGAAGTTCGCTGCCTCTGAAAAGGCACTTGATGATTCTCGCCGGGCTCTCAATGAGGGCAACGCTTCGGCCCAGGAGGATGCTGTTCATGAAATCGAAGATCTGCGTCAGAAGGTTGAATCTCTTGAAATTCAGCTGTCAAGTGGAACCGACAAGATTAATGCTCTGCAGCAGGCGGTTGAAGAGAAGCAAACCGAGGCTGAAAAACTGTACCACAGTCTGAAGAACCTTGAAGGCGAGACAAAGTCCAAATATGTTCAACAAGACTCTAAGATTAAGGAGCAGGATGACAAGCTGAAGGGTTTGGAGGACAAGGCGGCAGATGCAGCTACCCAATTGGCTGCTGCTATAGAGAAGCATGCCCAAGAACTGCAGGCCGTCAAGGCCGAGCATGCCACTGAACTGGAGCGAGTCAATCAAGAAACTTCCGGTTCCCACGAGGCCGCACTGAGTGAACTTCAGCAAAAGTATGATGAGCTGTTCACCAAGAACCGCGATCTGGAGTCCAGCCATGCCGCTCGTGTCGAGTCCCTCGAGGCTGAGTTGAAATCAACTCTGGCCCGCCACGCTGGAGAAATTGCGACTCACACCGAATCCAGGGACAAGGATGCTGGACTTCAGAAACAAGCTCAAGAAGCCCACGCTAAGCTGCAGGCCGAGTTTGAGGCCCTGCAGGCCACCAGTCAGGCCAACAAGGAGGCCCACGCCAAGGAAATTGCAGAACTCCAGAAGGGTTCTGAGGCAGCGAAGGCGAAATTCCAGGCTGAGCTTGAGGCTTCTCAAGCGTCCAAGGCTGCCGATGCCGATGCCGAACACGGAAAAGCCATTGAAGAGCTTCTTACCCTCCAGGAGTCTAAGCTTGCTGGCTTGAAGGAACAGCTTGAGGCGTCGAACAAGGCGAGCATTGCGGAGCTCCAGAAGTCACACGAGACCGCTCTGGCTGCAGCCAACGAGCAACTTTCTCAAGCCAAGTCGGCTGCAGAGGATACTTCTGCCCTTGATAGCCTGAATGCGACCATCGCGCAGCTCGAGCAGAAGCTGGCGGATTCTGAGAAGGCCCACATGGCAGTCCAGGAATCGACGACTACTGCTTCTCGCGATCTTGAGGAGAAGCACCTTTCCGAGCTTTCTCGGATTCAAGCTGAGCACACCGCACTCTCTGAGAAGTACCAGACAGCCACTGCTCAAGTTGAGGAACTCCAGAAGTCTATTGCCGTATCCAGCAGCAACCAGCCTCAGCTGGAATCCATTATGGCAGAGCTCTCTCAGTCCCGGGTGGAGATTGACTCTCTGAAGACCAAACACACCACCACGAGCCAGGAACTGGAAGAAATCCGGGTTCTGAACAAGACCATGGAGGAGAAGCTTGCTTCTGGCGAGCGGGACCTGAACAACCAAATCGACAAAAACATGACTCTTCTTAACCAACTCGGTGAAGTTGACAGCTCCATTTCCAGTAGCCGCCGACGTGTTCGTGAGCTCGAGGCCGAGCTCGCCGCTCTGAAGACTGGCAACGACAAGAGCACTTCGTCCGGTCTGAGCGCTAGCCGATGGGCATCGGCAGAGGAGGGTAGCGAGGAAGCTGAGGAGGGAGGTCCAGCCGCAACGGAAGGTGAGGACCTTGGCCCATCCATCGAGGGAACGGTGGGAAATCCCCGTTTAAAGTCTTCTTACTCCTCAGATCTGCCCGTTTTCCATCCATTTACATGAGGTTGAAATAATTTGATTGGTACATAAACTAATCGTTTTCTGTAGATGGCCAGCATTCAGGAACAGCTTAAGCATATCCGGTCCGCGAATGATGAGTGGTATGATGAGCATCGCAAGTTAGTGTCTATATTCCATCCCTGTCCTGTTTCAGATCGGATCTATACTAACGCTGTCCCCTTGCAGACTCATCGGAGAATTAGCCCAGATCTCCCGCCGAGCTACCCCCGACCCCCGCAGCGTCTCGTCCACCCCTCACTCGGAAACTGCAGCTTCAGCTCAAGAACCAGAAAGCAGTCACAGTCGATCGAATGAGGCTCCTGCGGTCCAGTAGAAGCCTTTCGACTTTTGTGGCTGTCGGGCCACTTGTCAGGGATGGCCCTTGCAGGACGGCATGATTTTCCTATGTTAGATCCACTTTCGTTCGTTTCTCGTCTTGGCTGCGTTGTATGTAATAGGACCCAGGATACCCTGTCTCTGTTAGAGCCGCGCGGCTCTTATGTCAAATACGCTTATTGTTTAATGCCATCGCCTCGTCTGTTCCTGCAGGCGAGTCGTTTTATATATACCCAGGTGTACATTCATACAGTCCCCAGTCATAATTTGTATCTAGCATGAGATCTCGAAAGTCCACTTCAGCTATATCTTCGAACTCGGATAAATCACTACTAGATAGGCGCCATGGAGGATACTTTGGTTCCTGACTGTCCAAACTTCAAGAACCCTTATCCCGGGAAAGTAGCATTTGTGCACCGTTTTCGCCATCAATCCATGAATCGCTCAGTATCTGTGTTTATGCCTTCGTCTCCCCTCGTCCATCATGTTGATGAATCTTTAAATTGTTGATGTCGACACCTGCAAGGGTTCGGACCTAGTGTAGCGTCAGTTCAAAAATATTTGAGTTGGTGAGAAAAGCACGCCCTACATTGACAGCCATTACGTTTCCATGCTCTGGGTTGTCGGCAGTGGCATACAGGCTGGTCCCACAGGTGGTGCAAAAATAGTGCGGAAAGTTCTTGGTAGCGAAGCGATATTCCTAGATAGGAATGGTTATCCTTTATGGTCTGCTTCATAATTCACCTGGGGGCATTTAGCACCTTGACATCGTCGTCACTGTGGTGGAGTGTCACATCCGTCCTTTTGGGGTAGACCATGAGGTAGCTATTAGCGTGGCAGATAGAGCCTAAACACTCGGTCCATTAGATCGGTGCTCTTATCCATTGACATTGAGTGACATAGCATACAATTGCATTGTACCACGGTCTGCTCAGGAATGGGCGGGGATATCTGCATCGTGAACTTAGCCTGTCCACAATGACAACTGCCATGATACGTTTCGGTATTCTGGGGTGTTTCCGCCATCATGTATTTAATGGACCAATATCAAATGAGCGTTATATGCAATGTTTTTCATTTTGTTGGGAGGTCCCAACTTATATAACTCCGAGTTATTAAGCGCCAAGCACTCTTCTCGTATTCTACGCCACGTTGAATCAGCTTCTCTTCTTCTGGGGATTCCCAAACCTGCAGGTGTAAGTAGGCACATGGAAGGGCGTCCAGCATCCCGTTCAAGGTCAGCTGAGCTCCCCATGTCGTCCGAATTGCTCTTGTGGAATAGGCTAGTATAAGTATCTACATTGTCAGCTTATAGTAAGTAGCTACAAGACTTCCTTTTGCCGGAAATAGGACCAGCTGCGGTTTCGTATGGTTTAAATGAATACTTCTTGAAAATAAAACATCTGCTTTGTATTATAAAGCTGATTTGTCGGAATATTCGCTTGAATGACCAGCTCATATCACACATATTGTCTATGAAGCGACTCGCTCGAAAACATTGATCTGAGTGGCCGCCAGAGACTTTGTCGTCGGGATAGTCTACGCTCACGAGTGGCACGTTGCATCTCCATGTAGACAAGCGGGGTTATAACTTGAGATGGTGGTTGGGGTTGGTAGGTCGAGGATACTGTGAAATATTTGCCCTGGGCAACATTTTTCGGTTCGTCATCAAATGCTGGCGGTTGACCAGCGCGCGGCAACGCGGGAGATTGTGCCTGTGGAACTGTATTTGCGACTTGCGACTCTATTGATGAGGTGTGTGCTATGCTCGGTTCGTAGTTAAGATAGCCGTCTGTTGCTTGAGATCCTTCAGCTAAGTGTGAATCCACGAAATCGTTTGTGCAAGGTTTGTTCGTCGATAAAGCATTCGTCGCTTGCTCCTCTCTTCCCATTTCCATGGACAAGTCGAAATTTCTCTTCGTCCGGGGGGCCCCAGACAAAGTAAACTCGTGGCAGAAAGCATCATACTCCCGGAGAAGGTATGGATCTCTGCTTCTCTGTAGGTCATGATCTGGAAGAGTCTCGGCGACTTCTTGGAATGATGCTGTTATCTTCGCCAGCCCATTCCCTTCGGCTATCTTTTCCAAACTGAGTTGGTCGCTGGTGGAAATACTGTTATCCGCTTCGAGGGATCGCGTTGCCTGGTCTAAAGATGTGAGGTTCTTTTCGCTAAGTTCATTTCCATCGTTCAAAGATGCACGCGACACTCTCTTCGACACCCATCGCTTCAGCGTCGTCACTGTATTCCGTCGTCGAAGTTGAAGTTGCCGTGGGGGGAATTTTATTGATTCGTAGGCTGTTGAGAAAGATGTACCGCTGCTGGTAGATTCATCATCGTGGATGATGATATTCCCTGGCATATTGAACCTACCGAGGCTGTGATATGCGTGTTGTTGCTGGTGGTGGTGGTGATAGGAGAGTGAAAAGGGTGCAGCACGTGGAGAAATAAGTGTATCAGCCGTGCCCTTGTTCCGAAGAGCCGTTGGGCTCTCCTTAAGCTGTTCTTTTGGCGCAGTATACTCAGTAACTTCAGAGTTCTTGGTCGTATCAGGAGAAGGGAGAAATGAGCAGTCCCGGGAAGGCAAGGCGAGACACCGCGGGGTGATGCCTGCAAAGAAACGTTTCTAGCACGAGGTACCCTGTAGCCGTAATTTTGTTTCTGCCTGTCAAATCGAAGATGAGTTTTGAGGGAAACCCGAGACTGTGCGTAGCAGATGTGTCAAGTGGTACCCTGGATATTGGCGAAGTGTCTCACTTAAGAGGGTTGTAGTGCCAGGAAAAGTCTCTTGTTCTTGTGCCTCAGCCAAAGATGATCACAAGCTCGACGAACTCCTCTAATTGCATGAACCGGCGTGCCCTTCCCTCCCCTAGATGTACCATTGCAGCAAGCCACATGCACGGGGCGACTAGTCCATGCGGCGCGCATCATTGGTTTACGAAGCATTAGAAGACAGGCAACGCGGACAAGAAATATAAATTAGGCATCTAGTGTCATGTTCAGTACCTCGCTGATCTCTCTGTATAAAATTAATCGATTATCCACCTCTACCTGGTGTGAGCGACTGTCTCCCGATCTGATCGCTCGCTAAAACACGCTTCAAAGGAGTGAGACATGGACCGCCCACCATCAGCCGCCGACGAAGCGTGGCTTCGCTCTTTGACTGAGCTGAGACAATCGGCCCAATCACTACATGCAAAGCACAGACTACTGCATGATTCTCTGGAATCCCTGGATGTGCTGCTGCCAAGGAACAGTTTCTTTCACAGATCTACAACGGTGTCGGCTTGGCCGGAAAATCGGGTTCACATGAAGGCCGAGTTCATTCCGATATTTGACAGGGGTTCTGGATGAAACGGTATAGAATGCCTTGGGAATTAATTTGGCGAATTTATGTATAGGATATCATCATAATAGTACAAGTGCGACAACTTAGCCGGACACGCCGTCTCGGCCCAGTCCCCAGCGTCCAACCTCGCGCATGGCTGCATCACCACCTTCCACAAGACGGCCATTGGCGTTGGACGGGTTTTGTTCTCCCAGAACTCCTGCAACACATTCCCAACCTGTACGGCCACCACCCCAGCGAAGAACTTCGTTTTTGTATCGTTCGCCAGCAGCCCGGTCCACGGATGTTCGGCCGGACTGGAAGACATCCTGCCAGATCTTGTTGGCAATCGCGCGGTCGAATATATAGCTGTAATAGGTGGCACCATAGCCGTAGAGATGGCCGAAGAAGCCTTGCCACGAAGTCCGGGGTCGGACATCGTCGGGGTCTGGAAGACTAGAGTATTGAGAAAATACCTTGTGGTAAATTTCGGTAGTGTCGATACCATTCACGGCATCGGCCGAGGGAATAGAGTGGTACGCTTGGTCGACAAGAGCCATCAGAATCTGTGCCTCGTTTTCAACGGCGCCATAGATAGACCCGTGCGCCGTCCGATCCCTCTCCATACTTCGCATCATGTTCTCCGACAGAGGCTCGCCAGTCTTCCAGTGACGCGCATACAGTGCAAGTACCTCAGGTGCGGTAGCAAAACTTTCCATGAGCACCGAAGGAAGCTCAGCAAAATCGGTCGCGCATCGAGTTCCAGAGATAGACTGAAGCGGCGTCTGGCCTAGGATCGAGTGGACAGCATGGCCCATCTCGTGGAACAGAGTGCGGACACTTTGCTCACTGAGCAGCGTAGGGCGGCCCGATCCGTTCGTGGCTGGCTCTTGGAAATCGCAGACAAGGGCAATCGTCGGCAACTGGCGCAAGGTCTTGGTAATGGGATCGACTGCTGTCGCCATGCCGTCATTCGGGTGAGCAGACTCATGAAGAGAAGCACACTCTGCGACCTCCTCGGCGGAAATCTCTCGCGAGCAGCGTAGTGTGAAGTGGGCAGGATTTGGCAGCTTGCTAGACCGAGTGAAGAGATCGCAGTAGATGACCGCGATATGCTTCTCAGACTCGTCCACAACATCCAAACGGCGGACATCCGGATGCCAGGTCTCGCCAGGAGCTGTTTCTTGGGGAACGAGACGAACACCGTAAAGGCGATCAAATAGTCGGGAAAGGCCTTGCATGACTGTTCCTAGGGAGAAGAACTCGGGGATGGCGCTTAATTCGCGTGAGCGGCGAGACTGGGAGTATTCCATCACACGCTTGTGGACATAATATGCGTGGTCCCACGGCTTCAAGGCACCGCCTTTCATTTGTTGTAACTGAGATAGTTCTTCACTGACAAGACCCTGGTTGCTTGAGATCAGTGACGTGAGGAAGTTCGAGACTGCCTCGGGGCTCTTGGCCATCTTATCGCTCAGGGTCATGTCAGCAAAGCTGTTAAAGCCAGAAAGTTTAGCCAGTTCAGCTCGTTTCCTCAAAAGTTTCTCTAAACGGTGAATCTGACGGGAACTAGACGTTCGTGTTGCAAGATACACCTCTTTCCGCACGTCTTCGTCTCGTACGGATCGTAGAACGAGCCGAGGGACGATTCCCATTGTGGGAACTGGCGCCTTATTATTCCATTTCTTGATTTGCTGGATCACAAGAGGATCCAATCCTTGAAGGCTGTTTGCACCGAATGTCACATGTGACCTCGCTGGCTCAGCACCCCCAAAAAAGTCGGAACCAACCTGGCTGACATCGTTGGAGAGGTTCACGAACCGCTGCCTTTCATCCGGTGGCATATGAATTGCCGAGTTCGTGAAATCCTTCATAAGTATCTTTGCCACGATGGTTTCTGCCTCTGTCCAATGCGATGTCACTTCAGGACAGTCCAGGGCCTTGCCCAATTGCTCATGGAGGCCCGTAGTAGTGTTCAACACATTCATATATTCAAACATTAGAGCGTACGCCTGCGTCGCTGCTTCTTGGATTCGTCGATCGGAGTGAATAGTTCGAATAAAGTCCGAAAGGTCTATCACACGGCAAAGGAGGTCGCTGAGTTGGTCCAGGTTCCGTGCCAGTCCTCGATATTCCTCCAGGGTCGAAGCCTCCAGCACCTTGGCCACTATAGCCTGACATTTGTGCAAAGAGACATGAGCGAAAGCCCTGAAGCCATCCGGGCTCGTCAAGTATTGATTCTGGACCAACCCTGCCGGCTTGGACGATGGTGCGCTTCGTGAGCGCGAGAAATCTTTCCAAAATGGCTGAGAGTCGAAAACACGGCGTAAGGCATCGTCATCGGTTTTCTTTCTCGGCGCGCTATTGTCGACTGGGACGTAGTCGGGTTGTAATCGAGGAGCAGGGGATGCGGCACTTTCAAAGGCTCGGGAGTGGTTGCGCAGGAGACATTTGCGGCATGTCCACGCCTTGCGCCCGACTGGGCGAAACATGGTATAGATGGTTCGAATGGAAAGAATCAAAATACCATACCGAAAACAACACAAAGGGCCATCGGAAACCACCAAGAAAAGCGAAGTCGAGAAGTTGGAGAAGGAGAGCCCGCGCGGGCAATGACGGAGTTTTCTGGGTTCCGCCGAGCCGAAGAATTCCCGCCTTGACCTCAACCCGACTTTGCTTCATCTGCTCACCCCGTCTACCTCACCTCTCTTCCCCCCCCCACCCAGGATGTCGTTCCGGCCGATGTTACAGCAGGTATGTGGACTGCCATCTAGCTGTCCCCGATTCATTCGCGTGCAATTGACCCGTCAATGCCATACTGACACGTTCCTAGCGGGCTGTGGCTCCGATCGCAGCCACCCTCCTCGCAGGAGGTATCGCTCTGTACCCCAAGCAGACAGCCTTTGCGGAATCTTCTCAAGAGGTGAGATATCCGATTTTCCTCATAAATCTACTTTGAATCCGAAGATAGTCTTTCTGACATACGACGACTTGCCCGATATAGAGGAAACCCATCTACGACGACATCCCCTCTGACCTCCCCGAACCTTCCAAGCCCGCCGCCGCGTCTACTCCTGCACCTGCTGCTGAAACCCCGGCTCCTACCAAGGATATCTTCCAGCCCTTGATGCCCTCAGCTCCCTCCTCGCCTACTCCGACAGACATCCTGACCAGTCAGGTCCGACAGGCCCGTCTCTTCCTTTACAACAACTCCCTTGCCGCGGAGAATGGCTTCAATAATTTCCTATCCCGGGCCCTGCACATCGAAAATGCCTTCACCAACACCGTTGCCTCGCTCGCGCCTTCTGCTGCCTCCGGTGAAAGCCTGACTCCCGGTGGTGTCTACGTTGTTGTGGCCGCCATGGCCGGATCCATTGTATCACGAAACCGCGGCATCCTCCTCCGCACCATGTCTCCTCTGGCATTTGGCACCGTTGCCGCCTGGTCTCTTCTGCCCGTCACTATGCGGAACATCTCTGATCTGGCCTGGGAGTATGAGAAGAAGTTCCCTGCGGTTGCAGACCAACACTTGGCTGCTCGCGCGCGGGCAGAGCGTTTCTGGTACACTGGCATTGCGCATAGCCAGATGACACGCCAGATGATGGAGGATAAGATCGGAGAGGGCCGGAAGAAGCTCGAACAGTTGGTGAGCAAGGGTCACTAGAAAGTTGTTTTGGTTTGATACCGTCCGCCCACATGTGGCTTGAGGGATATTACTTTTTGCATATGTACGTTTAGATGTGGCAGATCCGAAGATATAATCCGGACCAGTTCCCTTTGTCAATTTTGTATTTCATTGCTTTAGAAATGGCTCGCCTGCGGGTCTTTACAGCGAGAACTGTACTGCAATTGGTATAACTCTTTGAAAATTCATGGTGGTCGACATCAAACGCGACCAAGATACATATCATGCCCCCATCAGTCTTCCTGGGAGGGACCAGGCTCGCCCTCCACACTCTCGACTGCCGGAGGGGCCAGGGTCCCAACAGTTGGAGCAGCCCCGGCTTTCGGTGGGGGTGGAAGAGGTGTTCCCTTCCGGGACGGCGCGTAGTCTTGCTCCTTGCTTTTCTGCTCACCTTCGGCAAAAAAGTCATCGAAAGCCCTACTCGGAGAAACAGCAGGCCGCGTCTTTCCACGGCGACTTGAAGACGATCGTCCTCCCGGGGGTGAAGTCACTCTTGTGTGTGAAGAAGCAAGAGGGGGAGGCGATGCCATATTGGCAGGAACCAAGAAGTTCCCAGATGCACCAGCATCCATTCCAATTCCTCCAGCCTCAGGAAGTGTTGCGGGGCCGCTATCCTCGTGGGTCTCAAAGACAAGCTCTCCAGGTCCCTCAACCTCTTCTCCCAGTCCAACGGGTAATCGGTGCAAAGCTCCAAATCCTAGTTCCGCGCCAACGGCACCTTCGCCACCCCATCCTCGCGTGGGAACTAATTCCACCTCGCGGATCACATCAAATTCGCTGTTGTATACCCACAAGACCAGTGTGCGATTGATATGGTCCTCCACTAGTTCCCCGAGGGCCGACTCTCCTCGTAACGTCCCGCTCGGGGTTCCAATGATATAGTCCGAATGGGGAAGAAGGCCTGCACGATATGCCGGGCTTAATGGTGAAGGAATTCCGGTTACATGCCAGATGTTTTGGGTCGAATTGAGAGGGGCTAGCTGTAGAGCAACGCCGAGTGATGGGTTTGTTGCTGGAACTGGAATGGTAACCGTATGTGTCCGTTGCCCCTACAGAGTGAGATCCGTCTTTAGCCTTGCTTTCTTCTTCGGATTATGAGACAGCTTTACGTTACCTTGGCACTCCAGACCTCCAGGGTCACACTTGAGCCGGCGCAATTGCGAACCTCTGTCGCAAAGAGGTTTGGATCGGGGTCCTCCTGCGTAACGAATCAGCAACAATATTCAACAGTATAAACAGGCGGAGCGTCTTCTCACGATCGCATGTCCATTAATTCCCACTATAAAATCGAACCACGGCTCCAAGGGTATCTCTCTGTCTTTATTACGGAGTATCTGGAAACCATATGCGTTGTCACCGGGTCCATTCCTGAATTCTTCGGTAGGCTCGCCGTCTAGCCGGCCCATGAACCGATTGAGCGCTCCGAACGCGAACATTTCGTCGAGCAGCCACTGGGTCGATCTGAAAGGAAACGCGAGGAATGCGAGTTGAGACCAGCAAGGACGAAGCTCGGGGCGAGCTGGCCAACTGCAGCTGCAAACACAACAAACACCCGCCAAGCCGCGCGCTTTATCGGTTATCGCCTTCAATTTACCATGATCGATGCCCAGCAACCTTTGGAACTTGGCCTTTGCAGCTGAACTCGACACCATGGTCGACGAAGAGGAGGCACCTCCTGAGGTTCATCATTACAGCACTCTGCAAGAAGTTCCGTGGGACATCCAAAAGTGAGGCCCTTCGCGACTTTTCCTCTTGAATTATCACTGACCCATCATTTAGTTACTGGTCTCAGCGTTACCGCATCTTTTCCAAATACGACGAAGGAGTTTGGCTGACTGATGACGCTTGGTTTGGAGTTACTCCAGAGCCCGTTGCAAAGTGAGTGCTTATCGGCCTTGTTATTTAGCCTCAAGTTACTGAGCATTTGTTAGTCAAATCGCGGCACACATCGCAGACGGCGCACCTGCAGGCCGGAGCATCCTGATCGATGCCTTCGCTGGTGCCGGAGGCAATACTATCGCATTTGCAAAGAGTGGAAAATGGAAGCGCATTTATGCGATTGAAAAGAATCCCGCTGTCCTACAATGTGCCAAGCATAATGCGAAGATCTATGGTGTGGACAAACAAATCACTTTCTTCGAGGGAGACTCCTTCCAGATTCTCAGGAACCAGCTCAAAGACCTGGCTCCCTACAGTGTCGTCTTCGCAAGTCCCCCATGGGGTGGTATGTCTTCTCGGCATGGCTATCTGTCGATGTTACTAATTCTGGATGTTCTAGGACCGGGATATCGCTCCGATGAAGTGTTCAACCTAAGGACCATGGAGCCATACTCCCTCGAGACTCTCTTCAAGGAATACTCCGCCTTCAGTGAGCATATGGCTTTGTATCTACCTAGGACTTCGGATGTGAAACAACTGGCAAAGTTCGTCCAGGGCGACCGCAAAGCGACAGTGGTGCACTACTGCATG
Organism: Penicillium sp. G339; assembly: GCA_027569595.1. NCBI lineage: Eukaryota > Fungi > Ascomycota > Eurotiomycetes > Eurotiales > Aspergillaceae > Penicillium > Penicillium sp. G339. The sequence goes on from JAPDFJ010000008.1 coordinate 756,314, forward strand.
GAGGGTCACAGCAAAGCGCTATGTGTTTACTATGGTGGTTTCAATGTACAATAATATTTTTTATTACTTTACCAATTTTCAAGTTACTGAGCGCTTTTACGAGATTGATACTAGATATCCGTTTTCTCTACGCCGGGCGATTCTGCACTGAAAGCCCTCTTTAAAAACGATACATCCTTCTTGCTTGTATCAGCTATCGATAGTATTTCTACATCATATTATCGACAGATCATCTCTACCCTATGGCAGGCTCGAATGCTGGCACCTCTTAAGTCCCCGCATAAAGCTGATTGCCTCATTGGGTTAGCGCGTGCGGCTTTTGCGTTTGTCCCGGGTGGCCGCGCTGCCGCGCCTAAACCCAGTCGTCCTTCGTTCACTTCTCTGCCCCCCCTCTCTTCCCATTCTCTTCCTTCACCGTGGCCGCGTGTATTCGCCGGCCTTGTTGACAGATAGGACCTTCCACCAGATGTGCGCGTTATAAACCCCCGATTCTGGCTGTCTGGCTCCCTGTCACCTTGCGCTCCGTCCATTGTTCCACCCAGACGCCCAGGTCTTACCCTCGCACCCCTTCAGTCTCGCCCCATCCTGCATTTCATATCTCTTAACCCCGAAAATGCCTCACGCCACACAAAAGGAGCCCTCCGGGGAACCGGAGGACACCGAGTTCGACAATGTGATGCGACAGCTGAACAACTATGAAGGCGGTCCACAGCTCGACTTCTTGTCGCGAGACCTCGACGTCGGCGAAAAGGCAGATGATGCAGTCGATTATGAAGATTTTGATGACGATGAACTTCCTGAGGATGAAGGACCCGCCGCATCTGTACGCCCTACGACGAATGATGATGGGGATGAGGATCCTTTTGCCAATCTTGGTGCAGACGATGCCGGCCTTTTCGGACCTGGAGATGATATTTTCGGAGGGAAGGGGGATACAGACCTTCAGGGACAAGAAGACAACCTTGATGATCTCTTCGGCGAGGAACCCATGTCCCCCGCTGCTGACCAGGTGGATCACACGCAGGGCCTTTTCGAAGATGAGGAACCATCGTTGACCGATCAGCCCGTCGAGTTACCTCCCATCCCACCTGCTCTGGAACCTGAGCCCCAACAAATGGCAATCGATGATGAGTTTGCGGATGATGAAAGTGTCTTGTCTGAGGAGATGGACCCCGTGACACTCCGTGCTTGGAAGCTCCAAAGGGAACTATTTGCGATGTCATCGATAGCAGGACCCGAAACGCTACCAGCACCGCCAGAGAATCATGAGGAGCTTCTCAGCTCGTTGTTTCCTAGCTTTGATCGCACCGCCCTTCCGCGCTGGCTGGAACTTATCCCCCATAAGAAGGCGATTTTCCTTGGAAAGCAGCCTCTGAAGGTCCCGAAGCCAGTATTGCCCACCAAGGTCAATATCGAATTGGCTCCAGATCAGGAACGTGTCTTCCGAACTGGCCAAGCCAGTAAGCGTGTCCTTGACCATGAGCCTTCGGGCATCGTGATGATCACCGAAGCCGCGCAAGAAGAAGAGGAATCAAAGGAAGATGTCGATCCAGCCGATATGGATGTGGATGAGGTACTCCCCGGTGGATTTACCATGCAAGACCTTCGCACTATTTGCGCAGATTGGGATATCAAGGATGAAGACCTTTCTGGGGCCGAAAATAAGAAGCAACAGTTAGAGCACGCCGAAGTTGATATATTCGATGAAGATGCACCAGATTGGCTTGTTGGCGCTGACCATCCTTCAAAGAAACGCAAAACCGGACCAACTCCTATGGATGTCATCGCCCTCTCTCACCTCGATATTCCACTCTTGGATGATCCCGAGCAAGCACTTTCTCAAATCGCAAAGAAGGTCACTATCGATATGAATGATCCCAATATCCTCGTCGAAGAACTAAGACCTGATTCGGCCGTCCAAAAGCCGAAGCATGCTGTTCCTCGCAATGGGGAGGAGATGGATCTGAACACTACTCGCCGCCTTACTCAGCGATACAACATCTCGAACGATTCAGCATATGACATGCTGAAACAAAATCACCAAAACAAAATTCGAAGCACACTTGGCAATGTCACATTGGAGCACGCTCTGCCGGCCCTGCGGTTGCAGTGGCCCTACTACAAAACGGAGTTGGCAAAGAGTGAATCTCGATCGTTCCATCGACCAACCATGGTCTTCCGACAGGGCCAAACTTCTTGGTTCAAGAACCCAACACACATAAAACGAAAGCATTATAAGGGCAAAGATCCCAAAGTCCTCTTTGAATCGACAAACTCCTTATCCATGGCGGACAATTCCAGCATCTTGCTCGTGGAATACTCCGAGGAAGCCCCGATGGCGCTCTCCAACTTCGGCATGTGCAATCGTTTCATAAATTACTACCGGAGGAAGAACCCAGACGATCCTACCCGTCCGAGGGCGGACATCGGAGAGACTACAGTCTTACTACCCCAAGACAAGAGTCCATTCTCTATCTTTGGGCATGTGGATCCAGGCGAAATCACCCCAGCAATTTCAAATTCAATGTACAGGGCGCCGCTGTTCCCACATCAGGTCAAGAGTAATGACTTCCTGGTGATTCGCAACTCTACTGGCTCCGGGGGCAGTAATTTCTTCATCCGCAACATCGAAAACTTCTTTGTTGCAGGACAGCAATTCCCTTCCGTTGATATTCCTGGTCCACACTCTCGCAAAGTTACCACCGTTGCTAAGAATCGTATGAAGATGCTTGTCTACCGACTCCTGAAAAAGAGTGCCGACTCCAGGTTGTCGATAAGTGACGTGACGGCTCATATTCCCGGCACTACCGACATGCAGAACAGGCAAAAGGTCAAGGACTTCCTGCAGCACGACAAGGATACTAAATACTGGAAGCCTCTAGAGACCACCCTTCCAGACCAAGACACTATACGAGCATGGGTTCAGCCTGAGGATGTGTGCCTTTTGGAATCAATGCAAGTTGGCCAGCAGCATCTCCACGATACTGGATTTGGCAATGATGCTGATAACGAAAATGACAATGACGATGAAGAAAGCGAGAGCTTTGAGCAGCAAATGGCTCCTTGGAAAGCCAGTCGCAATTTCTTGCTGGCGTCTCAGGGTAAGGCTATGTTGAAGCTGCATGGTGAAGGTGATCCCACCGCTCGTGGCGAAGGCTTTAGCTTCATCAAAACGTCCATGAAGGGTGGTTTCAAAGCCATCGGTGAAAGTGTGGAGGACAAGTTAGATGCTCAGCGGCTGAAAGAGCTCGGTGGCCACAGCTACAACGTTGCTCGCCAGCAGAAGTCATATGAGACCTCTATTCGCCGGATCTGGGATTCCCAGAAAGCCAGTCTCTCGTCTACCGTTGAGCATTCAGACCAAGAGAGCGATGTCGACCAAGAAGATGAAGAAGACTTCAACAAGCCAACACCACGATCTGAAGCGCCAACTCCGGCCCCTTATCATCACAACGACGACACGACAAGTCAGTTCAGTAGAATGAGCTTCGCCACTCAAAGGGGCAAGGTTCTGCGAATCACACGTCAAATCAAGGTTGAAACGGGTGAGATTGTGGAGAGGGAGCAAATCGTTCGCGACCCGCGTGTCATCAAACAATACATACAACATCGCCACCGGACCGAGGCCCTCACTACCAAATTGGAATCCCTCAAACCAACTGGAGATGCCGAGGTTGACGCCCGCAACCGTAAGCTGATTGAAGCTGAATTGACGCGGCTCAACCGCAACAAGGAGCGCCGCTTCGCTCGTGAGAAACAAAAGGGCATTTCTCGCTCCGGCGACTCTTCCGCTGACGGTAAACCCGCCGGTACCCAGCGCAAGTGCGCCAACTGTGGACAAGTTGGACACATCAAAACCAACAAGAAACTTTGTCCTTTACTCAATGGCACCATGAAGCCCGAGGACCGAGTCACTGACTCTGCATTCTCAATGAATGCTCCAGTTATCTGAAGTGGCATTTTCTTCTGCTTCCTGCCACGCTTTTCCCTTTTTTCGATATGATACCCCTATTCTGAATCCTGGGTTGATATTTTGCGATTTTTTCGAGGCGTGCATGTTCCTGCTCAACGATAATGCAGTCAGAACTGAAGATATAAATTGGCGTTTCCTGGGAAAGTCTTTTTGCGCTCGCATGGTATTGAACTTTGTTTCTTTTGGGGGCTTGCCAATCTAAACTGGCAACCATGGCGTATGAAGAAAAAATGCGCTATTTGGGATTCCTTTTTTCGCTTGTACAGTATAGCTTCCATGTCTACCGTTGGAGGGTTTCAAATTGTGATAGTACCAGAAACACGCATTTCTCGTCTGCCATTCGCGACTTGACCAACATAATGTTCAATCCAATCGCGACTGAAAACTGGTTGACAACTCCATCTTAATTGATAGTGTCTGCTTGGTAGTAATATACATAAGAGAAAGGGCGGCGCTCGGAAGAAGAGATATCCCAAGACGCGCTCTGTAGAGGGCAACAGGTGCCCTATAGGTAAAAGTGTGGTATGGATAAAACAATACAGAATAAAAAAGCCCTGGGAGACAGAATGACAATGCAAAAAGCTGTAACCAGACACCCCAAGAAATTCCAAAAACGCATCTCGAAGCACCGCTCACATTGCATAGAGGTCCATCAGCTGCTCCCTGCGAAATCTTTGACGGCCACGATCTGGCCTGAGAGCCAGTGCCGGGCCGCTGGGTCTTCGGTAAGTGTACCCCAGGAAGACACACCTCTTGCGGATTTCCAAAGCTGCCTTGCCCACTTTTCTATCTCGCAATATCTTGTCGCGAGGTCGCTTTCTCTCCCTTCTCTTGCGAATCGCCGGTGCTTTCTGGGGCTCAAGTCTCGCGAGAGTGATAGCATCTACTTCAGAAACCGGCTGGTCGGGTAACTGGTGAATCGGAAGAGACCCGGGGTCCTCAATCGGTGAAACATTTGGACTTTCATCGGACTGTTCGCCTATTTCCTCGTGGGAACTGCCGTCCGTATGCTCCTCGGCGTTGCCACTCGATTTCCAGTCTTCGAAATATCGAGTGTCTTCCCAATTCTTGACGCGGGGAATCATTGGCGGTGGAGTCAAATGAAGTTCGTTCCACCGAATTCCTCTGAAGAATGGATGGGATTTAATGTCCACGGCATCATTTGGAAATACGTAGTAGCTGTTGACGTTTTGGTAACGAGGGTCCATTGAGTACAGGAAATTGGACGTGGCGGGTCGACCAATCAATATGTCGTTGACTTGGTATCTTGGGGAACACAGTCGAAATTCTCGTTCCTGGAGAATGCGATTGATGAGATCAATGGCATCCAGTGATACGAGCTTGTCGGTTGGCCTCTCTCTTGGGAATTTCAAGGTTCTCAAGTGTTGCTTCGAATCCAATGTTAGAACAAGAGGAATAGGGTAGCAGCCTCAGACCAAAACTCACTAGGATCCTGACTTTGGTGTCATGACGATTCTTACAAGCAAAAGGTGTAAACCCATAAAAACACTTGGTCACTCAGTAAAACTCTCTTTGCAACGCACACCTTTCACTCACCTCGTAAAGTATGATGCCCAAGCTCCACCAATCACATCGCCCATCGTACATTTCACCTCGGATGACCTCTGGAGCCATGTACTGACTTGTCCCTACTACACTCTTTGCGAACCTTCGTCTCTCCTTGTTATCACGCCATTCCAACAAATCTGTTGATTGTGACCTGTATCTGAAAACGTCTTCCAGGTCCTGGAGCCTGGGATCAGAACCATCCTTCTTCTCTATCACTTGAGCCTGATCCTCTTTATCCCCTTTTATGGTTATATCGAGCTTTTCCAGGAGCGAGTAGCGCTGGTTGTGATAATAAACTTGATCATGGGACCAATGTCCGTTGAAAGCCAGCCCAAAATCGGAAATCTTCAAGTGACCAGAAGCGGATATGAGGAAGTTGTCTGGCTTAATGTCACGGTGGATCCAACAGATTCGGTGAGCTTCCTCAATGCACAGAATCATTTCCGCGATATAAAATCTGGTCCAGTCTTCACGAAGAATATCCTTGCGGATCAACAGTCCAAGAAAGTCTCCGCCAACCATATAATCCATGACAAGGTAAAGATTTGCATTGTCCTGGAAGCTGTTTATCAATGGCACCACCCATTGAGACCTTTCAGACGCCACAAGAAAATCTCTCTCCGCTCGAATGTGACCTTCCTGGGAGTTGCTGATCATTTCGCGCTTGTTGATCACCTTCATCGCGTATACGTCTTTCTTCTCCCCTGTCATGTACTTCCGTCGGCCACTTTTCGTTCCATCGGCGGCAGATCTCAACATACCAATAGACCTGGCTTGTGAATTGACTAAATTTCTCTCCGGTGATGACATATCTCTCTCCTCGCAAGGGCATTTGGGGTCATCTATCTCGCGTACCAGCCGCACCACGCCAAAGCTGCCTCTGCCAAGGATCTTGATAGTCTCATACCCAGCGACTGAAACTATGTTTTCGGATCGGGTGCTTTCCATCCTGGTTTTCAAATTTCGACATTGACGGAGATATCTGTTCTCTTGTTGCAGCCAATTTTTCCTGGTTGCAGTCTGGGCCTCAGGCGAGAGTTGGAACGCATGCATGTGCTGCTCCAATTCCTCTTGGCGATGTACTCTTGGATCAGAGTGCTGGAAAATTGAGTTGAAATACAGCTCCAGGTATATCTTCGCGACCGAGGCAGATTCCACGGTTAGGATAGAGGTTGCGGCTGTCGGTGAGACTGTCAGTGATCTGCTTCCTGTAGTAGCAGTTTGATCCGAGGCACAGTCCAGTGACGACAATCCCATCGATATAACATTGTATCTTTCTGATGAGGTGGATATTTCTCCAGACATTATTGGAGTGGGTGGCGTTGAAATTCCAACCACGGGGGATTCAGTGCTGCTGGGGGTCGTGGAGGGGTCTGAACTGTCATCGGCACCGTCGCCCTGCTTATCTGGGGTGTTCAGTACTGGGGGCTCGGGGAAAGGAATACTCGGTCTTAATCGCAGGTGAGAACGATGAATTACTGTTGGGTGTCCGAATGTCTGAGAGAATCGCTGGGAAACTCTCTCAACCAGTGCTGAGTTTGACGAGATTACTGGCTCACAACCGACAGAATAACAACCGGAATCTTCTTTGGTGAGGGATCTTTTCGGAGTGAATTTGCCAATAGTTGCATCAGTTTCCGCTGTGACTAGAACATGGGGATCTGTCAGAATCCCAGCAGGGTTATCGAGAGTTGCCGGATGGATATCGATTGAGCGAGCGACAATGGGCGATTCGCTTTCTGGGGAGAAACCGCCGGTCAGAGATATGGGGCTACCTCTCTCTGCAATGTCGGAGGATGGGATCTGGTCTCCGTCGGGGGTTTGAATCTCTCCGCATGATCCAAATTCGGCACTCGTCTTGTTGCCTGTGGTTATACGTCAGTTTCCACGCCCTGTAAGGTGAATCCAAGGGTAACCACCAACCATTAGAAGAACCTCCCAGTCCAAATAAAAACAAAATCCTCGATCCACTCCGAGTCAGGCGGACCTTCAGATGATCTCGACCTGTACGTGGACAGATGATGGGGTCGGATACAGGAGAGTCTGATGCTGCAGAATCAGTTGGAGACGCTTCGAATCTGTTTCTGAAAGGGACGACTTTGGTTGGAATCCAGAGACCGAAAACACTTCGTCGTTTTCGTAGCTTCTTGCCTAGAGGGATAGTCATGTCGTTACTGTAGGCAGTGTTCAAAAGATTGAGGTATATGTGTATAGAGGATGTCCTCTATCACGATATCGTGGCTCGAATAGAAACGATAGAATGTAACTGGGTCGGATCAGGTAAGGAGGGAATGACGATTTCGAGTTCAAGATATGAGATGGTTAGCAATTACTATGTTGGATGGCGATGTCGAGGGAGTTGGAAACCGCGAGATTCCTCGGGGAAAGATGGACGGCGCCGGAGTGGCAGGTCCAACTGGGCGCACCGCCAACTTAGGGCTAGAAGTACAAAGAGTGGGAATTTTAATTATAAATTCAGAGCCTAGTGGGCAGAATAGATTCAGATACAGATGAACAGATACAAAAATTACAGAACAAATCAGGCACTTTTTCCATGCAGTGGGGGGATAATCTCCTCGTGATGGTCTCGGCCTCCTCGAGAGAGAGAGCAAAAAAATGAAACAAGCCGGATATCACGGAAAATCATGCAATCAAACCGGAGCCACAAATAACACCCTTGAAAACAACGGGAGAAGACTCAGGACACAAATAAGCCATTAATTTACTTGATCTCCAGCAGCTTGACGTCGAAGATGAGAGTGGAGTTGCCGGGAATTCCGGGAAGAGCCTTCTTGCCGTAGGCCAGATGGGCAGGAATGGTGATACGACGCTCACCACCGGGGGCCATGCCGGCGACACCGATGTCCCAACCCTTGATGACCTCGCCCTTGCCCAGTTTGAAGGAGAAAGGCTTGCCCTTCTTGTTGGAGTCGAAGACCTTGCCATCCTCAAGCTTGCCGATGTAGCGCATAGCGACGGTGTTTCCACTCTTAGCAGCAACACCCTTGCCGAGCTTCTTGTCATCGAGCTTCACGCCCCGAACTTCCTTCACTCCGAGGGTGCCGGTGGGCTTGTCACCGGAGGGGGTAGGACCCTGCTCAAGGTTCTTGGCGAACTGAACCTTCTTGTCGGCCTTGGCCTCCTTCTTGGGCTCGACGGCAGCGGCAGCGCCGTCGTTCTTCTTCAGCTTCTTCTGCTGGGCCTTCTCCTCGGCCTTAGTAGACTTTCCCTTGGCGGTCTTGGCCATCATGTCGTCAAGGCCTTCCTCCTCAGCAGCGCGCTTGTTCTTGCCCTTGCCCTTGGCCTCAACCAGTTTGGGGGCCTCCTCCTCGCTGTCAACCTCGGTGACACGGGGGTCATCCATCTCATCCAGATCATCACTCTCGTCGCCATCCAGGGCCATGATGTCGTCCATGTCGAGCTCATCCTCATCGGGGGACAGATCGTAGTCATCCTCGTCATCCTCATTGTCCTCGTCGAACTCGGGGCGGCCCTCGTCAAGGCCAATGACGTAGTTACCGGTGATGAAGATGGTGTGGTTACCGGTAGCCTTGAAGAAGACACGCTCACCCTCGCAGACAGTGATGTCAAGGGGCTGTTGCCAGTTCTGTTGGCTAGTTAGACATGTTACCATAATCAGAGAAACACAATGCTTACCTTCTCGGGGCTCAGTGTGCAGATAACGTTCTCGTCAAGGTCCAGACCCTCATCAGACTCGTCATCAGATTCACCGTCGAGAGCAGGGCCTTTGCCCTTGATCAGCTTGGAGATAGCAGCCTTGAGGTCGAAGTCGCCATCATCCTCCTCATCTTCCTCGCCGTCGTCCTCTTCAATCTCCTTCAGCATAGCGGCTTCCTTCAGCTTGCGGGCCTTCTCCTTGTCGCTGGGACCACCGTTGACCTCCTCATCATCGGAGTCCTCATCAATCTCTTCATCATCCTCATCACTATAGTCCTCATCATCCTCGTCCATGTCAAGGCCGGGAGGAGCGCGAACAATCTTCAGAGTCGCGCGCGAGGGCTTGGTAGAGTCGCTATCGTCCTCATACTCGGGAGCCTCATCAGGGTCGATGGCGGCCATGCTGACGCGGAACTAGAAATATAATGTCAATGGCGGGATTCAAACGAAACATTGGAAGATCTTTTACTTACCGACGCAGCAGCATTGGGAACGGCAGGAACCATAGCACCGGGAGGAACCCGGAGGGCGTAGACTGCGACAGGCTGCACGGCAGACATTGTGACGGAAATTGAGGGAAAGAAAGATAGAAAACACGAAAGGGAAAGAGGGAAAGAATGAACCACTGGAAAAACGGACGTGGATGGAGAAGAGAAAAAGATCGAAAATGCGACCCAAAGCAACGATGGACGATGGCAGATCCGCCGGAGCTCTTTTAGTTTTTTTTTTTTCCTGCCATTTTTCGGCCCGCCTTCACGGACAGCCAATCATATTCGTTCAACTGCCCTCACCGCCATTATAATTGCCTCTGTCCACCGCTAGTCCCACCGCCTGCACGTGCCCTGCATTTTCTGCCGGCTGACGCGTGATTGTCGCCTGTCGCCGTGCTCGCGAACTGCGAAGTCTGTCGTTGAACCCAGTGTGAATGGACATGTTGGTCCTGCTGGCCCAGTATGGGCTCTCGTCTTGATTCCTCCTCTAATACGGTGCGGAAGCGGATTGAAAATCGTATGTTTTACCCCCCATCCTTCCCACTTGTGACATGCTCTCTAATCTGACATCTTATAGATGACTTCCGCGACGAGACCGGTGAGGAATACGAAGCTTCCAGCTTCGGCGGCTTCTCGGATTACATGCGCCGGAAGAAGATCAAACTTCAGAATTTAGATGCTGAAATTCGAGCCACATCAGGCGATTGTCCCCCCATCTTCCGCGGGGTCGTCGCGCATGTTAATGGCTACACGCAACCATCCCTCCAAGATCTTCACCGTCTGATTGTCAGCCATGGCGGTGGATTCCTACAATATTTAGATAGTAAGACGATTGCAACTCATATAATCGCCAGTTCCTTGACCCCGAAGAAACGCGAAGAGTTCCGGCGGTATCGCGTCGTGAAGCCTGCTTGGATAACGGAAAGCATCAAGGCCGGACGCTTGCTTCCTTGGGATACATTTCGCGTGGTAGACGAGGGTCATGCACAAAAGGTCCTGAAGTTCAATGAGGGCCGCCTAGCCAGCCAGACCAACGCCCCTCAGTCAAGTTACAGAGAGCAATCCAGAACGAGCTGGTACAATGCACAGATGCAAAAAATGAGCCCGGCCGAGACGTCAGGCACTCCTTTCAAAAGACCACAGCCACCTCCGAAGTCCCCAAGTCAAACCTCGCAGTCCGACTATGGCGATTTTCCGAGCTTCGCTGCTCTCGGCGAAGGCAAATCCAGTTCCCCGGCCCAAGCTCCACGAGATTCGAGTGCCACGCCGGAGAAACGACGACTCTCTTCTGAATCAAAAACGGGCATTCTTGAAGCTTCTCTGTCGGTAAAGAAGCCCAGTCCTTTAGACCCGCAGATGACCTCCGAGGAATACAATGCACAGCTCCTCTCCGACCCTCGGATGCGCAAGTCGAGCGTTGTCAATCCCGATTTCCTTCAGCAATATTACCGGGAGTCTAGGCTCCATCATCTATCAACTTGGAAAGCCGAGTTAAAAGCCCAACTTCAGTCAGCAACCAGGGAGAAGACGCAATCCCAACCCCCTCCAAAGAGATCTGCACTTGGATCGAGAAGATACATTCTTCATGTGGACTTTGACTCTTTCTTTGCCGCGGTTTCGATTCTCAAGCGACCAGACCTCAAAGAAAAGCCTGTCGCTATTGCCCATGGTTCTGGTTCTGGCTCCGAGATCGCCAGTTGTAATTACGTTGCACGTGGTCATGGTGTGAGAAACGGAATGTGGATGAAAGGCGCCCTACAAGCGTGTCCAGAGCTTCAGGTTTTGCCCTACGATTTCCCCGCCTATGAGGATGCCAGTCGCAAATTCTACAGCTCGATCCTTTCTATCGATGGTATTGTTCAAAGCGTGAGCATCGATGAAGCGCTCATTGATATTACTACTCAATGTTTGGAGGCTGGCGGCTCTGCCAGTGGAGACGTCTCGAAAGAGTCTATTGATCGTGAGCAGGCATTGGCAGACGATATAGCCCAAAACCTGCGTGATTCGATCAAAGAAAAAACGGGCTGTGCCGTTTCCGTGGGAATCGGCGGCAACATTTTGCTAGCCAAAGTGGCGCTGAGGAAGGCAAAGCCAGCGGGGCAATTCCAGCTCAAGCCTGAGGCCGTCCTGGACTTCATTGGAGATCTGACCGTTCGAGATCTTCCGGGATTCGGATACAGCCTCGGGGGTAAGATGGAAGAACTTGGTGTTAAACTCGTCAAGGATGTTCGTAATCTTCCTAGAGACAGACTAGTCTCCAGTCTAGGGCAAAAAACTGGGATGAAGGTTTGGGAATATGCTCGGGGCATCGACAAGACTGAGGTTGGCAATGAGGTACTGCGAAAATCCGTTTCGGCTGAGGTCAACTGGGGCATTCGGTTCGTCAATCAAGAGCAGGCAGACGACTTTGTCAAGTCCCTCTGCAAAGAACTTAACGGGCGACTTGTTGAGAATCTGGTCAAAGGCAAGCAACTTACGCTCAAGGTCATGCGGAGGTCAATGGACGCCCCCCTTGAGCCGGTAAAGCATCTTGGTCATGGCAAGTGTGATGTGTTCAACAAAAGCGTCATTATCGGCGTGGCTACCAATGCGTCCGACATTCTCGGCAAGGAGGCCATCTCGATGTTGCGAAGTTTCAATTTCTCCCCAGGTGATCTGAGGGGCCTAGGAGTCCAAATGACCAAGCTGGAGCCAATAACTGCGAGTCTTGAAAGCAGCCAGCGACAACTAAATTTCCAAACATCCCCAGCACGCAAGAAACCGGTTGTCTATGCGGATCCTGATGAATTGGAAAGCCCTCGGAAGGATGAAACTGCAAGGATTCAAGTCGATCCAGTACTCAGCAACAGTGCGCACAAGCCATTGAACATGTCTGGGTCTCAATTCATCATGCCCACACAGGCAGATCCTCAGGTAGTCTCCGAACTACCCGGGGATATCAGGTCAAGACTTGTCGCACAGGCAAAACCCCAGCAAAACTCACGCTCTGGATCTCCCTGTCCACCTCCACGTTCACGAGAAAGGGCAACTGCAGATCTTCCTCCTCAGTCCCAGCTCGATCCAGAGACCTTAGCCGCATTGCCCGAAGATGTTCGAAATGAAGTTTTGGCCTACTACAATCAAGAACCCACTACAACTGCTTCTTTGGCACCTCCTCCAATACCGGCGGTGTCTATACCACGACCAGCATCTTCTGGTGGGCTTAGACTAAAAAGACCAACATCTCCTCCGAAGAAGAGGCGCGGCCGCCCTCCGAAATCTGCATCGAGTGCCAACAGCCATTTGAAGCAGTCAAGTGTCGCATTTCCGCGGACTGCGACTGCGACTGCTGCGACATCGACCAGTCAAGAGGCATCCCAACAACCCTCTCCGGCTGTGGAAGAGCAACCCGGAGCCTCAGCCGAGTTCCTAGCCGCACTACCTGAAGACATCCGACAAGAAATTCTCGAAGAAGAGAAGCGAACACGCATGCTTCAGATGCCCCGAGCACCTCCCCCAGCAGCAGCCAGGCCATCACCTCAACCACAAGCACCAGCCACACCCCAGATTGAGAAAGTATTGCCTCTTCCCCCTCTTCCCCAACGACCTGTCTTCACATCCCAGCGTCTGTCTGCTTTGCCAGATCTACGGGATGCAGTCAGGGCATGGCATTCAGCCTTTACGACCGACGGGCCCTACGGCGAAGATGTCCAGGTTCTATGTACGTACCTGCGGTGCGTCATTTCCGAGGAGAAAGATATCGACAAGGCGGTTTCTATAGTGCGCTGGTTGATGTGGCTCGTTGGCGAGGATGCCTCTGGGAATGATTCGAGGGAGAGTCAATCACCTAAATCTGCACAGAGTGGTGTCGTAACTTGGTCCGATGCGATTCAAGTGATGCAAGGCAGTGTACAGTGTGCTTTGGATGAGAGGGGCTTGCCGCCTGTGGAATTTGATTAATTGTGCTGTACATTTATGCTATATATGATGCAATGAATGATGAGAAATTATCTCGAAGGGAAACATACGAGGCAGCTGGTACTAATTAAAAAAAAAAAAAAATTAACTGTGGAAAGTTCTTGATAGTACTAGCAGCTCCGGCCTGAGGAGTCCGAGTCGGAGTCGCCGGTCATTTCACGGCGATATATATCCTCACAGCCAACTTGAATGTGATTAGGTACGTTATACCGAATTTCGTTAACACCTTGAAAGTACTTGCATGTTATCTTTCGGTGCATGCTTGGAAGCTTTTGTAAGCGGTGACCTCGGGATTTTTGACGGTTATTTAAAGCCCGAAAAGATGTCAACGCGCCTGGAGACAAGGTGATGTGTGTGTACTTAGTCGCGCAATACCTAGGTAAGATAAAAGTTTTTCTTCATATAAGCATAAGTCGAACTGTTTTCCATCCAACTGGGCTTGTGGTTTAGTGGTATAATACTCCCTTAGCATGGGAGTGGTCCGGGGTTCGATTCCCCGCGAGTCCATTTTTTGCATCGCACCAGTCCCTCAAACATCTTGTTGATCCCGAGAACGCTTAATTTTTGCTCCCTTTACCTACTTGTCATTGGAAAAGAAAATACCTGCCCAATCCAAGAGGAAAGTATAGATCTAATGGGGTATCCTGATGTGTACTAAATATCAAAACCAACGCTCCCATTACCAACCGTGGAATAGACCCTTTACATCCACGTTACCTGGCAAATCCTCACTATAAGTTGAACGTCGACTGGTCGTTGGGGAAACTAGATAAAGCCTAGATAACATTAGCAATGTGCAATGGAGTTGAACGTGGCAGCTTTCCATACCCATGAATCGAGATGGGCCCACCAGATTGAGCCTTCCAAGTTCTCCAGAAGTCCCATATCGTCAAACGATGCGCCCAGCTCGGGAGGTTGCAACATCCCTGACATGGGGGCAAAATCGACATTTTGCGTGTCAAACGGACCATCGTCATCCACGCTGTTAGGAGTAAGTTTAGCCTGATCTAGCGGTTGATCTTGTGTCATATTATTTCTTGTTACACTAGACTGATCATCCGAGCCAAGCTGCCTGTGAACCTCTTGCCTGAGTTCCTCAAGGATAATACTGTAGCGCCGACTTGGACAGTTTCTTCGCGTGGCTTCGGCAAGATGCTGCTGGCAAGTTTCCGCGAGCAGGAACAGCGAGTGCAACTTGTCAGCATCCGCGGGGCTACCGGCAGAGGGGCTCGGGGCCAAAGACTGGCGGTGCTGCTGGATAATATGGATGTATACCACTAAGATGGCGCAGAAGCACACATAGTGGGTGAACCAGAATGACTGGATGAACAGTGTTTGCTGCGCTAGCTCATCAACTAGGGTCATGACATGTTCTGCGGCCTCAATGCATTTTTGCACGTGGGCACTGACAAGCGGATGTGGATCCCTTGGTCGACGGCTGAGGTCGGTGAAATCATCCAGGAGGAACGACCGAGTGACGTGAATCATGGCGTGGGAATATGCTAGTTGGAGGACTTGGCTTTGTCGGCAGAGAGGTGGGATTAAGCTCGAGGGTCGGACACTGTTGAACAGAGGTGGTACAGTTTCCTTCCACCTTTCTAATTCCGAGGTGAGACGAACGGCTGTTTCGAGGGGCGAGTCACGCGAGAGAGGGTTAATGCTATAAAGCTGCCGAGAAATCTCGCCTAAGATGCGGCCCAGTCTATGCGAAACATTAGTATACATTGCCCCAAGAAATGAAAGAATGAAAACATCGCAATCCGACTGACCGATAATGAAGGACAGACGCAATCATCATACTGTCCGTGGATCCTGTTCTTCGAGCTGGATCTTCCTCCAGGAGATCGTCATCATTCATTTCATCAGGTAGCTCCTGATCGATGTCTTCATCATGGAGTAGTCGGGGCCGCCCAAACATTATGCTAAGGTATTTGTCAAGAACGTAGACACTCCAAAATATGCGTTTCCTCAGTTCCAATTCCAAACAGGAACCTCCCTTCTTAGAAGGTTTTACGGAAAATTTGCGATGCAAGCCTAGTGCCGTTACAACCTGCAAGGCTGTACCAAATGAGTACCAACACTCATTAGCTCGTGATGATGATAATAGATACAGGCATTGAATCAGTCGTGCCTGTATAGTTTCCAGGCGAGGCGGACCGGATTCCAGAGAGGACATGTACTTTGAAGCCGCGAACCAACGTTCACTATAAACTTTCTTAGCCAATTTTGCTTCCAGAGCTGTATTACCAAGCTCGGAATTGCTCACCTCAAGCTTTGTCCATTTCCTTGAATTTCAGGAGCTTTATGCACCGTACTCACGGCAAATATCATCAAGACAATCGCTGTTCTCGCCACCATATTGCCTGTTGGGAGATTCTCCACCGAAGTATGGTTCTCATACACCTGTTTGACCCATTTCTCCACACTTCCTCGGTGCAAGAAGCGATAGGTCACCATGGAAAAGTCAAAATAGATTGCAACCAGCTCCATCGCATTGTCATAGGAAGGCAAGGGAAAGTTAAAATCCTGCAACTGCGAGTAGGGCTTGTCCCCAAACATGAACACGGCGGTGTTCTTGGACGACTCATTCTGCAGCTCATTTGGGATCTGGCTTTCATCCTGATGCAGGCGACTCCAAATGCGGTTAATAAACGACACCCCGGACGCGGGCCCTAAGTAATTGCCCTCAAAGTCAGTTGAGCCAGGCTCTGGTGAATTGCGTCGCGATACGGTGTGGCGTTGATTGGGGAGTGCATATTGGCTGCTGACAGTGTCCCCAGCCGTCGCAAAACCCGTACTGTCGCTCTGAAGTGAGCCACCAGAGAAACAGCCTGCCTCAGAAGCCTGACGCCTGGCAGGATCTTCCGGCGATAGCGTTGCAGGAAGCGGGACGGGTGGGAGTCCCCTCGAGTAAGCCGCATTGTATCGGCATGGAAGTGACAGCCGTGTGCATCTGGTGCAGGGCAGGGTGCCGGTGCATCTGGTCTTTTTAACCTTACACGAGTCACAAGCCCGAGTGATCTTCTGTCGGCCCGCGCTATTCTTATTTGACAGCGAGCCCGAGGCTTTCCTCTTGCGACCAGGGATGCGCGTTTCCGCAGTGTCAACGGCATCGTCGAGCATTCTAGACCCGGGCCCTCGCGTGGGTATCGGGGCCGCCATGCTAGTTGTCGCCATTTCGGGATTGGCGCTGGGTCAATACCACCAAGCGAGACATGGGGCCTTTCATTTGGCTAGCAGTGCAGGGTGGAAAGCGAGGAGAAGAATCCGGGGGAAGTTGGGAAAAGGCGAAAGTGGAGTGGCCCTCGGATGTTTGCCCGCGGTCGCGCGGGGGAGTCTCCCCGCCCCCGGATTTATATCAACGTACCATTGTCGTTGCCAGGTGTTTTCACGGGCAGTTGATCAGCTCGGGGTAAGCTGTTGCATCCTGCATACCGAGAATGGGTTACTTGAGAGATCCGCACTTCACAAGCGAGGTGGGATAGCGGTTAGTTGCCGAGCTAAGGTGCCATTGCATCTCAGTGCAAGTCGAGCCGAGCGACCGTGGACTATCAGAGCTTAAAAAGGGGGGAAAAGAAGATTGGCCGGCTTCATCAGGTCAAAAAATAGCTTGAGTATCTCCAAAAGATACGAGAATGATGTACATTTGAACAAAGTCCTCGTACAAAGATTTCCCAATTACATTGCTCTTGAGGTAAGCTTCGCATGATTGACAAGAAGGACAGGATAAAGGTTAGGTTTGTGATCAAATATACGTAAATACGAGAAGGCAAAGTATGAAGATTAAAGCAGTGCAACATGGGGATTTCCACGATCTCTTCGTAGCAGACGTCGAGTCGATATACAGTCAGTAGAAGGCGTTTTACTAAATATTAAGATTGCTACTGTAGCATTCTCTAGTCACGGCACAATTCAAGTTTAGCCAACTAGTAGAGGAGGTACCAATATGGTTAATGCGATTAAGCGAAATTATATTATTCGGGTTTTCATTCCTGTAAAGATGCCGAAAACCATGAACCACCGCTCTCCTCTGGTGCAGGTTGGGTTGACTCCTGACGACCACGGCATACACATCTCAGAAAATCGCTTTTCTTTACCGGTTGGCCCGTTAGCCCTTTTGCATCCAGATAATAATGATGACGGAACCAAGACATAAGGGGTAGTCCCCAGGCAAAGCTTAATGGCAAGAACGAAAAACATATATATGCCTATGATGGTTGGGTTACGAGGCAATGCAAGAACGAGGGAAGACAAATGAAGCACCGCCAGAAGGAGTGAAAACTGCAGAACAATTTCGTGTGGTAGGCAAATGTCGTGGCCACTGGGGCCCGGCTACTTCGACTCCAACATGCAACCCCCTTCAAACTCCCATTCGCCCGACGGGGCACGGAGGGGTCGGGATGGCCACCAGCAGACAGAACCACATAATGGCCATTCGATTAAGTTCCAATAGAATTGGATGCGGCGCAGGATCGATGCATGTATGAGATCGCTGTGCAAGTAATGCAAACCTAAGTGTCACTCCGGTGGTATGCAACGGACGCTCAGCCGCCTCAAAAATAGGCGGCGTAACAAGATTGATTGAGGATTTTATTGCGTATTCGGGTTAAAATAAGCCCCCATGTTGTTGTTCATCAAATTCGGATCCATGTCGTTATTTAGATCTTGCTGATTTTGAGGATTGTAATGTTGTTCGACAGGCCGAGGTGTTTGGTTGGCGAGTATCTCCTGGACTACGGTGCGAACTTCGTCAACATCGGCACCGTCGCGGACGGCTTGGAGGAAATGGTGCAGGCTGGCGTTGTTGTCCTCGATCTGGATGACGCTGAATATTTGGTGCACCAGACCTTGGAGGTCATTTAGTTCCTCCTGGGTCCTTTTCGCCTGGGTTTTCCGGCGCTTGTCGGATGACTCGTCGGTGATACAACGCCGGCCATGGGCCATACATTCCGTACAGTCAGTCTCTCCCGGCGGGATGGCACACTAGATAATTAAGAGCCAATGTTAGAGGAAAGATACAGACAGTGGGAGATTTAGTGCGACAAGCATCAAAGGGAAAGAGGAACAGCGGAGAGGAGTGTTGTTATACCCTTGTTCGACGTTTCTGACATTCTTTACAAGCGGTCGAGGCCCTTTTCATCTTGCCATCCTCAGGAGGACCACCGACACCACCTCCAAGCGGTCTTTCACCTCCAGGACCCCCGCCTGGAGGCATGGTCCGAGGGGCAATGGGCCTGAAAGACCGGCCACCCTGGGCAATGTCGCCCATTGCGCGAGAAGTCCCGTGGGTGGTGGGATGTAGAAGGAGGACGTAGGATAAGAAGAAGAGGAGGAATAAGAAGTGACCGGCAGGACAAGAAAGAAGAGTCCGAGGAGGCTCACGACCTTAGTGGAAAACTGTATTAGCATAAGGCGCGATCGCAAACATAGTCCGTCCCAAACGAATCATATCAACAACGGCAGCCGGGCAAAAATTGGACCTGGGGGACTCGGGGCGGGCTGAAGTGCACCTCACTAGTTGGCCCCTCTTCTTTTGCTGTTTTGTGCCGTTAATTTCTGCAGGACCCGACGCCGTAACGCACTGCCCCGTCGAGGATGGCCAAATGGGTAGGTGGAGAGGAATGGAGAAGGGACACGGAGAGATCGAGACGTGTGTGTGGCGGCTGGGTGGAACTTCGAAGGTCTGACCTTTTCATAGCCAGACCAGGATGGAGGCGGGGGGAGGGGCTGGGTCACCCAGAGGTCGAGAAAATTCAATCTACAGTATTATTTACTCGATTTACTTGGGAATTTTTCTGCGATTTATTTGGGATTTATTTGATTCGTGTTGGGCCGGACCGGACGCCAGGAACCGATCTTTGCCCATCGCCCCCCCCTTTCTCAACGAGACGCCGCGCCTCTCGGTGTCATTCTTTGGTGTCGAGCGCGACATCGTTTGATCCCTGCCAAAAAGCAACACTAAGATTGCGCGGTGGGACCTGTTCCCCCCTGTTCGAGGTCCATCTGAACCTGCCTGCATCTCATACGGGGAGTCGCAGCAACTACCCTACCCTATACTGCTTTGGGAGACCTTTCCCCCGGAGCCTCTCTACTCGGTCTCGGAACTCTAGCGTAAATATTCTCGATATGGATAGGTCAATTCTTGCTTGCTCAATCGGTTCCTTGGGGCTCTCCTCGTCGCCAGATCTTCCTCTGTTGACTCGGAGAGGTTCCGAATCTGGCACATTTGTAGCAGCTATGCACCCAACATGTTGGCAACAATTGAACCCACGCGTGCCGCGGCCGAGAATCCACGAGTCTCCTTGTGGTGGTTTGGGAAACAGTGGGTAAACTAAGGTGGTTTGCGGCGTGTCAATTGGTTCCGGATTCATTTTCCGGTCCAATTGATATCTCGATATCGACAGACGGACCGCCACGCCAGTGTCACGCTCAGAACTGGACTGTTGGCTGTTCTCGATTAGTGAGAGGAGGTCGAATCCGCCTGATTATTGGCTCATCTTCCTAATGTTATTTATTGGTGTGGTCCCAAGGTCCCTTGTTTAGGGCTTCGACCGTTTCTTGTTAGGGCTGTTCGCAATACCCCATCGATACTGCACTACTCGGGGCATTGGAAGTAGACTCCAAATCAGTACTGACCGTACATACTCCCCCACCGATCTATACATCGATACGGACCCTGCGTGCCTGCTTGCGCGGCAAGTTCGGCTTTTCTGTCTCCCTGCGAAGCGGCACAATGGGAGTCCATAGCGCCCCCCAGGAAAAGATAAACGGACACAGATTCGTGAAGAAGTTCATCTGTATCCCATGCGTGGAAGCCCCGGGAAACTTGATGGAGCCTGGTGCCCCTTCAGGAGGTCCTGGGATATTTGCCACCGAGGCTTGCACTGTCAGACTGCAGGCCGGCAATCTCCACTCATGGAAGCATACGACTCCACTGTGGCTTTTCTACCACCACATGCAGCAATTGGGGTCAGGTGATGCATGAAGCGATACGGTGCAGCCGTGGCATCGCTTTGCTAGACCGCATACGTGCAGTCCATGGACGCCTGTCGAGAACTATTCTATGTGGAAAACATGATCGTTCTGCTGGGCGGAAGTTTTTCCCGGCGCCAATAAGACGAATAGGGGGAGACGGAGGCGCGGAATTCGCCACCACTGGCGCAATACTATCCCGAATGAGCGTCGACGGTGCTGCAGATCTGCCACCATCACCACCAACGTCAGACCTGATGTCTTCTTCATGGACGGGGGGAAGATGCTCCCAAGGAACCGCAATCCGCGATCCGCGATGGCAGCCACCAAGTGTTTTGCTTGCATATCCAAAACCACCCGTGAAACAATCAAAGTGTATACGGTCAGTATACACTACGAAAAGCAAAATACAATGTCCCAATATACACTGACTAGCTTTGATAGATCAATTTGGATATGTATTCAATAATTCTGACCTGTCAATCGATGTAACATTATCGATATCTCTATTTTGATGAGTACCCAATCTACTATATCCCTAAGGAGATTGTGCAAAATGTTACCTGCAAGACCAAACGCTCATCAAATTGGCGGCCCTCGGACATTCCTTGAAAGGGAAGAGATCATAGTAACGGAATCGAAACGCAACGGCCTGAACAACAGAGTGGGTCGTGGCGCAAGACGTCCAGAGATGCTGGTGAGAGACTCTAAACTCCGTCGATTTCTTTTCTCATCTAGACATGACTCAGCCGGATATCCTGGCTTCTTTTTCCATACATGATATAAGTGGTCGAACTCCTCGCACAAATCGGCGGTCCCGGCAAAACAGAATACTTGGACCCCCTGGCATTTTGGAAGTGGATTGCGGCGTCTCTGCCTTGACACCCGTTGATCGTGGGATATTACTTCCAGTCCGCGGTAATTTGCTCAACCGAACTGAGGTGATCCATCAAATTCTTCACCCTATGCCCACATTTTTTGTCGAGCGTTTGCTATTCTAGGTTAAATGCAACCCGGCCCAACTACCAGGTTGATGAAGCTATGTACACTAGACTCAGATCGGCCCTGTTGCGTCTGCAACACCGGTGAGGAACCCTTCAAATCCATAAACAATGATCAGCATAGAAATAGCCCCCAAATAGATGCCTAGTCCCGAGCCTAGCGACGTGAGTGGCATTCCTTACGAAGAAGGTTGGTTTTGAGGGCGGTTCCTGAATGTTCTTAGATCACTGATCCTTATGTCTACACCAGAGGGCCACCAAGAAGTATACAAATTTACAAAATCCAATCCTCCTTCCTCCGTATCCCCCACCCTGCTGCGTCGTCTTTCTTAAACCAATTTGTCATTCGATATGCTGTGAAATCCCGGCAATATGGTTCTGATGGTAGTAATCTCTGCCTGACCACGTGTACATGCTGATCTCGCTTCAATTCCACGTAACTAGCTAGCCGCCATCCGTGCAAGCGAGAAAGAAAGTTCCCGCGGCACCTGCTCGTCAAATGCCACAGCAATAGGAAGTAACCGAAAGAGATAGAAAGGCAAAAAGGGCGGGGCCTATTTCGCCCGCCAGCCTGCCCCTCTGCGTATCCACTTGGGCCATTTTAGGACGGGGTCATGATAGGATATACTGCGTCATTTTTATTTGGTTAGCTGGGAAAGAAGCAGGCTCATAGAAGCAAGGTCAATGAGCGGTCAAAACGATTTGCGGTCTGCTATGTAGGATCAGATCAGGATCATCGCTCGACCCATACTATTTCCTAGCCTTGCAAACCTCCCCGGCCGAACTCGGAATTTTCTAGGTCGAATCTTTCCCGGAATATGTATGCATCGGAGTACAATCACGCTGGGACCCGCCATTTCTCGTCTACCACAGGCCATGATTGGATCAAATGACTATCACGCCCGTGAAGACACATCATTTCAAGTATCGCGCGCCTGCAAGACACCTACACCTACCCTTGTACCATATGCACCGTGATACACCTAATGCCAGTGCCTACGGTTACCAGCGGCTTATTCCCCACGCAGAACGAACGCTAAAAAGAAACCTCGAAACGACAGGGAGAGGACTCGGGCTGATCTAGGGACCGGTCATTTCTCTAGCTAGATCGTGCTGTGCCCGAAATTGTTAGGTGCATAAATAGTTTACCCTAACACATTCTCGTCCTAATACATTCCGTCCGTCTTAGTACTGATTAGTACTGATCTACACTGCAACCTGTCAAAAGTAAATCGGAAATCATCCAGTCACACGCAGTGTGGCGTTGGAAAGCAGATCCAGAATATGGAGACCAGTCGGGGTCAGATCCCGCGAACCGTTTCCGGGAAAGAGGAAAGAAAAGGAAATAGCCTGGTAAACTAACTTTAGCCTGGGATAAATAACTTTGCCCGGTTTTCGGTCTGTGCAGTAGATGTAGCTACCCCCACACCAAAAGGAGTCCACACTCCTCGCCTCCATCGCCGGGCTGTTTAAAAAAGGGTGTTTAATGCGCCGTCAAATATACATTCACAATTCATGTACGATTGAAGTTAGAATGTTATCGGCATGCAGAAAACCCCCTCATTGAGTTTGTCTGTAAAGTGGGCAGTGTGATAGGTGTCGTACGCAGTAGTAAATGCTGGGCGCTAGACAAGCGGAGCTGGGCGGGTGGCAAGTAAACAAGACATTAGCGTGGGTAATGGATGTATCAAGTGTGTCCAGCACGATTCAGCGGGGAATGAACCTAGGTTCGGGACCAAAGTCTTGACCAGCCACGCCGATCAGTTATGACGATCGTTGCGTGAATGACCCTAAGTTTGACATGGGCTGATAAGATATTGATCGACTATGGTCTTCAAGTTCTAGCACAGTGTTTCTATGGGGCTAATGGGGAAAAGTATCATTTGTGAGATAATTGGAATGAAGGGCGGAAGACCGGCTCTCAGGGGTATTGTACATCTGGAATGAAAGCAATGATGGACAAGGAAGGGCATGTATGTACGTGAGTATAGGGGAAAAAAGGAAAGGAAAAGAAAAGAAAAGAAAAGAAAGGGAAGAAAGGACCATATTTCGTAAACAGGAGGATATCAAAACGCAAAAGCTGCATCTCAAAATGCAAAGATGCCCAAGTCATCACTCTTGAATCTGAAACCAAGCAAACCCCGAACAAACACCGAACTTAGTAGATCGGACGGCCCTCATCCCAACGGCGGGACTGTCTCGGGCTAGTTGCAAACTCATCTTTGACCTCGGTAGTCATATGGTGACCCGAATCAACGTTGCTGGAGGGAGAAGGCAAGGAAAACCGCGTACTATCACGACGGGCGCTCCCTTCAAGCTCGTTGCCGTTAACGCCTACGCCTCCTATACCGCCGATCCACTCCCAAGACCGCGCAACATCGCCGCTGCGGCCTTCGCGAACGGCGGCTCGGACGTTAGCGTTGCCTTCGACAACGCGCTGAACGCGGCGCCACAGTTCTTCACGTCGCTTGCCGTGCAGCTCGGAGCGGAGAACGTCGTCCCTCATCTGACCGATGGGGATGTAAGGCTCCATCGCTCCCCCGCGTGCGTAAAGTGCAGCTTGCGTTGCGAGTCGGTCAAGGCTTGTAGCTACTAGATCAGGCACACGAGCGATGTCCTTGCGGCGGGCGAGAACCCTTGCACGGGCATAGGCCAGAGCCAGAAGACTCAAAGTTAGAAGTGAAAGAGGGAGTCGATACGCGAGGAGAGCGAGTCGGACGTAACGGCGGGCGGCGCATGTGAGTGGGAGTCGGGCAATGGATGTTGATGTGAGGATGAGGGGGCCGGAAGGTCTGTAATTGCGAAGGCGTCTCTGTTAGTTCCGGTGCGCCATGTCAGAAAAAGTATCTTCATAAGAAATAGCCGGTGGAGGTATGAAACCCGGAACAATAAGCGTGGCAACGCAGATATAAGAGATGTCTAGGAGGTAGGGTAACTTACCGCTCAGCCTTGCTGATAATTTCATCCTTCTCGATGATCTCGCCAATAGCTCCTTTCCACAGGTCGTCGAACTCAGTGTCACTGAGGCCCTTGCGGCGCTTCTTTGCGACATCTTCCTTGAGCTTTGGCTCGCGGATCTCAGGTGTCGCATCTTTCCCATCTTCTTTAAGCTGACCACATTCCCACTTAGCTCTGCGATCACGGAGCTCTTCCACAGCTTTATCGGCAACGGCCTTAACGCGGCGCGCCTTCTCGCTGTCAGGTTCACATGTTGGGGGAAGCGGAACAATTCCTCCCAGCGAAAGAGGGTGTGACTTTAGAATGAAATCGTGCTCGCAGCGAGCCTCAAAGTTGGGGTAACAGAAGGCATGAGGCGGGCATGGTTCACAACGCGGTTCCAGAACATTGGCCCATTCTGGAACATTGGTGTCCGCAAGAGACCATGTGGTTTTCCCAAGGCTGCAGAAGCCAATCTCGATCTTTTCTTTGCGCCACCAAGCACCGAAGCCACCAAGAACCCCCAGAATCACGAGCCATGATGCGATGAGGCTGGTAGAGCCCTGCTTCTGCTTGCGCTTGCGAACCTGCGTGAGTGGCGCATAGTGCTCCGTCTCCAAAGCAAGCTGTTCTTCTGGAGTGAACTCTTCACTGATGCCCACTTGGCTCTCCTCCTCATCATGTTCCTCCTCTTCGGATTCCTCAGATTCTTCCTGAGGAGGCTGCAATCGAGAAGCAAAGTCAAACGAAGCTCTCGTGGGGGCCTTGATTCCATTCTCCTGTTTGAAATTGGTAGGGGTAGCAGACTTCCGAGACCGCAAGCCACTCCTCGGGGCAGGACTCTCCGTAGATAAACGCCCGCCACTTTTCCGCTTGCCGTCATGACTAGACGTCCTGCTCCGCATGTTGTCAGAAGGACTTCCACTCTGGAAGGGATTATCGTCCGTGAAGACGGTCTCCTCCCTAGGCTCAGTTTTCACAGACGGTGTGAATTCTTCGACCTCCGTGGAAGGCAGCACCTCACTGCGCCGGAGCTTCCTCGCTGTAGATTTGCGCGGTGAAGTGCCAACAGCCACAACCGGGGTCGCCATGTTGTCATCGCCAGTTTCTGTATCCGAGGCACGCGGGTGCTTGCCCACTGAGCGTGCAGCAGCGCTCTTTCGCTTCGCAGCCACAGGTGTAGCCGGAGCAAGGTTTTCCTCAGTATCCACGGTCGATGCGCGAGCACTCCGTCGTGAACCACCACGTCGTGTTCCGGTCGTCGATGCTACCGTAGACGGCGTTGGTGGGGGACGCATGGAATCGCGCTCTTCGTCATCACTGGTAACGGAGGTGGAACGACTACCGCCCATATCGGTGATGCCCGCACTTGTCCTCCTCACGCGTTCGCGATCCCGCAGGAGTTTTCTTGCCTGTGGGAGGACCTCCTCTTCCAGGATGCGGACCAGTTGGGCTTTCTTCGCGGAGGCAGGGTAGGGAATATCATGGTTGACGAGAATGGAGCGAATCCGGGGGACGGTGAGGGAGTTCAAGTCGAAATCCGACTGGAGGTAGTCCAGTTCGTCGGCCATGGCGTGGGGTTTGGGGTGCGCGAGGGGATGTGGCGATGAGGGTGATGCACACGCCAACAGACACTTCGATTAAGTGTCACCGGAGGTCGACAGGGATGGTCGTGGCGCAGGATGACGTTCAGTCCGAGTTTAAAAGACGGGCAGAGGAGAGCCACCGATCGCTCCTTGATTTGGAACTTGGCCTGAAGGGGTCTTGGGAAAGTAATGTGGGTTGTTTGTCCACTTGTCAATTAAACCCGACCGGGTTGATTGGACTCGTAGCCAGGGCAACAGGCGGGGCCAAAGAGAAAGCTGTGATGCTGGGCCCTACTGGCTTGTCAAAATGCAGTGGCACATGGGATGTGTAAATTTCGAATTGATAGGCGGCTTATAATGGAAGTAGGAAAGAAAGTAAGAGATTCATGAATAACAAAAGTTGCGCACCATGACGCAGAGGAAAACAAAGCGCCGATACCACGTGACTTGATCACCCAGAACACCGTCCAAGATGTAAGTACATTCCACGTACTGACTGACTGTGAGGGCTATCCGAATATTTGAGATTAACGACATGGAAGTACATACTATTTATTGTGACCCTGGTCATTCAACTGAGCATAATCATCTGGAATTTTTCAATTTATGTAAGGGCTATTTGATCAGTTAAACTGTACATGGACGTACGTACTGTTACTATGAGGGCTATTTGAACATTTGAGATTCACACCCCTAACAGAGCCATTACAAACTACAACCACCTACTAAACCATCTGCAATAGTCTTAAAGCCAAAAATATGTTCACATTCCGAGCCAAGTACACGCTCAAGAAGACCGAGCCACACAAATACACGAAAGCAAGCGTAAATAGATAAACAAAATCCCAAAAAAAATCCACCGTGGCTCCGTGCCTTGATGCAGTGTAAATCAAAATTAAGACTCCTCGCCAATGAGACGCCATCCACAAAAAGAAGGAAGCCTGAGGAGGAAAAGGCAAAAGGCAAAAGCGAAAAAAAAGAATAGAGATAAGTATTATGTCGATCTCACGAGCAAGATCAGCCCTGATCAACGAGTACTGCGTCCAAGATCAAAAGATCGTGTATCAGGAATATTGGGGATATGTAGGAAGGAAGAGGAAGCGGATGTCGTGGTGCTGTCCATAGATATAGAGGGATGCATGGCAAGGCCTCCATGCTGAGGGGACGTTTCATCGGGGATGCCAGCAGCCCCGGTAGCCATTTGTTCCTTGAGAGCGCTATATTCAGCCAGCTGGGTTTGAAGCTGTTGTAGGACTTCGCCGATGGGGACGGCATGGTCTTCGAGGCGATCGCCTGGTCGGAAGGGGCGCATCATATGGCGCACGGAAAGTGTGTTGATGGTTGTTTCGATGCGGGTGACTTGCTGGTCGACTAGACTGACCACGGTGGAATCATTCAACTCGCCTCCGTGATTCTTGACCATGTGGAATAGAGCCACGTTTGGTTCTCGGAGTTGAGGATCGCTTGGGGTTTCTAGGGCACCGCATAGTCTTTCTAGACGAAGGGTTACTTCCCACAAGCGCCATATTAGGTCTGTCCTGAGGTCGAGTTCGGAGCCAGGTGGGATGATGGCTGGGTTTACATCTAAGTTTGGCGTCTCTTCAGATGCGGTCATCCGTCCTGCGAGGGAGTGTGGGTAGACAAGGTAGAGTGGCTCGGGATTCTCCAGTCCCTTGAGCTTGCGCTCACCCTGATCCTTGATCACGAAGCCTTGGCTGTTGAGTTGTTGTAATTCGCGACGGATGGTGTGGCCCAGGCTATCCATGCGTGGGTGGCTGTCAGTTGAACTGGCTGATGCAGAGCGCTCGGCATCGGCAAAGACCTCGAGATTGCGTTGGATATCGCTCATGAAGTCGGACGAGACGAAGATTTGTCCTCCATCGGCGACAGCAGAAATTCGGGATGCACGATTGACCATAGGACCGAAGTAGTCCATACGGTTGGTCACTGGATCATTTTCGCAGACAGGCTCGCCCCAGTGTCCACCCATGCGAACAGATAGACCACGGAAAATAATGTTGTTCTCCATATCATAGACTATGCGGCACTGTGGCTGCTCGAGAATTTCTGTGGGCCACTCAGCTTCAAGTAGCTGGTTCTGGCAGTTGAAGCACCACAGCAAGGCCGCAGTTGTAGAATTGAAAGCCACCATGAATGCATCACCTTCAGTCTTGACTTCATATCCACCAATGATTCCGAGCTGACGTCGAAGGATGTCGTTGTGAATCTGGATAGCGGAGCGCATTGCATCTGGGCATGTCTCCCAAAGACCAGTGGACCTCTTAATATCGGTGAAGATGATAGCAAGTTCACCAATTGGAGCATCGACGCGATCAAAGCGAGCCAGGCGAGAATCTCCCGGTTCATCACGGATTCTCTTGCGAAGCTTGCTCGTCGGAACAATCTGATCGTCGGGGAATGCAGAGCGTTCCAAGTTCATACTCGGGCGGGAGAACTTCTTCTGTCGCTTCTGCAACTCACTGACACCCAGAACCATGACCATAAGCTTGTTTGTAGCGCCGAAGGAGATGGCCAAGTCACGCAGCTTCTGCGCGGCGTACATCAAGTTTGGATGAGCAGCCCTGGTGGCATCAACCACAAGATCAGGCGCCACATAGTCCCACAGCTCCTTCGAAGCGAGAATGATCATTTCATCTTGCTCAGTCAGTGTGGTGTGCATGGTGTAGGGAGCTGCAATAACAGATGGCATCATCGGGAAGTGACCGAAGCATCGCGACACGGAAAGAACATCATTGAGCTTTCCATTGCGAGCCACGAAGCCACCAGCAGCCCGAATACGAGCTCGCTCGCTGGCCTCTGCCGGGTCATGGACCCGTGTCAGGTTTCGAAACGAACCGTCTGATTTCACCAGAATTGCCTGGGCATGGCCCACATTGGCAGCGTATAGATCCATGTTGTTCAGATACAGGACGGTTGCAACACCTCCAGATTGGATGTCATCCTGGTTGAGTTGCTTTGTGTTGGATGATCTGCGGTTATACTGCCGCAGCTCGCGATCGTCAATAGACCTGTAGGCAGACCCTGCCATATCCTTGTTCAGTGCCAAAAATGATCGCCTTAGTGCATCAAGTGGTGTCTCATCCTGGTCCGGTTGGAGCCTCTTAAGCTCGTGGGAAAACGTGGATGTAAAGTGTTCATGCAAGTATTTTGCAACGCGAGAACCGCCGCTTGACATCGTCGAGCCATCAAACATACCGACCAGAGTTTCAACCTTGTCCGGCTTCAGACGGGGAACAATCATGTCGATGATAGACAGGTGCTCGGTTCGGCCCAATGTATCTGCCATTCCATATGCAAGGGAGCCGGCCAGCGAAGCGGAAGTTCTCACACGGCGGTCCTCGTTCTCTTCAGGGATGGTAGGAATAGTCAATGTCACATCCATCAAACCCAAAACACGAAGATGGGTAAGAGATGTAAAGTCAGTCAGATCAGCACCATTAGTGGCCGGTGGACCCAGCGAAGAAATGTTGGGTTTGATCTCCAGACGCTTGTTCCCCGAGAAGTTCAGGTACTTCAAGCTTCGGTTCCAATTCCAGTTCCAATCATACGGCCAGTTGGAGACGTTGTACTTCAGCATGTTACTGCCAACATCGAGAATGGATAGCTTGCTGACTTTGCACAGTTCTGCAGGGAGCACCTGGAAGCGATTTGCGTTGATGTGCAGAACCTTCAAGTTGCTACCCTCTTCCAAGTCATCGGACGGAAGTGAAGTCAGTTCGTTTCCAGACAAATAGAGCTCTGAGATGCACGGCCATCTTTTGAGAACTCCTTGGGGCAATTCTGTCAATTCATTGTATGAAAGATTGACAATGCGTAGCTCTGGAAGACGGGCTAGCTCGCGGAACACCTCATCGTCCAATCTATTATCGGCAAGGTAGAGGTTTCGAAGAGATGCTGCGAACGTCGAAGCGGCGGCATGTTGCGAGAAATTCGAATCCTTTCGAGACGAGGAGCTTCCTTCCGTATTATTGGAGCGTGATGCAGCGGATACCTTTCGTCCAGCCGCCTGTGACTGTCCAACAGACGGCGCGATGGAAGGGTTCCGGAACGTGCCATTCGGAGATGTGCCAGATGCCAAAGCCCCGGCGGAGTTTTGACTGGGTCGACGAGGGTCTGTTTCATCGAGAGGGCCTAGGTCTTCGTAGCTAGGATTTCCGGTGAGAGCTGGTGTTGAGACAGGCGTCGTTGTCGGTTCACCGGGAACTAGGGGCTGCGACGCACCATACTTGGGGAAGGTGGTGAGAAGATTCGTAGACACGTTCAGAGTTTCCAATTTGGCGCAGTGCCAGATTTCGTCTGGTAGAGATTTCAAGTTGCACTCACGCAAATTGAACTCCTTCAGCTCGACCAGACACCCGATCTGGGGAGGTAAGAATCCGAGAGGATTCTTAATGATGCTGAAATGCTCCAACCGGCGTAGTTTACCAATCTGTGCGGGGATCGATGAAAGATGGTTCTTGTCGGCAATAAGCTTGGAGACATTTGGCATGTTGTCAAATATTGCTTCTTTGAGCGCCGATATATTGGCAGATGCAAGGTTAAGGGATGACAGTGTGGGCATATGAGAATCAATGTCAAACTGCGTCAAGGGGTTGTGGTCCAGGTGTAAGCTGCGTAATTTTGGTGCCGAGCCTCTGAACCGGGACACAAGATTGTGTCCAAAAAACACTTGCTCGAGTCGTGGAAGGCCGCAAAGATTGTCAATGCTACTGATTGCATTGAATCGACCATCGATCTCCCGTAGATTGACAAGTTGTTGGAAAGAATCATCCAGCGGCCCACTGATGTTATTATTTGTCATCCAGAGACGCTCAAGGGTAGCCAAGTTTCCAATGCAGGGGATGCCCTCGATGTTATTGAAACTGATATCGAGATCGACCAATGCTCGTAACTTGGAAAGGAATTCAGGGAAAACCTTGAAGCTGTTGGTAGACATGTTCAAGCTCCGCAAGTACTGGAAGTTGCCAAAGTAGCTTGGCAGCTTGGTGAGCTGATTGTTTGCCATTTTGATGCTCACTAGGCCGGTGAGTCGATCCAAGTTGGCATGTTCTAATTCTTCCAAGAAATTGTTCGACACATCCAAATAGGTCAGACGACTGGCCAAACTGAAACTCAAAGGAAGTTGCAAGGCCTCATTCCCAATGAACTTAATCTCGCGCAGATTGATGCAACTTTGGATGAAATCCTTTGGTACGTCCAGTGACAAATTCCTAGACAAGTTCAAAGAGATGATCTCCGAAGACTTCTTGTAGAGGGTGATTGGAATTGTAACAAGACTTCGACCTTGCAGATCGACATGGCTGAATTTTTGCATCTTGCTAAACCCAGGATCCGCTTCCAGACTGGTATATCCGCTCAGCTTCGTGGGCAAAAACACAAAGCGGCAGAGGTAACTGTGGTCTTCACGGCCGATGTCTTCGATACGGTCCTTCTCGGTATATCCGACTTGCTCCAGAAGTCTCTTCTGCATCAAGATTGGTCGTTCTTTGTGGTCGAGCTGCCGAGAAAGGTCATTTTTTCGCAAAACGATCTCATAATTGTTGAGATGATCCTGTAAAAAGGACTTCTTTCCAAGCATATAAAGAACATCAGCGACGGTTGTGTTCAGACCAGCCGAGAGCGTGGCAAATGTCAAATCGATCCGGAAGACTCGAATGAAGTAGGAGGCACCATCCCGCTCTCGCACACCAGTAGCAGGCTTCGATTGACCTTCCGTGGCTTCCGAGACAACATCAGCTTGCTTCTTGACATGCCAACTGTCCGGTGCGTGCCAGCTATCGGAGCCCTGGTCACCTCCACCCTGTGGGAATTCTGGCCGGGGCAGTTCTTCTCCTGGGGTTGTTGTACCGTCGGTTCCACGGGGTATGCGGTTAGGGCCAGGAGAAGCTGTCCGCACGCCACGCATGTCTTCTAGGTCGGTATCCAGAGAGAAATAATGCTTCCCCTCTTCATCGTGGGACGTTTGCCCTCTCTGTGAGTGAATATCTCCGGCGAAATTGCTGAAGCCTCGTCGGGGGAACTTTCGTCCTGCGATGCCGAGGCCCTTCCCGGACTCTTTCTTGCGCTCTGAATCCGCTGAGTCATGTCGAGGGGTGGAGGTTCCTTCGAGGCTTCCCTGCCGACGTCGATTTGGAGATTGTTCACGCTTCGACTTGTCATGGTGTGGCTTGTGCCCAGGCAAAAATCGACCAATCTTGCTCAAGATATTCTGTTTGTTGTGAGGACCCCCTGGAGAGTTGTGACCATGGTCACGATAGATGGCACTTTGTATGCTGGGGGTTGGGCTCGTTGAACGACCACCAAGATTAGTGGACGAGCTCATGGCGGTGGAAGAATGGAGATGGCTTTCTTTGTGTGGCTTCAATCCGACGGAGAAATCATCTCGTCCAACAGAGGGACGACCTTGGAAGCCAGCAAATTGGTAGTCCGCAAGATCCCCAGCGAGAGTTGGCTTTTCCTCTTTGCTGCGGGAATGGCGGTGGCCATTAGCACCCCGTCGATTCGAGGAGTCTCTGGGTGTAGTTGACGATGATTGTCCTCCCTGGGATCCTACGCGTTGGCCATCAGGGCCGATGGGAACCTGTCGCACGGGAGCCTCTCCATACTGTGGGATGTCATTGAAGCTTTGATACACCCAAGGAGTGATGTCACTTGAAGGCGGCAAAGGTGTTTCTGCTCGTGAACGAGATGGCCGCTGAGAACCCTCGGAGCCGTCGGAGTTAGCCCTTTCTCGAGCCCGCAACTGATCAATTGGATTTCCGCGCCTGCTGGGTTGATGCGGTCCGTCTCCAGACTCATCAAACGAGTGTTCTTCACTGACTGAGCCCTTCGGTTTCTTTTTCATGAACTTTGCGCCCAGACTCGATTTTGACCCAGTGCTACTGGTCATACTCGTTGTGGAAGGCCTGCGGTATTCGCCATTATACTCCAACTCGGCTGGCTCGCTGGAAAAGGTACGCCCGGTTGTAGGGCGGAATGTAGCGGATGCAGGCGAGGCCTCGTGCTCGGAGTAATCATTGAAAAAGGTTCTTTGGCCATCAGACCCAGCACTTACTGCCCAAGGAGCTATCGATTCGGACTCAGTATTGTTGCCAGGGCGGGGTTGGTTGATTGGAGGGGGTCGTGGACTAGAAGAAAATGATCGAGAGGTCTCGTCTCCAGCACCGGGAACAGCGAGATCTTTTCGATGACTGCTGAAGCCAGAAACTTTGCGGTCTTCGGTGGGGGATATCTCGGGAGAGCTCCATGACCACATGGAAGACCCCCAGTCGATCTTTGGAGCTTCAGACGGTTCGGTCCTGGAAAGTATTTATTTAGCACCAACAGATTTATGGAAGCCTATTCACCGACTGCTGCGCGCCTCGCGATCTCGTGCCTCTCAGGAGGGTGAAGAGGAGCTTACCTGTCCGCCAAAGTACCTGGGAAGGCGTCAGCATTGCGGCCGCCAGAGCGTGTGCTACTCTTATCCCGGCGCGTGCCATTGTTTCGAACCGTCGCCTGTGAGATCCAACTGTTTCCCGAGCTTGCTGAACCCTGCCGGTCGGGTTGCTCGTGCTCTTGCTGGGACATGGCTGGTCCCAGACTCGGCCGAAACCCTCGACAGGGAGCTTGATCAAGTCACTGCCGGCGACGGGGGTTCTGGTTGTTGTGAGGGATCGATGTAGTCCACCATCAATAGATGTAGGCTTTATTGAATGCGCCGGGGCACGGGTGAGCTCAGGCGTGTGGGATCCTTGATGCTGTCGCGGATGCTTGCGCCACAGTTCAAAGCTCAGACCCGGAGACGAGGCAGCGAGCCGTAGTGATCAGGGAAGGTGGACGAAAGTTTCACTCGGTCGGAGATGGCAGGATGATAGAATAGATGATGTGGCCGGTCGCATGGATGGGTGGGATATTTGGGGATGCGGAACCTCGAGGCAAGGCGCGTTCCAGCTGTGAGGCGAGCCACGGGGCGTCGGGGCGTCGGGCGATGGGGTCAGGGAGTCGGAGTCGAGATCGAGGTTGAGTTTGAGGTTGAGGTTGAGATCGGGCACGAAAAAGCTAATGCTAGTTCATGTCCTGCAGAGCGCGAAGTCACGGGCAGCCATGGGACATGCTGGTGAGGGGAGGTGGAAGTAGCGAGTGGAAGTAGCGAGAGGTGCGAGGTGCAGGTGGAATCGGGCGGAGTGGGGAGGGGGGAGGATCGCGGGCGTGACTCGTGGCAGCGGCGGATCGACAGGGAAAAGAAACACCGACGAGGTACTGTAGTATTGGAGATGGACGAGATGGTGGGAGGTGGAAGAAAGAAGAGAGGACGGGAGAGAGGCTAGCAGACTACCCAAGGTATGAGCTAGAGGCTCTGGGCATGGGCATGGGGCGTGAGGCTCTGAGGCTGGAGAGTTTTGAGTGCAGATGTGATTGGACCAGGGTGGAAAGGGTATCACGAGCCGTTCATTGAATCAATGAACCAGGAGAAATCATGAATATGCATGAACATCCACATTTGTTGCAAATGAACATGGACATGGGGGGTCTGGGGGATGTCGATGTGGTCCGTGAGGCCGTCCGTGCTGCGGTCCGGTGGGTACAGACGAGGTATAGGAGGTATACAGTATACGACTAGGTATAGGTAGGCATATGTACATAGTTGCTAGGTAGCTTGTTCACTTGGGCTCTAGAGCTAGTCTCGAGCTATTGTTAGCTCTGAGTCTTGTCGACTCCATTGTCCCCTAGCACTACCTCTACCTCGACACAGCTATCTATAGAGCTGAGCTAGAGCGGCTCGAGCTGCCCAGAGTTTTTTTGGGCCACCCCTTACATCCAGATATGCATATTTGTCAATCGATCCGGTCGGTCCACGTGGATCGTGTCCAGATCCTCCAGATTCATCAGATCCATCGTATCCGGGACAGAATCGACCGGTCAATTTTCTAGTAGAAGGGGCTGGAACATCCTGAGACTATGTTCCACGACAAAAAAACATCGACTCCTTTCAGCCGATGACCCTGGAAACTTGAATCACCAGAATATTTTCAAAAAATACTAACTAGTAGTTGACCTGTCTCATCTTGCAATGATCTCCATTCACAGACACTCGGTTCCAGTGCATTCATTGCATACCGGCTGCCTCAAAAATGGGGTTTCTGCTGCAAGTCAATCCTAATCCGCAGATATCTTTGTCCCCAGCGGCCTCCAACGGCTCCCAGATGATCTCGCTATGCATAGAACGCACCAAATTACTGTATTTTCTATTGAGAAACATCCCATCATCTCCCCACAGCCGTTCGTACCTGCGTCAACTCCATCCCGGCCGACCTCCAGCCGGTCGCGAATAGATCACTCAGAACGCCGAAATAAAGGGGTTGATTCTACTGCCAAGCTTGGGTTCTATTAAGTCTCTCAGAGATGTCTAGAAAATTATTATTTAAGTTTTAAGTGCTTAGTAGCAAGCATCTAAAACTAGTAGTTACTGCTATACCATGACAGTGGCATTTCTTTGGATACCCCACTGGCACCCATCACCAAAATATATATTGATTGAAACCAAAACCATGCATGCTCAAGTTTTTCTTCACAACAAAAACACTCCTACATCATTACATATGACAATAACTTTGGAAGGATAAATACTGACTCCAATCCATGGACAACCCTAGACATCAATTCCCGAACCTTAGCTTGAAGCATGCTAGTCAACTGTAACCTTTCACCCGCTATTTCGTGTGGATATTTCTGAGTCGGCATTGTACTTCAATAGCGAGCATGGCTGTGCATATATCAGCGCCCGTTTCATCTATTCTGAACGTGTTCCGCTGGCCAATAATCTACCGCTAGCAAGGGGGCTGGCGCTTTCCCAGATCATGTGATTTGTTTCGATCTGCACGTCGTCCACCCCTAACTAACTAGCTAAGGTAGGCGCGTAGGAATTCGACCGCAGCCTAGACCTTCTGAATGCACCTCGGTACCATACATACAGGCTAATCTTTTCCGACATCATGACAATTGCTAGGATATTTCTGAGACGTATCGTTTTCTCAAGGCGCATCTCACAGCTTTACATAGTCTCTAGGTCTATGTCTACTTATCCGACCCAGAAGGACCAGCCACTTTATGTTTCTACCATTAATGCGGAGCCACTTCATCGCTATCATCAAGGTGGTTATCACCCAGTTCACCCAGGAGATTACCTAGAATCTGGCCGGTATAAGGTGCTGCATAAGCTAGGATGGGGTGGGTACTCAACAGTTTGGGCAGCGAGGGATCAAAGGTGGCATCAGTTTACAACTTGAACTTCCGATGGTTGCGAGTTCGCTAACATGAGAACTGCCTATTTATAGAAAAGATGTTTATGTCGCTATCAAAATTTCCGTTGCAGAAGTGGATCCTCGGGAGATGCAAGAGCTCCAAACCATGCATGAGTTGACCTCTCATCACCACCATCATCATTTTAAACATATAATACACATGCTTGATAACTTCGATCTAAAGGGGCCGAATGGATCTCATAAATGTCTAGTTTATGAGCTTCTAGGACCTAATATTCCAGATATAGTCGATACCCACTCTCCCAACGGGAGACTCCCCGGAAAGCTTGCTAAATCCATTGCAAAGCAGAGTCTGATCGGACTTGATACTTTACACCAACAATATATTGGACATGGAGGTAGGTTATTCAAGCTTTCGTAAAAGCATTCTGGTCAATTCTAAAACCTATTTCATTAAAGATCTTCATACCCGCAATTTGGCGTTCGCTATACCCTGCATGGATAATCTACCCGAAGAGAGGTTACTAGAACTCATAGGAAAACCCGAAATCGGTCAAGTCCGAAGGAAAGACGGGAAAACCATAGAGCCCGGTATTGGAATCCCCCGATATATCGTTCAACCGGCCTTACATCGAATGCATACGCATCTTTGGAACTCGACCCAGACGATCAAAATAATCGATTTTGGTGAATCCTTTTTATACACGACATTTCCTCAAACTCTACGCACCCCTCTACCTGTTCGAGCACCGGAGGTTCTATTCAAAGATCGTATTGATTATCGCGTTGACTTATGGAGCATGGGTTGTATGGTGAGTAAAGCTATTCAAGACGAAGCGTTATGTAACTTGAAGGTAAACTAATAAAAGCACTATATATAGCTATTTGAACTTTTCGCCGGCCAACCACCATTCGACACGTTCTTACTAACGCCTACAATTCTCGCTGGGCAAATGCGAGAGATGGCAAGCGATGATCTTCCTGAGAGGTGGCAGGAGATGTGGAATGAGATGAATATAGGCCCAAGTGTCGATGGGCCGAACTTACAGGAATGGCTGGAAGAAGTATACTTTGGTGGTCGCAAAAAGCCCGATCTGACAAGAGATGATATCGCGAGGCTAGGACGAATCATTAGTAGGTTATTGCATTTCGAGCCATCTGCAAGAGCGTCAGCGAGACAGGTCCTTGATGATCCTTGGTTCAATGACTGAATACTGTACTTTGTCGTTGAGGGGGACTGGAGAGGGGCATACATACCAATGTGCAGAGTAATTCATGCAAAATACAGTCGGTGGGGTCCCACCATGCCTTACTAGTAAAATAAAGGTCAGGTCTATTCCGAAGAGTATGGTGAAAAATAGTTCGAAAATTATCACATACATCAAAGAAAACTACCCGTCTCATGCAATATCGGATTGTCCTACTAGCCATGAACCACCACACTTCGTTCGACGCTTTTGTCGGTCACCCCAATGTAGAGGCCGATGTCAGCCTTGCCCCGCCGGCATCAGCCACGAGCCCCGCAGTGACTCATGTACAAAGAGATGATCAATGGGTTATGATTTCATGAAGATGTAGATCGGCGATTTTGCACTAGAGGTGTCGTGCTAAGGTCACGAAAATCTGGTTGATGATCTTGGCTGACAGTTTTCTTGAAATCTGGGAACCACGGAAATAGGCCCGGCGATGCGCTCCACAGCGATGGAACTGACAGTTTAACTTAAGGTGGAGACATTGTGACACAAGGATGGTATACATGACCAAAACATTCATTTATCATAAGACTATCTCAACATCAAAGCCGCGTAACACATCATATCTCAAAAACAAAGGAAATATTTTTCTTTCTTTTCATATGTTCATCTGGAACCCACCCCCAAGGCAAGCAGGTTTCTGTATCTCCATAAAAGAGTGAGTCACAAGAATCAATGGCCAATAAAAACATGCATCAGAAAGAACATGCATGCGACCAAAGGGCGGAACATTCCAATCTTCCAATTGGCTCCCATCCACACACATCCGGCACGAATGCAAGAGGAGATGTGGGACTCCGAGCCAATGATGGCCCAGCCAAGCATGCAATAATGAACTGTAGAGCTCAAACAAAAGAGGGAATATTCTAGTCATATCCATCTGGCCAGATCGTTTCCAATCCGGGTGTCCGACTAAACAGGTGGTCTCTTTCTGGGGCGCATCCAGGCAGGCCCTGAGCCAATTTCCAAAATTCAAGTCAGGACAGGGGTTGGGAGAGCCAGGCAGGATTTCCCGCGCTGGTAAGGACCGTCTTGCGGTCTTGCTGGGGCAGTCAATGCCCCGAAGCGTGGGTAGAAGTGAAGCTTTTCAAAAGCAACCAAGGGTGTTCATAACTGTAGACGATAACGGCAGAGTCAAACCATCAGACACGAAGCGTATATGTTTAACGGTAGTAGTCTGAACGGCGCTTGATGTTGCTTGATTCGTAGCGTCGCTCGACACGGTCCAGCTGGTCAGAGCCGTATAGCGAGCCTCGACTCGCTGGGCTACGGCTGGGAGAGCTGCGAGGGGACTGGTGAACAACGACCCGGTAGTTCTTGGTGCTGCCCTTGGGACTACCCTTGGAGCTGCCAGTAGTGCTTCCAGTGGTGCTACCAGTAGTGCTGCGAGGCTTGCGGGTGATGATGGTAGGCGAGGCAGGTTCGGTCTCGGGAGAGTAAGACCGCGGGCGTCTCTCGACGATAGATTCACGGACTGACAGGCGAGGGCGAACATCATAGGTGTTGTCGTAACTTTCGGCTGGGGCATTGGAACTGCTGGAAGGAGGGCGGACGGCACGGGTACGGCCTCGACGGATAGATTTTAGAAGAAGA
This sequence comes from Penicillium sp. G339, assembly GCA_027569595.1. Classification (NCBI taxonomy): domain Eukaryota; kingdom Fungi; phylum Ascomycota; class Eurotiomycetes; order Eurotiales; family Aspergillaceae; genus Penicillium; species Penicillium sp. G339. The sequence continues at coordinate 795,589 of JAPDFJ010000008.1, forward strand.
CCGGCCTCGATACCCTCCATGAGGTGGATGACGGCATTGGCTTCACGGGGTAACTTGACCCTTCGCAGCTTGCCATTCTCGCGGTCCACGACGGCAAAGTGTTTTCCGCCTTGGCTGTATAAGTAGCTGTTGAGGTCGACGGCGTAGGCGTGGCCACGTTCACAGAGGGTATCGTGGGAGGCATCGAGGGCCTGAGAGCATTGAGAGCAGTGGGTGGTGTGTTGTTCGAACTGACTGAGGACGAAGTGCTCGTCGCCCTCTAGGTCGCGCACGACGGCTGGGGCAGAGACGATCTCGACGGGGGCAGGCATTTCGGGTGAATGGCGGGTCCCAAAGAGACGCCGGGATAGACTTCGACGAGGAGTATTCTCTATTGTGGCGGTGGTAGGGTCGATAAAGTAGGAAGTTGAGCGTTGAGGAGACACTTTGAATGTTGCTTGGGAGAGGGTCACGCGAAAGAGGGTGAATGACGAGTGGAAGTATAGAAGGGTTGGATGATCAAGTGGCAGGTGATTGAGAGTATGGATGCTAGGATATAAGTAATGGTGTGGATGTATGAATGAAGTGATAATGAAGTGGGGGGTGGGGGAGAAGAAGGGAAATAAGTGAACTTATACTTCGAGGCAAGGCACACCCCGTTGGTTGGTGCCTGCACAATCAGTCCGTCATACTCACTACTAGTAAGTTAGTGAGTACTAGGGACGAGGCTCTGTGGTACACGCCCGCCCCACCAATTTAGTATGGCCGATCAAGTATCCAACTCTTACCTCTAGCGGGTGGCTCAGTCAACACCGCCGCACTGCCCCCGATCCATCGCTTGATTGGCTATTATTGTCTGTATTGACGGTCTGCGAGTCTCCAACTCCTTTGTCGCGCCCGCGATGGGCGCTTTGTGATGCACGCTTTGTTCGGCATCACTTGCAGCACGCCCATCATTATTCCGACTTCGTTCCCCGACACTTACCACACCACCACACCTCCCAGGCACTTCCTGACCTTGCTGCCTGCTCAACTACCAGATGTCATCATCACTAGGGTGGATCCCAGAACTGTGGCTTGACCTTCTCGTGTTCCTGCGCCGGGTCTCGTGTCCCCCCCGCCGGTCCATCATCACCCTGAGAATCTGAACATGTACCAGTCACTTGCCTGAAAGTGGTCCCCTGAGCGCACGTCCGCAAATCTGTCTCGAACTTTCATCGAGAGCCACCCATTTTGAATGACGTTCGTTTGATCTCACGCTGTCCTTGATACTGCCCGCGTGCTGCTCCCCGACGCTCATTTGTCCTTTGCAGCCGCTCTCGCCAGACCAGCGTCTCCCGAGACAAACGGTAAACCCTACTCCAAGAATACTCGAAACATTTGCGCAAGCGAATCGACTTGAGCCTCGACAGGAACCAGGAACTCCTCCTTCAACCTGATGCCATTTTTGGATATACGGATCGGCGTTTCGAACTTTACGAGATCCTAAGAATAGTCGATGATCCCCGAGCCGACTGTTTTTGTTTTGGACCCCAAACTATTTCCGTTCCCCCCTCTTCGACTCAAGCCTCAACTCAAGCCTCAACTTGCTCCGCCGCAAGCCACACCTGGTCCCATCATCATCCAGTCTGACAGGAGTTCTGGCTTCTTGCTTCCTCGACCATGCTCAGCCCCAGCCACAAATCCCGCTTATCTCTCTTCGTCATTCGTCACACTAGCCACAATGTCTCTCTGGTTCCGGCCTACTTGCTGCTTACTTCCCCCAGGCGATTGTTGCTCCTAGTTTCTCGGGTCCCGAGCGCTGGAGCGGGATTTTTTTCCTCCCAGGGGCGACCAGGGGGCATTCGATCGATGACGAGGGTGGTCCATGATTAAACAACGCTTGACGCGCGCAATTCTCTAACATTCTCTTACAATCTACTGTCTGCCTTGGAGGCCACGACCAATGACTGACCCCAATTCATACGCATTCTGCTCTCTCTAGGGTCTAGACATTCAGGCCGTGCGCAAGGCGCGGTGTTTTCGTTTCTTACCCCCGAGTCCCGCAAACTATCCCGCGCGTCAATCAGTGCATGTCAATTTGACTTCCCCGTTGCATTGCGTGTTGTCTTTCAACCCCAGCACCCGGGCGAACTGGACCATTCCATACAGGTGAGAGGGGACCATTGATTCTCATCGCTCACCTCACTCATTATTCGGCACCGTCCTTCAACAGCCCTGCCGGGCTAGCTCAATCGGTAGAGCGTGAGACTCTTAATCTCAAGGCTGCGGGTTCGACCCCCGCGTTCGGCTATTCCTAAAAACAAACCTGAGATTTCTTTTTTGCTGGTTGAAATTTTTGCATTTGTGGTTCTTGAGCGAGTCGGGGGTTCTGAATGGTCAATATATGTATACAGCCCCACTACAGTGGGCCGGGCCGGGATGGTGAGCACTGACGGTGAGAGAACTATGCAATACGGAAGAAAGGTTACCGATCAGTCAGATACTTCCTACGTACGTACGCGGCCAGGCCTTTAACCCCAGGCGCAAATTTTCTCAGCCATAGGAAAAAGCAAAAACTTAGGAAACAAGATTGATGCCTGCACTTGTGGCTGGTGACCGGGCCAAAGCGCAAGGCAGAACATGCCATCCCCGATCAGGTATGAAGGTTCTGGACTTCAGCTGAGCAGGGCATTCGGCATTTGTCAGGATAGGCATCTGACTTCTGATGATTGGTCGTTTCGTAATTACATTCATAGTTCGACTTGCATGATCAATAAGCAGTTGCTTGGCGAAGGAAATGGGCCGTGATTATGCGGCTAGGGCACATCGGAGTGCTTAGGAATCGAGGTCAAGGTTCTGGTGAATCTGGCAACATCTGTCAATTACAAAGATGGGATTTCCCTATCTGCGTGCTCATGCTATGCAAATCTGAAAGCGCGAGTACTCTTACTCTTTCTAAAATGTCCAGTGTGAGAACGATAATAAGCTTCAACTTACCGTGATAGTACACAAATCGATCGCAGGATTATACGCCTGTCTCAAGACCTCCCAAAGATAACTTCTCAGTTTCCAGACCTACTCGAACACTGACCAGGAAGAAATAACTACCCGATAACAAGACCACCTACATCACCTCAGTGACATCCTAGCCCTCCTCGAGTCCTACAAGATTGCGCCGCACAGTACCACATCCATATATAGTATTTCAAGTTAAATTTTTCACACGCTGTGTGGCTGCCTCTTCTAGAAGTCTTGCAATTGCTTCATGGCCACTCCATTCTGCAAAATTCTGTGGTGTATCATCCTCTTCAACCGCAACAGCGGAAACATCCGCCCCTTTTTCGAGGAGCATTCTTACAACTGCTTCATTCCCAGACTCGGCCGCTATATGCAGTGTCGTATGTCCAAAGGAATCACGGTCCATCACGTTCGCCCCATTCGCCAATAGTGACCTAACAGCCCATTCATTGCCATCCTCTACAGCAAAGTGTAGTGGCGTCAAGTGCCGAAAGCGTTCAGATATATTCACATTTGCACCCTCCGCCAGAAGTAGGTTAAGAATGGACTCGCTGCCAGAATTCTCGAAACCAATTGCATAGAATAACGCTGTTTGTCCAGCGTCAGAAGTTGCCTCTAGGTCTACCCCCTTCTCTAGGAGCAGTTTCACAACTGTTTCATTTCTAGATAGAACTGCGTAATGGAGTGCTGTTTTTCGCCCGATCGTTGATGCTGCCACATCAGCTCCCCTCTCCAGAAGCAGTCTCGTAACACTTTCCTGGCCACCACGGGCCGCATAGTGTAGAGCGGTCTCTTGGTTTGAATTAGTGGCATCGATATCGGCCCCCATTCCCAGGAGTACATGGGCGGCTGTTTCATGGCCATTACCTGCAGCGAGTTGCAGTGCGCTACATGTCGGCCTCCGTCCCATATCTATCGCAGACGATAGATCCGCACCTGCGTCCACCAAAAGCTCGATGATGCAATGCATTCCGGCCTCTGCGGCGAGACATAGTGCTTTGCTTTTCGCTTCAAGCGGAATTGGTGCATCTTTGGTTTTCCTTAGGAGCTTGCGGATTACAGATGCTTGATTCCTTTTCGCGGCCCATCCGATGACGGAGTTGTTGTCGGCGCAGATATGGCTGCGCGCACGTTGATAAAGATGGGAATCGAGGATTCTGGCATATCTCCGCGCCGTGCGTAGAAATGAGCTGACGTCTCGGGTGTCCAGATTGTCCGCTATCATGAGGAGGATCTCGATTGGAAGGTCGAGCAATGGACTTGGCCATACCTGTCTGATGGGCATATTGAATTCGATAACTACTCTGAATAACCTCTTGCGTTATTTCACGAGTTTTACTTTGTCGGATAATGTAAAAGAAAGATGTAGACGAAGGCTACAGAATACGAGAAGGGCGAAGATCTTGTCAGATATTCGTTGCATCTTCATTATGTTTGGACTGTTTGTCAAAATATTCTGCCCGATAGACACCTTGCGGACGGACCATACGAGCTTGATACAGAAGCTATTTTTATGCAATCATTTATTACGATACCTGGATACTGTCAAGAACAGGGTTCAGGAATAGACTAAACATAATTGTATAGCGTATTACAAAATGTAATTCGAGAAAGAATCCAAGAGAATGAAATGGTGAAACTGATTTCGATCCACACAGTACAACTACCGCTGCTGCTGAATGTACGAGCCCAGCTCCTAAGCAAACTGATCTGGTTGATATTCCTGGGCTTCTCGATATAGCTGTCAAAGAATATGCTGCCTGGAATCAGTCATGGGTGAGCAGTGAGACCTTTAGTGAAAATATTCAGAAAGCCCGCGATGTGCCTCTTGAAAATTGTCTGGACCTTAAGAAAATCCACGACGATCAAAATGCTGATTTTTTTTTTCTTTCAAAAATGGCGTGAAAGCAGGAGCTGTCCGGCGGTATGTAAGCGATATTGCCCGCTGGGTGACGTGAAACATCGACACGAATGGAATTGAAGAGTAATCGTATGGAAACCGAACATCTACTTTGAGGTCGTCAGACCAATACAGCACGGGTGATCGGTCTTGTTAACTAAAATTGTGATATTTAGGTCCGAGAAAGCATTCAATCCACCTTCCTCCATGAATAGCCGACTATTGTTGAAAGCGAGCGCGGAGAATGTCCAGTTCCCCGCTCTTCGCACGGCCCCGGTGGAGATTGTCACCAAACTACCAACAGCCATTGGCCCGGAAAGCACCGAGTGAGTCAATCTCGGATCGATGTCGCTACTGTTGCAATAGCAACAACGTACCGCTCTCCGATCAACGCTCTATCTGCCTGGTTTATGCGGCATGACTCACCGAGGTGTCGAGGGGTACTTTAATCCGACAAAATTTGCCTAGCCCCATCTACTTCATCCAAGAAATTCTACCAAGTTTCTAGAACTTCGGCACCATTTTCGAGCACAGTGAATACCTTACACACCTCAGAGTCATGGCTACACAACTTACCCCCTTCGGAAAACCGATGTTGAAGCATTGGCTGTTTGATCCTTCATACAAGAGTCTTAACCATGGTTCGTGCCAGACTCATCTCGAAAGAAACCGGCCAAAAAGCTGACACTGACAAATAGGTTCTTTCGGTGCGCATCCTGTCCCCGTCCGTGATGCCCAGCGTGCATTCATGGACAGGGCAGATCAGCGACCGGATCCTTATATCCGGAAGCACCATGCAGAGCTTCTCGAAACAGCACGCAAGGATGTCGCAAAGATAATCAATGCGCCCAAAGACGAAGTTGTCTTCGTCAAGAATGCCACAACAGGCGTGGCGACAGTCCTATATAACCTAAACTTTCAGTCTGATGAAGCTCTTATTTACTTTGAACCCGTATACGGAGCCGTGGAGAAAGGCATCGTCTCCTTACAAGAGCATAGTTCCTTCCAAGCTCGGAAAGTGAGCTTCCAATATCCCATCACCGAGGCCGAACTCGAACGCCGGTTCCGCGACACGGTCAATCGCGCTCGAGACAAGGGTCTTACCGTTCGCGCTGCGGTATTTGATACTATCGTTAGTAACCCGGGTGTACGTTTTCCTTTCGAGAGATTCGTCAAGATCTGTCGGGAAGAAGGTATTCTAAGCGTCATTGACGGGGCGCACGGCATTGGGCAGATCCCACTGGATATGAACGTACTCCAGCCAGACTTTCTAACCTCAAATTGCCACAAGTATGACACTCTGCGTCTCCACCCAAAATTTTCCTGCAACTGACAAATTTTCTCCAGATGGCTGTATACCCCTCGCAGCGCGGCCCTTCTCTACGTCCCTAAACGCAATCAGCATTTCATGCGCAGCACCCTCCCCACTTCATGGGGCTTCATCCCCGCAGCTGGCTCGGCAGAAACCATGGCATCAGTCCTCCAAGATCCCACCGAGGCGAAAACTAAGAATCCCTTCGAAGAACTATTTGAGTTCGTCGCCACTAGCGACGACTCTGCGTATCTATGCGTTGAAGCCGCGCTGAAATTCCGCAACGAAGTCTGCGGCGGCGAGGAGGCTATCATGTCGTACTGTCAAAATGTTTCCAACGAAGGTGCCGATGCGATCGCTGCTATCCTTGGAACAAACGTACTTCAGGAGCCGGGTTTGAGGCCTGGGCAGAAAAGTTCGATGCGTGCTTGTGCTTTGACTACTGTTCGCTTGCCTATTGCCGTTGCAGATGGGTCGGCTGATGGCGACAATTCTGGGGATCTTGTGACTCTTTCGCCGCAGGACGCCTCGAGAGCTTTTGCTTTTATACAGCGCACTTTGATGGAAAAGTATGATACTTTTGTGCCTGTTTTCCAATATGGGTCGTCGTTGTGGACGCGCTTGAGTGGTCAGGTTTTTGTGGAAAAGAGCGATTTTGAGTGGTTGGGTGGTGTTCTGCGCGAGCTGTGTGAGCAGGTCGCTCGAGGGGACTTTTAGGATGATCAATGATCACCGTATCTGGTTATTATTTGAGATTTCCTATTGTCTTGCCTATTTGATGTAAATTTAGAAAGTATGCGCTTCTCTGGCACTCGTTGAACTCCCGTACTCTGTCATCATCGACTCGACAAGCAGATGCCAAACACTGCCACTGTATAGATTGGACCGTGATAGCAGTGTTCAGATAAAACAAAAAGCCAAAGGCCGTTCAATTACCCCTCATTGGTAGATAAACCTGTACATGGTCCATCACGCCATCGTAAGTCGGGTTAACCAAATATCACCTCATCAGCTCACGAACAGCTGGCTGCGGGGGTGTTCGTCCCCTTTATATCTCGCCTTTGTCCCCAAGGTACCTTTTCTCAACTAATTACCTAGCCGAATATCAATTTATATCAAACTCGAATCTCCACTATGTCTGTTGCGCAAGAATTCGAGGCCGCCAACGCACAATATGCTGCTTCTTTTACGAAGGGAGAATTGGCCCTGCCTCCCCAGCGGTATTCACTACCCTTCTGAGAATAGCTGAAAGGAGGCTGCATGCTAACCCTTTTCGTCTATTAGAAAAGTTGCTATTGTAGCATGCATGGATGCACGACTTGGTAAGCTCGACAAGGTCTGTCAATCGGAGATAATAACTGACGGAAGCAGATACTGCTCGCGCCTTGGGCCTCGAAGAAGGTGATGCCCATGTTATTCGAAATGCAGGTGGTCGAGTGACGGATGCGCTTCGCAGTATTGTCATTTCGCAGCAGCTACTCGGGACTCGAGAGATTATAATCGTGCACCATGTACATTGAACCTTGGTAAATAATGAACACGGGGCTAGCAATATACTAATAGATTCTAGACCGACTGTGGAATGCTCACGTTTACCGATGAGGTGATTCGCACCAAGATCAGGGCGGAACTACATCAGAATGTTGACCATATTGCTTTTCTTCCCTTTGGTGATCTCAAGCAGAGTGTTCTTGATGATATAAAGCTACTAAAAGAAAGTCCCCTGGTACTGGATGTGCCGGTCACCGGATACGTGTATGAAGTGGAAACTGGCAAGATCGTCAAGGTCGAATGAGCATGAATCGGTTATGTGGGGATGTTTTTTTTCTCTCGCTTTTCTTTTTGGGAAACACGGATAGCTTCTTAGTATCGAAACATCCTTTTAACTTGAATCCGAGAAACAATCTAGGATAGTCAGATACTAGACCACTTACCAGGGGACTTACTGGAGTATCCAACCAGGAAGAAAAATCCAGAGACTTTCAAGTTCTCATGTTGGATACAAACTTCTTACTCGGCACTAATCTATACTATATGCTTGAACTAGTCCAAGGCACGTTAGCGCCATCCCTTGAAGTGGAAACTTTTTGGAAGCCCCAACCAATAATCAACCCCGTCGCTCAAACTACGGAGTTGTCGCCTGTCACCTTTTACCTTTCACATATCACGTTTCACTTTTTATTTCAGTTGTTCATCTTTACTCTTTGCTGTTTTTCACCAAAATGTGCGTGCGGCATGATTTCTCTGGCTCAACTATTACTACCCTCTTTAGCCAAATCAAATTCGCTGGCCAAAGCCCACTCCACTCTTTTTCTTTGTTTACGAATGGGCCCGAGGTCATATGTAAAATAAAATGGGACAGTAAGATATCGAGATGGCGGACGGAGATGTAAACAATCGAATGGCGAGAGGCCGGGCTGATGTTAGTCATATCGCCGCAACCTAGGCATCCCCTCCAAGTTTGAGGTAGAAAAGGGAGTGCTAGGTAAGTACTTAGGGAACCGGAAGCTCACGCAAGTTGGAGATTATTCGTTCATTATTATAATTAATTGTCACGTGGAATATTAACCTCGAGCACCGAACTGCCACGCATTTTGTGGACTCGCCATGTTCACAGCCTTTTCAATATCCTTTCGTTTGAACGCCGGACCAAGACCAACACAAATACATCGTGAGGAGAGATCTGTAAATCAATTAGTAACTCGAACTGACATACGAACTTGTACAAACTCACATCGTATGAATGATGACGCGTCAATTTCTGTCATATAATTGATAGATTGATCGGGTTGTGCAAATTCGCCATCTGAGATCCGAACCCCTTTCTGCTGCAAATACTTTTGCACTCCACTAGCATCCATATATTCCCCAGGTCCGGACTCGGTGATAAATTGCCACGATCGCGTTGTGCGTGTGAGCTGCTCTGCTGAAAGGTTCTCCCTCACATTATACAATGGATCGAGCACTTTCGTCGTGCGTTCGATCAAATCCCCAACCTCATCATGCATGCCCTTATAGAATGCAGTGATAAGTCGATTGCGTTCGGTAGTTGATAGTGGTACGCCGAATATTTGTTGTATTGTCGAAAGATCATCAGAATTATTGGTCAATAGCGAGTACCCATTCTGAAAACATTGCCGCACAAGTCGATGGGGCAAATTCCACCGCCCTCGTTGCATAAGACTGCTTGGAGACACTGTTTTTGGAGGGCTTGGTGATGACTGGGTTGTATTCAAAAATGAGATAGGAGGGGGAGAGTAGACGATCCCGAAGGGAAGGAAAGATTGGTCCTGATGAGGTGGTGTAGGCGGCAATTGTGTCCAATGGGCCAAGGTGGTTAGTGAAGGTTCAAAGGAGTCGTCTGCAAACGAAAAACTATTCGATTGCACTATTTCTGTATCGAAGTCAAGATTTATTTCCGGCGTATGGTGCCTGATGCGATCGATCTTCACCACAGCATCGACTTCAGCTTTCGGCTCGGGGTCGTCGCATCCCTGTTTTGCGAGCGCGACGCATTGCTGTGTGATTTTTTGCAAAGCTGAAGTGACATTTGGATGTCTGTCGAGTATATCGGCTTCGAGAAGAAGATTACTGAAAGACAGAAACGACTGGCTGAGGTCTTCGATTCCAGATTCAAGTTCTTCGACGCGATTCTGCAAATTGCTTATCGTGGTTTCCTTTCGCTTTCGATATGCTTGCTGTGCGACACGTAGTTGCTTCCGGCGTCTCTGGACAGGATGAGCAGATGCGCATTTACATGAGTTTCGCATCGCCACCAACCTCTGGGACTTGTTGATCGTCAGTGACGGTCCGAGGGCGGCCTCGTTTGCGCGGGGCGGGCGACGCAGCTTTGACCTCGACCATCGCTTCAACTTTGTACGGCAGTTTAAACTGATGGGTCTTTTTTCGTATCTAGCGCAGCAGGAGTGATATAATGGAGAAGACGGGGAGATCGCAGGAGACCCTATCAAGTAGCGGCTAGTTTATTCATCCATCCCGGCCCCGTCGGAGTGTTGAATAATCAGAAAAATCCCGCTTTCGCCACAACGTACCACTCAACATTCAACACTCGAGCTGACAAAACCATATATTTTGAAGCCCGCTTTACGCCATTTTCTCTTCAACCAGGAAGGACGCATTCTCTCCTTTCTCTAAAACAGAATGTTCTAAATCAAATAAACTATTTAATATCTATGGGTGGTCTCCGTATTCCCTTTAAAGCTAGTAGCCGTAATACTCCTTTTTGGCCATGAGAAGGGCCCGGGATTTGATGGATTTATTACCTGGGGTACGATAAGAGATCCTTAAAGAGATTCCTAATGAGAGTCTCTGTGATAAGGAAGATATAGTCACTGTCTAGTCCGTTGGAGCACACCCCAGAACAGACTGAGATCCATAAGTTGCTTCAATTGGGTACCGACCGGCTTTCCTTTTACCGTGGAATGCTGCCAAGCACCACAGTTTATGCTCTGTAGGGAGAAGAGAGAAATGAATCCATGCACAACAAATACATTACGCTGCTAATACGTATGATAATAAACAGGACGAGACGAAAAGGCAGTAGCCCATCTGGTCACGCCTCTCCACGTCAATTTAAGATTGCCCATGCACGCAGCACACAAACGTATTGCAAAATCAAATGGATGCAAAGCTTCGAATAGTCAAACAGATGCTGAAAAAATACCTCCTCCCCAAATAACAACATTTCACTATGCACACCATTACCGCTTGCCCTTCTTACGAGGGGCAACGACCTTGAAGGCGGCATTGCTCTCCTCCTCACGTTGGGTCTGAGAAGTCGCGCTAGAAGTAGATCCCTTCTTGGCGACCTCGCTCCAGCCGCCGCCGTTCTTCTGCTCGGCGAAAGCACTAGGGGAAATAGGATCGACGACGCCCTTGTCAGCCAACTTGCGGCGACGGATGAACTCGTCCGCAAAGCGGCGGCCATCCATGGTTTGGGAGTTGGCATAGACGGAGTCCGAGATAATCTCGGCCTCGGCGGGCAGGAAGAGCAATTGCTGCACAAAGTCATCCACTATTAAAAGAGTTAGAATGAGACAAATTTTCCTCTGGGTTCAGTTATGGGCTTACCATTGATGCTGCTGTCGAGTCCCTTGCTCAGAGACAGCTTAGCCCACTTGGTGAACTCTTCAACGGCGCGGTTGGAATTGGCCTGGGGGACGCTGCCCACCGTCACATTGCGGGTAGCGATGGTAGGACGGGGCTTCGAGGCGGAAGCAGGGGCGATGGGGACGGTTCCGCTGGTCGAGCGAGGACCGAGGGGAGCGGCGGGAGGAGCCTTGGCCTTGCCGCCGGCGCCGACAGTGGTCCAAGCTCCAGAAGTGGTAGGGACAGCACTGGCAGCAGTGGCAGCGGTAGCAGGTGCAGGGGCCTTGCTGGCAAGTTCGGCATAGCGCTTGGTGGCAGAGGCTGGGGGGCTAGGTGTCGCAACTTGAGCAGAAGCAGCGGTGATTGCTGCTTGGCGGTGCTTGCGAGCCTCCTCTTCCTTCTGGATCTGAGCCAGGGTCTTCTTGGCAGTGCTGGTTGTGGGCGCAGGCTGACTCTTAGTACTCCAGGCCGAGCCGGCCGAGACTGGGGTAGCTGGTGATCCGGTGCTAGCCCAGTTGGCCGAGGAGGGAAGACCGGGGACAGCCTGGGCTTGAGCTTGACTGAGACGCTCTTGCTCTGCGAGTACCTGAGCACGACGAGCAGCGGCAGCATGTTCCTCGCGTTGAGCAGCAGTGCGAGCTTCGGCTTCCTGAATCTCCTTCAGAGAGGGACCTTTGGGCAGTTCGTGAGTATCCTTGGCCCAAGGAGCAAGAGAAGTGGGAGGTGCATCGATTGGAGTTTGAGTTCGGGATTGAGAGTCAGCAACCAAAGTTTCAGCCATGTTCTGGCGGTTACGCTGAGCGGCCGGTGCGGGCAAAGGCGATGCAGAGGGAGGAGGGGGGAAGGGCTGAGGCATAGCGCTATCCGTCTTGACTCCCCAGGCGTTCTCGGGGGTGATGTGATTCTGCTGGACTTGCTCCTGCTGTTGGCGCTGGGCGGAGGCTGCCTTGTGAACTTGTTGAGATAGGGTGAGAGTAGGCTCATTGGCCTCATCGGCCGCGAGGGCTTCCAAAGCAAGCTCTTCACTTGTAGCAGCTGCCTCGGCGTCCTGAGCAGAAGCAGCTGCCGGGTGGGTCGGCAAGCCGTCAACAGTTCGCATGCCAAAATCACCTTCCTGAGCTCTCAAAGCATGGAACTGACGTAGTCGCTCTTCGCGCGCCTGCTGATCGAATGGATCATTGGCGTTAGCCTGATCAAATTGGTCCTGTTCTTGCTGGAGTGCTTCGCGATCCTGGAGCATTGAAGAAACCTGCTGGGCATGCAGGAAGCTATCAGGCTGGCGACCAGTGAATGAACTAGCCCCGCCAAAGGCAAAAGGGTCCTGGCGGCCGACGTTGAGGCGATCGAGGAGAGCCGGGAGCTGGTCTTGGCTACTTAGTTCGGTTCCTAGCATTCCAGGTCCGACATTTGGGAGTCCACCCTGTCTAATTGGCGCTGCGGCATCGAAGAATCCAGCAACTCCGCCTTGGGGTTGCTGCTGCTGACCTTGCATGGGCGCCTGGATAGGAGACGGCTGGTAGCCAGAGGGGGATGCGATGCTACCAAAGCTGGGCTGGCTTTGAAGGCTATGGGCACTGGTCTGATGCTGCAGTTGCGGCTGCATAGTCGAAGGACCAATCTGCTTCATAATGGCTTGCTGCTGAGCCAGATGTTCCTTCTGGCGGGCCATGAGATACTGTTCCTCCTGTTTGCGTCGCTCAAGCGCGTTCTGCTGCTCTGCGGTCAAGGTAGTCCCGAAGCTTGGGAAGCTGCCGGGGAAGGGAGGCTGGGCAGTACCCCCAGCGGCACCGCTGCCGCCACCGCCAGCACCGGCGGCGGCGCCAGGAGGGCCAGTCCATTGAGGGCCAGCAGGCTCGGGGCCATGGGGAATGCCAATTTGGGGAACAAGGAAAGGCTCCCGGGAGTTGCCAATACGTCGGACCAGCTGAGCCAATGGCTCGAACTCGATGTCCTCAAGCTTCTTGATTTGCAAATCAGGACTGAAGAAGCCAGCCTTGAACCAGTCATGCATCTCAAGTCCAGTCCATGGTCCTTGAACATTGCCCTGTGGATCGCGGTAGATCCAGCGCATGCGGTCAGGCATCACCATGCAACGTTGCTGGGCAGAGGGCACAGTGCCTCCAGGAGTCTGAATCGAAGATGCTCCATCGTGGCCAATACCGGGTGGAAGGGAGCCAACGGCTGAGACGGGTGTTTGAGAGGGGTTTGACCCGGGCTTGCTTGCCTGTCCAGGCTTATCTGTCTGGTGGAGGTCCATTTGACGCATTCCATCATCCAAGCCAGTTGAATCAGAGCGACCTTGTTCATCCTGCATGGTGGAGGAGAACAGGGCACCGAGTTTGCTAGATCGGCCGATGCTGGCAGTGCCAGAAATACCAGCGTGAGGACTGAAGAGGCCTCCGCCTCCAAGCGTGGACAGACTGGGAGACTGAAGATCGCCCATCGAACCGAAGATAGGATCGCCGAAACCACTTGCGAAAGCCGAACGTTCGCGGGTTGGGGTGCCGATAGCACCCCCGGAAGACCAAGCGGAGCCTCCACCGAGGGAAGAAAGACCACCGAGGCCACCGAGGCCTGAGAAGTTTCGGTTTGCATTGGCACTTGAGTTTTGGCTGCGATCAACAGTAGGCAGGTCCATGCCTGACCCAGCACGTCTCATCGATCCAAATGGATTCGAAGGATCACGCAGGCCACTCAGGCCGGGATGTTGAGAATGCTGGATGTCCGATCCATCAGTGTCCACATCCTCTGCCTCGGCGGTCCGATCATTATGGGGGCTCTGGTAGGGGTTCGTGTTCGTGGGGCTTGTTGGTTCGTGGCCCTGTAGCAAGCTCGGGGTAGGGTTGCGAGAATTCTCCTGGCTTTGCATCAATTCTCGGAAGCCCGGAATGCTCGAGGTCATGCCGAAAGCGCCAAAACCGAGCTCAGCCTGAGATGGAGCCTCAACATCTTGAGATCCGCCGAGCGCGGCACTACCGCTGCGAGGCTCATCGAAAGGATTGGTTTCACTGCGGCTCGCACGCGTCTTGACTGCCTCTCCCCACGGGGATTGCGAGCGCAGGTTATCATCGTCTTCGGTAAGACGTTCGAGGCCGCTGAGGTTCTTTTCCTTGGCCGAGCCAGCAATATCCTCTGAGCTATCCTTAGAAAGCAGACCTTTGAAACGGCTTTCTCCACGATGGCTTCCATACCCAGGCTTCTTCTCCGTTGGTGTCTGCGCGGTGTTCGAGCCCAGGGAGAAAGCACCGAATGCTCCCATGGGAGAGAAGTTGGCATTGTGTGAAGCCGAGCCCCATGGCGAGCTTGGTCCTCCAATCGCGGTATTCAAAGGATTGGTGGAGCTTCGTTTGAGAGAGCCGAAAGGAGAAGCAGCTTCAGGTCCCTCTTTAACCTTTTCATCGGGCTTTTGGTCTCGGAAGTCGGTCTTGCGACGCAATAGGGCCGGAGGAGGGGTAGAGGTAGTCGCCTCGTCGCGGAAAAAGCGCGAGTTAGAGCCGGTAGGAGACATGGGGTTCCCTATAGATTCTCCGGTCTCACGGCGTCTCGCGCCCGGGCGGCTGGCGGTCGGGGAGGAGCTGTTGTAGTTGTTAATGTGGCCCTGGGTGTAGGAGATAGATGATTTGCGGCCTCCAGTTCCTGGTACAGTATTTTCCTTCTGGGCGTTCGTGGGTGGCGGCTTGAGGGGGGAATTGACTGAAGCAGAGAATATCTGCAGAGTTTTAGCATCTGAGCACGTTATGTTCGCCCCGCGCTGGATATCATGACCAACCTCTTTCTCTCCATCAGACATATCGGATAGGCCCAAAGGTTCAGCCTGTCCTCCATGATCCCAGCACACCTCAGGCCCCGCGGAGGACTTGTGGTCATCCCGCTTCCCCCACGCGCCATTTGCTGGAGCTGACACCGTGTGAGGATCCCAGTCGGCCACAAAGTATTCCTCCACATTTTTGCCCAGGGAGCCGGTCTCCCGTTGCGCCTTGTACATCTCTAGGAGTTGCTCCTTGGAGTATCGGGCCTCCCCGTTGCGCAAGGTGCTGGGGGTGGTATTTGAGCTCATGTGGGGTGGAATGTATGCCCCGGAGGCCGTCGGTGTAGAAGCAGATGCAGGTTGGCCACTTTCCCTGATATGAGAAGGGGTGGTAGCAACAGAGGGACGGCGGAAGGTCTGAGTGGCACCTCCGTTCATGCGAGACCGAGACCTGGTAGAGTTTCAAGGTTAGCAACGAAGATTTCACTCTCGTAGAATTGGAGCCAAAGAGGGTTGTTCAGGGCATTAGAGAAGATAAATGGGCGCATGAAATGCCTGGGATAGGGAAGGGAGAGCAAGATTGCATACCATTCACCACCAGCTCCTCCATCCCCTCTCCGACTGGGGTCCTGCGTGTTGCCGGCGGCGGCGGAAGCGAAACTAGATGGAAGTGGTGTAGGCATTGTGACAGATAGTTATTTTGAGGAAAAGTGATAATTCCCCACAAAACAGCCGATTTGGAAAGAGTTCGTCGCGAGACTTCTGTGGCGGGTCGGACGAGAGAATGTGTGATGCGAACGGGTTTGGAAAACGCGAAACACGAAGACGTGGTGGAAAAGGCGGGATGAATGGAATGACAGCTAGATGCTAGTCAATCGACGAACGAAATCGGAGCGGGTGGAGGAAATGCTGAATGCGAGGGCGACAAGAAACGAAGTCAAGAAAGAGATCGAGTTCGATTTCGCTTGGGTTTCCTGGAGCAAAAATGATTTAGCGGGGGGCGTGGCATTAGGCGCGCTGAGCCAAAAATACCGTGTATTGATGACGGGGTGTCGCGTGGGCGGTCACCATCCACGACCTCAATACGCTGTATTGGCATTACACAAAAAGACACACAGCTGTCTCCAGCCACCAGGCGGAAGTACTGGCTACACACAACACACACAGGTCTGCCTGGAGTGGCCAAGTACCTGGTACTTGATCAAAGATATGAAGCGGGAGCGAAAAGAAATGACACATGTCCGAGCTAGATTCAGACTACATACTTTAGCCTATATTTCATTTTTTTTCTCCCCAAGTCGTGGAGTCTCTGCTATAGCAAGCTCCAAAAGTAGAAAAGGTGCAGCTGGCAACTATGCATGCGGTGGGTTGTGGGCGTGGCAATAAAACGGTGGACGTGTAAGGTTGACTGGTGCCACGCAAGCCACCCTATTGGATGATCAGCTGCTTTTCAAACCGTTAAGGTTGGATTGGATTGGATTGATCTTGCTGTTCGTCGTTAGCTTTTGGACCTATCATGCTGCCAACCCTCGCTGCGCGATGTGTTCTTTGCTCTTGGTCTGCATTCATTGCAGTTGAGCATTACTACATGTCCACGGTGAAGGAAGGAGGGGATACTTGCATATCATCCATCTCTCCCTTCCCCAGCCACCCCGCCATCCTGAATGCCAGGTTTGGAGGATTGATTGATTTGTTTCATTTTATTCTGCTGTAGGGCGTTGTTGACATGCAGAGCCCCCATCGGAGTCTGGGCCAGGATCCGGCCAAGTTCGAAATTCTATTCTTCTACCCGTCTTCCTGCATGCGATGATCGTCACCGGCCCGACCATCTGGAAGGTTTGCTTGATTGCGTCGCTTGCTGCCTTTATACATATGTATCTTGCGCTATTGATTGCTGGCTTTACTCAAAGCCGGATACTCGTAGTCATGAATCAAGCCTAGAATGAGTCCTTTCAACGGCTCTCATGTTTGCTTTAGCCCATTTGACCCTTTATATACCCTCTTTGCTGATGTCCACGTTTGTTCCAAAGTCGTTCGAGATAATCTACTGAAATTCTTTCGATAGAAGAAGTATTGGTCAGCTTATTTGAGTCCGCTACTTTGCCGCATCCATCATTTTGATCATTATCCCAAGGTTTTGTTTCCTAGGGTTCTCTTTCCCTCGAAGTGATTCATCTTCAAAGCACCATGAAGCGTAACGGCCGTCGGTGCATGAACATCCCCGACTACTTCCTAGGAAAACCATATCACAAAGTTGTCTCTCGGGGCGAACAAATCAAGCCCAACCTTTTCGTTTCTCACGACGGTGACGCCTGCGCCTTTGTTCGGCCTCCCCGAACTACCCCAGCCGAGAAGTCAGCTCGTACACCCTGTGAAATCAACGGTGATCGTTTATCTCCGGCCACGCTAGTAACGACCAATAACTGTGGTCACCCTGATAACAGTCCATCTCCAAGGAAATATTGCGGCGTGTGCTTCCGTGTCGAGTCGGAGCCTGAAAACCCTCAACGGTCCAAGAAGACCAAAGGAGGTCCCAAGGACAATCAGAAATCCCCTGGTGCAACTATACCAGCGCCTCCTCCATGTGACTGTCCCTCGCACTCTGTTGGAATAGCGACAGTTCCACTGACTCATTCTCGTCATTATCCTCCGACTCCGAACATCTACGGAATGACTTGCTGTCAGGACTATTATCACCTCTGTCACTCATCTCACTCTCCGGCTCCGACTCCAGCAATGGCTTGTCCACATCTGCCAAATGAGACCCCCAAGGAGACCGACCCTCTTGTGAAGTGCGCCTGTAAAAGACCTACTCCGTCTCATCAAGCTGAGGCCCGACCTCGTGTCTGCTGTTGTAGAGATGATGCTCACTCCGACAGCTCTTTTGAGTACGGACTGTCTGACGACTCTGTATCAGAGTCCTCAACAGGCGCTGTAGTCGATGATGCTGCGGAAGGTGGTGAAACTGAATGCATTTCATGCCATCACTACCAGCTTGTGTCCTGTTGTCGGCATGGCGTGCTCTATGGTACAAGATGATACTTAGATTGTTGTATTGGTTTGATGTTTTTTCCGAGGGAAAAGCACTCAGTTGGGAACAAATAAGCTTTCTTTTTGCTACTTGAAGTCTTTTGTCTGGCATGCCACCCTATTAACTTCCCTGTTAAACGAAATAAAACCGTATGCAATGTTTGTGCATTATACGACTACTAGCTTCTGGATGATCTCCCGCGGACTCACAGCCGCACACCAACCGTATATATATTCAACATCCGCATATGGAAACAGTCGAAATATAAGATCCTTACTACAATACTCAGAGTTTATAAGAACCAACTTAAAGAATATTACTATCAAATGGGTATTTGCGTAATTACTATCTGATTCACTCACCCGGATAGTCTAAGCCGGGATAAATGCCAGTGGTGGAATACATTGACTAAAGGGCCAAGGGTTAGAAACACCTTGAATTTCCTTGCTGTTTCCCCAAGATCTTATTTCTAGAAGTAAAAGCCACAACAGGTAATGAATACCTCAGGTTCTCCAAATTGGAGGCAGGGATATTGATACCGATCCCATTAATTACTAATGTAGACCGCTTGTCCGTGGACCGAGGTCCCTCCCCGAGGTTGAGGCGTGATTAGTTTGCACTCACTACATAAACTTGAATCACCCCACCAGGAATCCTCTGAGCTTATGCTATCGTAACTCATAAGTAGTAATTGTGAAGTCCAGATTACTCTGTCTCTATTCGCCACAGCTTGTGATCCATTTTGCCGGTTGCGACTTGTCCACTTCACAGATCCTCGGCTATCGATAAGCTCTGTCCCCGCATCCAACAACCTTACTCTCATAAAGCAAGAAGCTTGCCTCTTCTACCCACTCGAACTATCTCACAATGTCTAAGGCCGTGTATATCTCACCCATTGATGGCAAGCCCGGAAAGCCGGGCCAAGTCTACTACCCGCTCACCGTGCGCAACCTGCCCCAGCCTTCCCCGCAAGGGCGCGAGCTGCTGGTAAAGCTATCAGCCGCCTCACTCAACCACCGCGATCTCTTCCTCCGCCAACATCTGTACCCCGGCGTGACATTCGATGTTCCATTGCTGGCCGATGGCGTGGGCACCGTTGTCGGTGCCGGTCCCGACGTGCCCAGCCCGAACCGGTGGGAGGGAAAACGCGTCATCCTGAACCCCGGCGTGGGCTGGAAAGACTCGCCTGATGGGCCAGAGGAGGCCACCGGTTACCGCATCATGGGAGGTACCAAAGTGTACAACAAAGGTACACTCCAGGAATATATCACGATCGATGAGTCCGAGGTCGAAGAGGCTCCCGCCCATCTCTCTGATGCAGAGGCTGCTGCTCTTCCCTTGACTGGTTTGACTGGATGGCGAGCCCTGGTGACCAAGGCTGGCGAGAGGAACTCTAGCAATGGCGCCGCTGTTCTGATCACTGGTATCGGCGGTGGTGTTGCCTTGATTGCTCTGCGATTTGCGGTCGCCCGTGGAGCTCATGTTTTTGTGACAAGCTCCAGCCAGGAGAAGATCCAGAAGGCAATTGATCTCGGAGCAGCTGGTGGTGTAAATTATAAAGAGGAGGGATGGGAGAAGAAGCTGCTGGGATTGCTTCCTGCTGGAAAAAAGAACTTCGATGCCATCATTGATGGTGCTGGTGGTGATGCCATTGAGAAATCTGTCAAGCTGCTTAAGGTAAGCACATTCTCCAGCAACACATATTCCATTTGCTGACGTTGATGACCTAGGCCGGTGGCGTCCTGTCCGTCTATGGCATGACGGTGTCTCCGAAGATGCCATTCACGATGTCTGCCGTTCTCAAGAATATTGATATCCGTGGCTCGACGATGGGCTCTCGGAAAGAGTTCAAGGACATGATCGAATTCGTCAATGCGAATAAGGTTCACCCGGTGATTTCACGGGTGCTTCAGGCTGAAATTGATGATCTTCCCGCCATCGACGGATTGTTCGAGGACATGAAGCAAGGCAAACAGTTTGGAAAGTTGGTAATTGATTTTGGCAAGGCCTCCTCAGGCAGCAAGCTGTAAATAATGGACAGCTACATATGATTCCTTGAGGTAGATATCTACCTAGGGTATATTCTTTGATGATAATGTCAGCCGTGCCTACCTCAGGTACGAACAAATGAATGAAACTGGCAGGCACGACCCTGTTTCTGGATGCCTCATCCTCAACCTCAACCTCATCTCGCAGTCCCCAGATTCAGTGCATCCATTGTTCATTCTACTACGGGTATAATTTACCATTTGCATCCAACTTGTGAGGAACGATGTCTCTTTCTCCTGAGAAATCCGGGCGTCACCCACGCAGACGCTCCCGTTCCCGTGGACCTACTGTGGTGTCCCCCGAGTCCCTGAAAGAAGGCCAGATGTCTCGCTCCAGAGTAATCCTCAGTTAACGGCTCTTCAAATGCTATGAAGGGTCCACCGAGACCACCGAATTTGATGATGGCTGATTGATGGACGCAGAAAACTGATGCTCTGCGTCTCGCACTGCAGGCCTCGAACGATGATCTCGATGCTCGGATGGCGCAGTTGGTTGGCAACACCGGTCGGCTCCAGCGAGAGCTTTTGCTTCTTTCACGCCATTTCAAGGAGTTCGACAATCCGTTGATGGAGACCTGGGAAGCCGACATTCTGACTCGTCTCATTGAGGTCTCCCATGTCCGCCAGACCTCCAAGCTGCCTGAGGGGGTTTCCATCGGCGAGATGAATACCGCAGAACGAGAGAATCTTTCTTTGGCTTACAGCAATGCTGCTCGTCGAGTGCAGCCACATACGCTATCCAAACTTGGTCTCGGTGACAAATATCATCAGGCGATCCAACGTTACTCCGAGGTGAGTACAAATCCCCTGGTCATGACTCCTGAATGCAATCAACCTCAACACCTCCCCTTCATTGTGCTCAGTTGTATAGATTGTTGTGTATCGGAGCCCGAATCCATTCCAAACAGAGACTCCTTTCGCCAAGTGGCTGGTCGAAGAGAGGCAGAACAAACTGGAAAAGTTTGCGTTCTGGGCAAAGCTCTATCCCATCTGCTACGGTCGAACCGTGTACGAAAGCGCAAATCTCTACTGAAAAGACTATTCCGTTTCGACCTTTCTTTTTCACGCCTAGTGTCTTTGTTTTCGGGGCGGCAAGGCAAAGGGAAATCGGGTTTCGGAGACAAAGGGTCTGGTCAGGGGGATTGAGGTATTCTCGGTAGTTTGTGCTAAATCGTGTACCTGCTTCAAGAATCGGTCAGCGGCCTTTCAATTCATTGCGGTTTTCATGGGCTGAGCAAATTCTTCTGGTTGCAAGGCCCAAACTTCACGGCTGCCGGCCTGAACCTTCATGGGGGCCACCAGGCATACCTTAGGTACGTCCGCATCAGTATCGGCATCGGCATCAACGTGTCACACCATACCACCAATGCAGAGATAGCCCCTGTTCGGCAGTTCGCATAGCATCCTGCAGGCTACTAGTTAGTCCTCCTGGTATCGTATCTGAGTGGCTAGGATCAGCCGTAACAGTAGCATCAGCATCAGCATCAGCCCTAAAAAGGAGGAAAAGGGTTTTGACCGCTAGTAGATCATCATGTCTCTGCCACGCTCAGCCACCCCCAAACGACATTCCCACCGTATCTCTAACGTATAGCAGCTACATCACATCTCTAATTCGCGTAGGGCTACGTCGATCAGGCCATCCTTCCGACTATTTTCCACATGGCCCAGCTGAAAAAAGGAGCAAATATCTCCTGATGGTAAGCATAAGCTGAACTACGATAGGTACCTACTACCTGTAGGACTCAACGAACCACCAAAAAAAAAAACCAACTAGTCGGGATGACGATTGTCACCGTTGCAAGCGATCGTCCAAAACAAATGCCTCAGCTCATCCATAGTCTCAAACCATAAATAATGAACCCGATTTGAGTTTTGTGTCCACGCCGTCCACACCGCTAAGAATAGCAATAATCGTATCTATTACGGGAGAGGGGAGAGCTTGCGCTTGCTGGCACACAAGCTATACTTAGGGCCAAGTGAGACAGGTCTGAACAGCTCTGCACAGCCCTGCAGCGACTGGTGAATTGGGCATGGAGGGGATCCTCCAATCGCAGCGAGCACAGCGGTGCCCAGCCCTCATCCAATAATGAGGCTTCATATCGTGGGTCCCGTTACAGCAGCGATTCAGGATCCCCGATTCGTCCCGGCTCGGTTAGGTTCCGAAGCCTCGTCGGTATGATGTCGTGGGTGTGAGCTGCATCTGCATCTCTATGGGGTACATTGTGATGGTGGGCGCAATCAAGAATTGAACTACTAACGAGAGCAAGAAAGTCAGACTGGATTCGGCGAAGTGCCACAAGTGACCCGATCGCTTATGCTGCCGGTCCATTTTTTTTTTCTTTCTTTCTCTTTTTTCTTTTAATTATTTCTAATTATTTCCAATTTTCTTGCTTCTTGCTCACAGTAGTGGCTCTTTCTTATGTTTCCCTAGTCTTGGCTCTTTTCGCGAGTAACGCGAGCCTATAAGATGTCTCCCCGGTTAAACGGTCGAACCAATCCGAGCCAAGCTTGCTTTTTAGTCAATTGCAGAGTGGATGTGCTACATTCAATTGAGTTATGTGGAATTTGGCGTACTGTCAAAGCCGAGGTCCAAGCACCTGCAAACTGCTGCCTAACGTGGCAGGATAGTTCATGGTGAGATTTTCTTGGTACTCGGTGCACGGTGCAAGCAAAAGAGGGTCGATGGCGGCCGGTCCACCTTTTTCGAGGGGATAAGAGGGGGGAAGGGGAAGGGGAGAGTTGGTTCCGTAGATGCGTAGATACAAGATAAAAAGGGAAGAGATACAAATGGAAGAGAAGGAAGGAGAAAAAAAAAAAAAAGTGGACCAGAGCATTCGGGTCCGAATGAGGTGGAGAAGAAGACGGCGGAATGGCAATCATCAATTGGATCACCAGGAATAGCGCATCACGGCCCCTCCCCCCTCTCTCTCGGTGATGCTCGATCTGGCATAGAACAGATATTGCAGAGAACAGGACGTATGTCGGAGTAGACTGGGTCCCGAAGCACCGACGAGCTGCAATGCCTCTGTGGCCATTTGCTGTCCTGTTTCTCTGTTCTCCACTAGGTTCGGCGGAGGATCGCTTAGCGCGTGCAGAAGACCGCTCCACCGCGTGGAATGCACCGCCATCTGCCTTGGCCCGTTTCCTGTGAATCCCCCCCCTTATCGATCAGGGAATCCGGAGATAGTAGCCAACCCTAGTGTAACCACTGGAGATGTGTGCTAGTGAGCTTGAACGAAGGGGTGCATGTCGGCGATTGAGTGCGATCAACCTGCTCGAGTTTTTCAAACGATGGTTCGCTTCAGGTATGTTTCAATGAGCCATTAAAATGTGGGAATAGCGGGATGGTTTGAGGATGGGACCCTCTCAAAAGCTCAATTTGAAACGGTCGATATTGGCGGAGGTTTCAAGAGTGGCCGATCAGAGCCGATCGCTGCGAACTGATTCGGGGGTGAAGGTCTACCAAAGTATCAATCAAGGAAAATTAAAAGAGAGTTTCTTCTGGAAATCGGTAAAATATTCGGATAATTTGCTTTCTAGTGTATGGTTGGTCGGGTGTATAGAGTTTGTAGTAGTTCAAGTTCAAGTTGGGGCGGTTGGAGAAGAGGGAACCTCTCCGCAACCTTTGGAAGTATATATCGTGCGGGTGCCATCGATCGACCTCAGGCTCGTGCCGATGCCACCTTAACTTATCGGCACCACACCACTACCTATGGTATCTACCTAGATATGCCTTGACTTCCTCAAAATAAATATTCTGCTCCTACTACTCCTACTTGGTTCTAGAAATATTGTAGTACACCCAGTACTAGATAATTCGTAAACACATTGTGCACATTGCACATTGCACATTCACATCCGATCCCCGGCTCCATTTTCGAATCGATCGACAAAATCACAGCATGGTAGCTCACGTAGAGCGAAGATCTGTCTCACACCCCCTGAGCCCCGGACGGAGACGTGCCGTAACAAGAGCTCTCTCTACAAGGAAGGTGATTATGTCTACTTAGGCTGCTAGATTTTAGCTTCTCGGTACTAGTCACCCACAAGATCTTAATTTGGGTTTTGGATTCAGCCTTAGCATAGACGAGTGAAGCTAGGATCAACGAAAGCCCCATGTTGTATTTGGCAGAGTGGAGGATACAGCTATAGCACCACACCCATGAGAAAAAAAAAAAGCGCACTGAGCATGATTTGCACCGGAGACCGTAGACCTTTCCCGCTACGGATACGATCTTCGCCGAAAATAAAGGATAGTGGCGCCCCTCTCCATGAGCTGAACTGTAAAAACCTCCTTCAGGATTGGAAGCCTATGGTGAAACCCTTCCTATGATCTTCTCGTCGGTGAAACACCTGCGCCCACGGGGCGTTGTGACGGAGCTAGGAACGGGAAGGGGCAGAAAGCCATGAGGTCGAACCTAAATCTATGGGAATCGCGTGCCGTGTTCTACGGAGCTGAATGTGTGGAATGGATGAAGTTTTTGCCCGTGAAGGATCAATCTATCTGTATACCATGTCGGTGATCGAAAGACACCTTCAGGACGTAGAGGAACGAGAGACGACTCCCAGCTTGATTTCTGATACACTAAGAGAACAGATATCGGAGAACATCAATGACAAATTAGGTGTCAAATTGAACGTCTACGGGTCAGCTGAGCCTTCCACAAGTCAAGCTTAATACCTTATGTCCACCGGGATCCAGCAGAAGTGGCGCATGGCGACTGAGCAACGACCAACTGACACGGAGAGAGACCGGGAGATGGGGCCATTACCCGAGAATTCGGGAGTTGCTCACCTCCTTTTCTTGGTACGTAGGATTCCTTGGACAGAACAGAAAGCACAGAGCACAGAGCACAGAGCCGTGGCGTAGTTGGGAGCGCTAAACACCGAGGGGAAGGAGCCATGCCCGGTCAATGCAGTACGTAGGTGCCATCAGCAGCCCGCACGACGAAATGTTGGGACTGCCATGCATAGCCAAGCGGTGATTGGGAGATCGTAAGAGCTGAGTGGACACTGGTGGCCTGGGGTTGCGGTGTACTTAGCCTATTGTGTCAGTAACACGTCAAAAGCAGAGGAGATCTTCCCGCGTACAAGACCTAAAATGAAACACCCTCATCACCGGTTCACTAAACGACCTCCCATGATTCGCGAACCAAACATCATAGCATACCTTCACGGTAGACGAACCATCGATGTTAACTCATGATCATCTATGGGATGATGGCATAGCAAGGCCACAATGTGGCTGAGCAGAGGGAGGGACGAAAGGTCCACTAGCCTGGCAAAGCAACTGGGGGGTCCCACCTCGCAGACCGGGTTCTGTACTTCGTACATTGGCAAAGGTCCAATCGATGTGGATTGCAGAAGGATGAAGTCCACTCTAGCACGGCAGCGACGCAGGGAAACCACGGACATGATTGTCACCATGCTGCTTCGGGTAAATTCCAACCAGGACATCAAGCCTGTAAGGGTGGCTGTCCCGGGTCGATCACGGTTTCACTCTAATCACGGCGCCACTGTACGTACAATTTCGTTTACATGCAAGGTTCCCCAGGGCCCTGGCATGTCATCGTTGCCATTTTCATGAGCATCGTTTCCTCCCTTGTGAAAGTGTAAAAGTATAGAGGTTTACAATGAGGCTTTTTTTGTTATTAAAAATTCCGAACTATTAACTTTCGTGCTGATGTGCAACTGGAAGGAAGGAATTGCGTACATAGATTGCGTTGAGACTCGATAACGCCAAAGCCTATTTGATGAAGGCTGCAATAGTGTGTCCTTGGATAACCCTCTCTCTCTCAAGGTGTCTACAGAAATTGATTGCGAGTGGGGATCGTGCGAGGGCAATAATAGGCAGGTGCCGATACAAGCCGCACTATCAGTACGGAGACTATCTCTAAGAAGGCTGGAGCCCCGAAACCCTGAAAACCAAAATTTGGTGGGTCCGCCTTTTCCAAACATTTTCTCTGGAAGCTTCGTAGAAATTAGAAGAGGAGCCAGAGGCAGGCAACTGAAAATTGATGGGCGAATCGGGGAATTTTGTCTTCCCCCATTTTCTTTTCCATTTTCGTTGCTACGAGCAATTGATTCTACCCAGCTTGGTTAGGGTTGAGCAATTTGAACGTTCGGATGGGAAGATCTTTCTTTTTGGGCGAGTGGAGATGGCTGCCCCGAGGATTGGCCGATCAGATGAGAAAGGGAGGTTTACAACCAGACAAACAGCGTCGGATGAGGCCCGGGAGAGGAACGAAATGAAACGAAACGGAACGCAACGCTGGGAAAGGGATAATTAAGATCTGATACGGGCGGTTCTCAATTCATTTCCTCCTTGCCGGTATTTGATTGCCAAGAGAGGGGGAGGGAAATAAGATTATCAAATTGAATTAAATTAGGAGGGGTTTGTAGAGGATATGGAAGGGAGAGATAGACGTTGGAGGCTGGGATCCGTTTGTCCATGGCGATCACCGAAGCTTCACAACCGATATGTTGATCCTGGACGGCGATCCACGGTCGCTTGATCCCGACAAGTCCACAACTGGGAAAAGGGCATTGTTGCCCTCCACCGAACCGAACCTCCAGCTCCAATTCGAGTTTAGTGGAGTGTCCACAACGGACGTCTTGAACGTGGCGAAATCGCGGAGGCGGTGCCACCGTAGGTAAAAAGAAATGAAAATTTGGAACCCTTTGCATCGCTCTTCTTTCCTCGAGAGGAAAGCGATTGGATAGATCTGTTCCGTCGATTTCTCGGGTACACGGGTATCTTGACATCGTGGTGGCTGGATATGCAGCTCATCGAGTGGATTGAAATTATGCAGCCGAACCGTTGGAAGGGAGGGAATAAAAGCTAAAAGGGAAATTTGACTCGCATCATCGAAGTCCTTGCCTGATGATCTCATCCTCATTCGTATCCTCGTTCTCATTCGCCTGGGATTAGCCCTTGCACAATTTTAACATTTTCATTCGAGCGGAGGGTTAAATGAGGACCAGCAAATAATTCATCAGCTAGTTATCGGCGGAACTACAATGATTTCTTCCGGCCATGATCGAATATGCGACGATCACCACAGAAGACTGGAGAGATAGGTACATATATCCTCACCTTCTGATGGCGATGATCCACGATGCAGATGCAGGAAGAGCAGATAGCAACCGCCACCATTGACAGGGTCCCATGCACGCGATTCGTAGAAATGGGTTAGCCCTTGAGCTAGGGCATTCTCGGAAGGCGGAAGAAGACTACGAGGAGAGGACAGCCGGGGTAGCCGCTTGGGAGGACTAAGGTCGCAGTGCAGAGTATGATGAATCTGGTGTTGTAGGATGGCACTGGATGGTACTGGAAGGCTCCTCGCACGGGGGAAGCATCGCACGGATCCTCGTGGGGCCGCGGGTGATACTCGATTCACTGTAGCGCTGGCCAGCCACCTCCAATCAGCGTGCAGAACCCTTGCATAGTCAGGCCACCGGGTCAGGTGAGCTGCAAGGTGTGCTATTGTTAGCTCGGGGGGCTTTGACTTGTCCTGTCCAGCTGTCCAGCTGCCCGGTTGGAGATGACTAGGTTTGTGCCTTGGCTCGAATGGGAAGCATCCGGGGTCTGCAACTGCGAGAATGGGGAGCTGTGTAGCGAGAGTTCCTCGTCTTGGTCCTCGTCTTGGTCAGGACGTGGATTTGTGATTCCTCATGGCCTAGAGATGACCCTAGGGAATGACCAAGGGGATCGATCACTCACGCAGCCACCTCGTGTGCTGGTGACTCGAGGGGACGGTACATACTACTTTCCTACGTGCGAACGCTGCAGGTCAAACTGTAGGTAATCATGACACACGCACACGAGGAGCTCGATGCAGAATTGACCTAGTCGGCCGAGCCGGAGACAAGGGGGAGCCAATCGAGGAGTCCAGGGAGATCCGCGGTGGATCCGAAGCATCTCTGGAGAAGAAGGTGGAAGAAGCAGGGTCATTGCTGAGAAGGGGGGAGGAAGAGTCCTTTCACTGATCTGGCACGGGGTCAAGCCAAGCAGCAAGGGCTCGAGGTACTCAACTTTAGATCCAATCTACCTTCTTTCTAGGGGGTACTGTATCCGTGTCCGGATGAGGTTGGAGAGAGGCTGGACTAACTTCCCACCATCCTCAGATCAGTTAGGGCCTAAACTAATTATACCCATGACTCCAGAATGAAGAACCTGAACGGGAGCTAAGCATTATGATTGGCAGTAGAAACGACGAGAAGAAAAATAAAAAACCGTCGGAAGCTGGCCTCCGAATTGATTAGGTTTGGAAGTTGCGAGGTTGGTGCTGGTGCTGGTGCTGACTTGAGGCTGTGCTTGACCTCTTTCTCCCCCCCCTGCGAGAATGAAGTCATCCTTCCTTTCTTTTGCTTTTGCGTTACAAGCGAATCGCCGTGTCCGTGGTTCTTGTTCATGCTTCTCTTCCTCCCCTGCGGCCGTCGTTTTCCCACCTGCCCTTCAAAAACTAGCGGTCCACTTTTTTTTTCCCCTCTCGCACGGCTCTGGCCGCCAAGTCCGAGTCGCCGTATGATATTGTATCTCTATTCTCCCTAGGTTTCTTCCTGGTGGGCTGTCAGTCCCAAGGTTAGATGGCAATTATTTTTCACTTTTTTATTAAATAATAATACTATACATGAAGAAAATAGTAGCAAAGCCATCGAACCAGTCGATCCTCTGGATCTGCCCGGTCGGACACTTCGGAAGAGCACATTGGACGGTGGTGGTGAGTGGCTTCCGATCTCCACTGTTGTACATAACACCAGGATGACTCCCGGCAGAACGCGTGCCGTTGTACGGAGTACTGGTGGTTGTGTATGTACATGTGTACATGTACATTAACTATACATGTATGTACACATGTACAGTGTACAATACCCAACCACCTAGGGAGGCCCTACCTAGGGCACAAACTCGATCGCAAAAAGTATATTGGGAACACACCCTCGCAGCCAATTATTGCTCTTTCTGCTGCTCTCCCCGAGACCCTGGACCGTGTCACGGCTCTATTGCCTCCGGAACTGGGCGAATACCCATGATGATGCCAAGTTTCCGACCCCCCATTTGTTCCCTCGACATCGGCTGCTCTGTGCATCCCCCGCCACGATTGCCCACTAGTCCCTTAGTCTGACTGTTTGGGGCTAAGGGTGTCCACCCCGAGGTCAGAAAAATAAAATCCCTTCCCCAAAAATACAATTTTGGGCCATCCGAAATGCCCACTTTTTTATTTTAATATTTCCATTATTCCATTATTTTATTTCTGGGTTTTTTCCAAAAGGGTAAAAGCGTAGGAGGAGCAAAAGTCCCCACTGCTCGCTGGCCCTATACAGTTTAGGCCCAAGTTGCACTCTGACCAGGGCTGTTCGGACTGCTAATAATAATTCACTCTCATCGTACAGTGACAGTGACCCTCGTCGCTTTTAACCCTTCTGATTCCTTGCTTCGATCTTGATCTTGCTTCCCCCTCTTCTTCTTCCTCCCTTCCTCAATTATTTCCTTCCCCAAGGCCCGTTATTATTATGACACCTTGAAAGGTCCCACATTCGCTATTCGTTCACCACACCCACGTTCGCTCTTACGCTCGCTTTTCGCTGCTACGAGAACCACGTTCGCTACGTTAACAGAAAAAAAAAGAAAGAAATCATCTTTTTTTTTTTTTTTGGTCTGGAGATAAAACAAGAAACCAGAAGAAACAAATAAGGACATTATATTCCTTTTTGAATCTCTTGATCAACCGAAAACAGAGAAACAAAAAATAAAGGAAAAAAACGCCCCGGTTATATCCCGAATATTTTTAATATTTAATTATCGCAACACCTTGCGCCCATTCGCTGGACGCAACCCTTGATTTACCAAATTTCCCGCGACAATCGAACCGCAGGGAAGATATCGAGTGGGGAAAGACGCAGGAGCCGGAGATTGTGAATTGACAATCGCCTGTCGTTTGCGCATCTCGACCTCGTCGTGCCCGTAGGGATCCGTTTGTCCTGCTTCCGCGACAAGTCGTCGATCGATCGGACTATCACCAACGTTCGTGATCGCCTATTACATTCGAATTTTCCAATCTAGAAAACCACATGTTCTAGAGTCGTTCATCGCCGCCATCAACCTCTCCCCCAGATCACTCGCTACTGGGTTCTTTTCGTTGTCTCGGCTGAAAGCACCACCTCCCGTGTCTCACTACATACGTCGAAAAAGAGCATCAACTATCAGCTTAAGGTTGGCACCCCACTCACCCCCTTCGCCCACGGTCTCACTTCCTCCCTCGTGCCTTGCATTTCTTCTTCTTCGGGTTTGGCTGTCGCATCTCCTTGCAGCCGGAGGTCGTGCCCTCTGATCTACGGAGTGCCGGGAGATGACGAGCGTCGTCGAGCCGCCGGACCATCTTCCCCGTATCCATAATCACCCGGGAGTAGCTGTTTGTTATTGACACTGATCTCTTTCGTTAGCTCTCCTCCCACTGGCAGAACTTGCATAATAAGAGACATCCACGGCAGATCGGTCTCAGTTCTCTCATCTTGATACATTCCGGTAAGTCTCTATTACTGGTCTATGCACCGGTCCGCTTTTCCCCTCCCCTCCCTCTGTTACCAAACTTAGGGCCAAAGCAAGAAAAGAAAAAGAAAGAGAGAGAGTTCGTACTCATTGCTGGAGTAGTTCGCCCCTTCGCTTGAGAAAGAATCTTTTGGTGCCCAATCCGCTTGAGCTCCTCCCGAAACCTCGCGCCGGATACGAAAAGAAAGAAAGCAAAACCTCGCCAGTCCGCGCGCTTCTCGCCAGCATTTTCCTGGAAGCTCATTCAGACGTCTCCCGTCCAATCTCCGCTTCCCCTCTGCCTCGCTCTGACACGACAGGTTCTGCTTCTCAGGACTTTATGAACCTTTGGGCACTAGCATTTCGTGATTTGTGTCTCTATCTGCAGCTAGCCTTCATCTAGTTTCAGCCTTAGTGTTCTCTCATTCCTGGATGGTCATTCGAGGTACTTCTCTGTGAGACTGACAGCAATCTTTCATCTCATCGCTCGTTCTTGTCTCGGAGAGCCCCCTTTCTCGTGTACGCACCTGGTGACGTACTATCGTTTGGAGAATAAATTCTCAGTCATTCGCTTCTTCAGCAAGTTCGGTCTTGTTGCAGTCGCTGCAACACCTTCAAGCTGGCTTACTCGAAGACACACGGTGTTTTGGTGAGATCCCCCAGTGCTCTCCTGTTTCGTCTCTGTTTTCTGGATGCCCGCATGTTTTGCCTTTTTCTTCCAGTCCCCGCTCATTCTACTGTTTGAATTGGAATCCTCCATCCTCCTGACTGTCCGCATTCTGTGAGAACTTCCTCGGCTGACTCTTATTCTTCTTTCTCTTGTTCTCAGTTCGACCCGGATTTCCAAACACCTCTAATATTAGGCGAGTCGTTGGATCTCTCGGATTCTGAAGAATCGCAGTTTGTCGGTGCGTTTTCAGACGGCCTGTGGGCCAAGTCTGAGCCCTTCCTGTCTATGTCTAATTATCAGAAACCCACTGCTGGTGCTGTACTTGGTAAGCTACTCCATGATCTGTCTGCATGATGCTGGGTGAATGGTTATACTAAGACTGTGTTCGCTCTCAGATTACGCTTCCACGCGGTCTCTGCATGATGCTGGCTCATACTCGGCTTACGGCCAGTCGCCATACGTGACGGCCTCCCTTGTCCCCTCACCAATGGCCGACCAGGCTAGCCAGGCTTCTGATTGTGCTCCTTACCTACCGAGCAACGAGTATCCTAGCTCGTATGACGAGGCGCCTTCTCCGATTATGGGTACAGGACCTAGCCCTTTGCCCGAGATCGTGAGCTATAGTCCTCAGCGTGGCTGCGAGGGCTCAAGGCTGCTGGTCTTCATTCAGTCGCCCTTTGATCTACACAGTTCCTCCTATGGCAATTTGTATCTGATCTTCGGCTCAAAGCGGTGCGAATGTATCCCCACCTTTCGCGGATTCCAGGGCTCTGCCTTCCAGTATCAACTCTCGGTGAACGCTCCTCAATTTATCTCGACTGGATCGCCTTCATTCGCTGTTCCAATTCAGCTTGTCTTGGAGACACAGGGTGACTGCCAGCCCACCACTCTGCAAGTTGGCGTTTACACCTACGAGCATATTCCTCATGCCTCCCCTCCAGAGGATACTCGCAAGAGAAAGCTTTCCACCTACTCAGATAACCCTATCTCCGCGCCTGCCAAGCGACCAGCTCCTGGAACCGTGATGCCCAAGATTGAGTCACAAGACAACTACTCTTACCGTGATAACCGCTCCGCATCTTTCTCGCCCTACCTGCAACCTCTGCCGGCCATGTCTGGATTTGTCGCTCCATTCCATGCTGCGTCTTCTCCTCGAACTGGCTCTGCTCACTACTCCACCGTGTCTGCCACCCCCCAGCCCGCGATCCGTGCCCCATCTCCCCTGACACCTGCCTGGAGTCCCTCCTTCGTCTCCGTTACGAACGATGGCCGGACCAATGGCATGTCTATGGCTCACAGCATCGCGCAGCACAGGGGACCTTCGCCGCGCTCCTCCAACCCGACCCTTATCCGCACCTCCACTCTGCAGCAAGCCAGTGGCCTCAGTCAGACTCAGGCTTTCAATCCCTACGCCATTTACCCTACCAAGGCCATCCTGAAGCTTAATGGCGACCTGGATGGCATGGCCGAAGGCTGGAGTAAGGATGAGAAGGTGGCCCAGCGCCGGCTTGTGGAGTTCACCCGGACTCAGACTGGAAGCACCATCTATGCTGATTTCAAGCCCGTGGCCCCTGAAAAGCGGTCCCCGAACAGCATTTGCATTAGCTGCATTAGCTGGGAAGGCAAGGATGAGTGCTTCGTCACAAGCGTGGACACCATCTACCTGCTGGAGTCGCTCGTTGGTGTGCGTTTCACTGTCGAGGAGAAGAACCGTATTCGTCGAAACCTAGAAGGCTTCCGACCCCTTACTGTTTCGAAAGCCAGGCAAGACAGCGAAGAGTTCTTCAAGGTCATCATGGGCTTCCCTGCTCCTAAGCCCCGCAACATCGAGAAGGATGTCAAAGTCTTCCCTTGGAAGATTTTGAGCCCCGCCCTGAAGAAGATCATCGGGAAATACGTGAGTACCACTCCGCATTCTGTTTCATCTGATAATCCCTTTTACTAATCCTGTTTTTCTACGTATAGTCTGCTAGCTACTCTTCCACCGCAGGTGCTCTGCCGACACCGATCACAACCTACGCCAGTCATGGCACCGGCTCCGACTCTGGCACCGAGCCTCACACTGCTGCTTCCCCCCAATCGGTGTCTGACTCAGGTCCAGCCAACAGCTATGCTCACACTATGGGTGCACCTATCTATACACAAGCTGAACATGCGTCGCTGACAGCGGCTCCCGATCTCCGAGCGGTGATCCCTGCTCACAGCCAGCCGTATACTTCCGTGGGCGCATACTCCTACCCGGCCATCTGTCAGCCGCATCATCCCCATGCCCTAGTGGCTCCGACCCCCCGGTCGGCATGGGATATCCATGGCCTGGGCGCTGCTGGTCCTCCTAGCACCGCAGCCTCAGCTAATGCATGCTACAACTTCATGGAACCCGTGTACCCGTTGCATGACTCGGCGCACAGCCAATGAACGCGCTGACCGACACCTGTGATCTGTTACCCTTTTTTGTTTTTGCTTTTGCTTTTGCTTTTTTGCTTTTTTTGCGTCCTTTTTATCTTTCTATTTTTATATTTCCCCTCTTGCTCCGTTGATACACGATTTTCATTCCTGTCACTCCTTGATACCATGCCCAGAGTCGACGTGGGACGCAAACGTCGGACAAGGACTCTTGTTTTCTGTCCGATTGTGTCCGTTCTGCTGTCAACCTCATTTACGATTTGAAACGTCTCTCCTTACAAACATTTCACGCCTGAATGCCCCTCACCCAACCTTTTTTTGCATTATTTTGACACGGTTTGAGAGCTGTTTGCATTTTTTAGACGGTGTCTTGTTCATTCCTTTTTTACTGGGTTGCATCCTCCACTTGCCGGGCATTTTGGGCTTTACTCTCCTTTTACATCACACATCTGGGCTACTGTACGATTATTTGGCATTGCATTGGGCGCTGCTGTCATTCCTTTGAGCATTCGCAGGACGGATTTTGGGATAGATTTGGGAAATTTGGGAATCGGAGGTGAATTGGCCAGCTTGGAGCTGGTCTTTATTCCCTCCTGGCGCATCGGGGGATGGAGTCTCCGAGGAAGAGTCGTTTCGGCGATTCTTCTTCTGACTGCTTTCCCCTGCTTGGAACTTATTGGGAGTTTTGTCAATTCTTTTTTCCGTTTTGAGCTGAGGGTTGTTTTGTCTTTGACTGCATTGTTCTGGTGTTTGGGAAGAAATGGGCTGCTCTGCGCCCTTTGTATTTTGATTTACTCGATTTCGTTCCAACAGGTTCATTTTTTGACTCCTAATTATTTTCTCTTGTATCACTTGTACTCTCGTAAAATGAGGAGCTGATTAGCTTTTGTCTCTCAAGGCTTAGCTCTCCCTCCCCTCATGCCGTTCACACGCCGTTCGCACGGTAGAAGTAGTATATTTCGAATCGCTTAGGGAGAGGCATCTAGTGCAGTAAAGTAAGTGGAGGTTTTCTAAAAACCTCTTTCGAATAATTTTTCTAGATATTCTTATAATATTGAGTATTTTGGCAACAACTATATCCATTTGTCTGTCACGGAGGGTAAGATGCATGTTCAAGGGCCAAGTTAGATAGGTAGTGTAATGAAGGCCAGATCGTCGTGAAACAAGTGCATTGAATACGCGATACTAAGTCTGAAGAGAGAGGAGAAGAGGTGCAAGAGGAGGGTGAGGCTCGCAGATAGGCTGCGGAGTCCGCGCTAGTCCCAAAAGGGAAACAGAGTCTGTTCTCGATCATTACAGGTAGGCGTAGTAGGCGTTGTTAGAGGTAGAAAAATCAGAGCCTTTGTGCTGTAATGGATAGGACGAAAGGAGAGACTGCTGGTCGGTAGAATCTCGTTCAAGCCTGAGATTGGCCGACATAAATTCGAGGGCTCGAGCAATGCTTTTGGGGACTGCTCAACATCGAGAGCCGTCATTTTGATGGAGGAGTTGAGCTTTTAATGACATATAGAGCTGATGATTTGCGTATTATCGGATAAAATTCTTTTAGTTTCGGATTTGATATGTCCCTATATTATATATGCAAAAACAGTGGCATTTGAAACAAATAAATGCAGTCTTCTTAGGTCCGTTTTGAAAGCTGTTGGATACGCCACCTGCGGCTGCGGCAACCACAGTCCTACGGGCAGAATGCAGTTTAAAGATTTGGGCACAGACTGGTATGGGTGTTACTCAACCCACGATGTCTGATACAGCCAACGTATATTAAATATCTATAAATCTCACCGAATCCCCATTAGTACCGCACTCAGTCTGCCTTTTCCAACGAACTCTCTACCCCACTCTCTGGGCGCCGTATAGTTCGGCATCGCGGGCAGCTGACTCAGCGCTATCTTATCGACGCACGTGATCCGAGGGGCGAAATCGGCGAAAAAGGCGGGTGATTGATTGACTCACTCGGCTGCTCAACTTCAAACTTCACTTTCCATTCTTCATTTGCATTGGCTTGCTTTGAGTCCCTGGGTCACACGGCATACCCTCACTCGCTTCTCCTCTGCCCCTCCAGGTCGCAATTGACTCTTCACCTTACCCTTTTATCCTAAACCTCTTTCTTGCCCCGCGTTCCCCTGCATATTCTCAATATGGAGCATATCAAGCAGACATTTGCCAAGTGCAAGGAGCAGAAGCGGGCGGCCCTGGTGGCCTACATTACCGCCGGATACCCATCTGTTGAGGAGGCTGTCGACATTTTGCTGGGCCTGGAGAATGGTGGTGCCGGTATGCGCGACGATCATGAAGTGGCGGGGTATTGAACATTGTGGACTAACGGATTACCTCGTGAATATAGATATCATCGAACTCGGAATTCCCTTTACTGACCCCATTGCCGATGGGCCTACTATCCAAAAAGCCAACACCAAGGCCCTTGAGAATGGCGTTACTGTCACAACGGTGCTGGATATGGTACGCACCGCTCGCCGCCGCGGCTTGAAGACTCCCATCATGCTGATGGGCTACTACAACCCCGTCCTGCGCTATGGAGATGAGCGCATGCTCAAGGACTGCAAGGAGGCTGGTGTCAATGGTTTCATCATGGTCGATCTTCCCCCAGAGGAGGCCGTTCGCTTCCGTGACCTCTGCGCTAGCAACGGGTATGTTGGATTCCGATTCAGAAAAATGATGACTGGTATTAATGCCTTTTTAGACTGTCTTACGTTCCTCTCATTGCCCCCGCCACCTCCGACTCCCGCATGAAGCTTCTCTGCAAGATTGCCGACTCTTTCATCTACGTCGTCTCGCGCATGGGTGTCACCGGTGCTACCGGAAAGCTGAGCGCCAACGTCCCCGAACTCCTCGCCCGTGTTCACGAATACTCTGGCAATGTCCCCGCTGCTCTTGGATTCGGTGTCAGCACCCGCGAACACTTCCTCTCCGTCCAGGAGGCTGCTGAGGGCTGCGTCATCGGTAGTCAGATTATCACTGTTGTTGGTCAAGCTCCCGCCGGTCAGGCCGCCAAGGCTGCGGAGGATTACCTGTCCAGTGTTACTGGTCGCAAGCTTGAGCGTGATGCTCAGGGTACTCTTACCCACGAGATCAATGTGCTCGAGGCCGTTGAGAAAGCTCTGCCTACCGGCGAGACCGCTCCCACTAAGGTGATCACCGACGCCGACACTCCCGCTGGCCCTGGTCTGGGTGACCAGTTGGAGGCTCTGAACGTCACCAAGGACCCCTCTGCCCAGCCCTCTCGTTTCGGCGAGTTTGGTGGACAGTATGTCCCGGAGTCCCTGATGGACTGCCTGGCTGAGCTCGAGCAAGGGTTTGATAAGGCCCGCAATGACCCCGAGTTCTGGAAGGAGTTCCGCTCTTACTACCCCTACATGGGCCGACCCAGCAGCCTCCACCTGGCTCAGCGCTTGACCGACCATGTCGGTGGTGCTAACATCTGGCTTAAGCGTGAGGACCTCAACCACACTGGTAGCCACAAAATCAACAACGCCCTTGGACAGATCCTTATTGCTCGTCGCCTGGGCAAGACCCGTATTATTGCCGAGACTGGTGCTGGGCAGCACGGTGTTGCAACTGCTACTGTCTGCGCCAAGTTCGGCATGGCGTGTACTGTGTATATGGGTGCCGAGGATGTGCGCCGCCAGGCTCTCAACGTCTTCCGCATGAAGCTTCTTGGTGCTTCAGTTGTTGCTGTGGATGCCGGCAGCCGTACTCTGCGTGATGCTGTGAACGAGGCCCTCCGCGCCTGGGTCGTTGAGCTCGACACCACTCACTACATCATCGGTTCCGCCATCGGCCCCCACCCCTTCCCTACCATCGTCCGCACTTTCCAGTCTGTGATCGGTGACGAGACCAAGGAGCAGATGCAAGCTCAGATTGGCAAGCTGCCCGATGCAGTTGTTGCTTGCGTTGGTGGTGGCAGCAATGCTGTCGGCATGTTCTACCCCTTCTCCAACGACCCCAGTGTCAAGCTTATTGGTGTTGAAGCTGGCGGCGATGGTGTGGATACTGCTCGTCACTCTGCCACCCTCTCTGGAGGCTCTAAGGGTGTTCTGCACGGTGTGCGTACCTACGTCCTGCAGAACGAGCACGGTCAGATCTCCGAGACCCACTCTATCTCCGCTGGTCTGGACTACCCCGGTGTCGGTCCTGAGTTGAGTGCTTGGAAGGATTCCGACCGCGCTACTTTCATCGCTGCCGATGATGCCCAGGCTCTGTCTGGGTTCCGCGCTCTTGCCCAGCACGAGGGTATCATCCCTGCTCTTGAGTCTTCCCACGCTGTCTACGGTGTGATGCAGCTTGCCAAGACCATGAAGAAGGGCGAGAACATCGTTCTCAACTTGAGCGGACGTGGTGACAAGGATGTCCAGAGTGTCGCTGATGAGCTTCCTCGCCTGGGTCCTAAGATTGGCTGGGACTTGCGCTTCTAAGTTATTTCCCCTCTCCCTTGTCCGGTATAGATGAGCAATCTTTTCCTTCCTTCTAAGAGGTCACTTCGAGGGCTATGGGCCGGGCACACCAGCACATTTCTCTTCCTCTCCCTGTTCCCACTGACCTCGAGTGTCAGACGTTAGATGTTTTGTACGCACGGTGCTTAAAAAAGCGTGTTCTTTTGGGATATTTCCCGTCTTGTTCCTTGTTTCGAGGATACGACTTCATGTTTATACGGGTTTCATACAGTTTAAAATGATATCATACTATCTTAAACACATGCTTACATGTACAATCGACCCAAAAATCCTAGATCCAAGGCTAGTTTCCATCTAAAAGGAAAAGGAATTAGTCGATTGAACCTTGACCCTGCCCCGAATTGATAATTTGCTCCAAATATTCTGATGGTACCGATTGAATATTGGCACGTTACCATTCGCGCAATTGAATGAGCTTGCATAGTTTGTGACAAAAAAGGCAACGAAACTCATTCTCTATTCGTAAAGATTCACCATAATCGAGGCAGCCCGAACGCCTCAGTGGTGATAAGAACTGTGACTCGTTAGCTATCCTTTGGCTTATACTAAATTTACCAGAACGAAGCAGGAAATGAATACTATGGTTTCTAGACCTGCCACTTACATTAAAGACTACGTGGCAGCATAGAACACCAAAAAAGATGTGAATATTTATGAAGACAAATAAGTTCTGGATTCTTTTAGGAACTTGCTGTTCTTTATACCGGAGAATTACAGCGTCTTACTACAGTTATACGGCTTGAGAAGCGTTCATATAGTAGAAAAGGATGTTCATTTAGTATAATCCCAATACGTGATAATTGACACATGTCTTGTACTTCTATACTTGAAAAGTAAGAATGGAAAATCTAGACTGAAATAAAACAACTAAACTTCAAAACGCATTGACACTTCCATCCCACAAATTCTGAGCTACGCCAACCAAGAAGTGCACAAACCAAGTGTGAAAATTCCCGGAGTCCGGCCACAAGCGCAGACCTATATTCAGAACAGTGTGTCTATTTGATGGAAGTGTTATCACCGGGATGGTCTCGAAGTATCTGACCTCTCTGGGCAGCCACAAGCCAAGTCGACAATCGTACTGGGGGGCCGGCTTGATCGGGGTTTTCATCATGGAACTCTTGTATCATATGCGGTACGTTTCTGAGCTCCCTTGCATCGTGCCACTTCTGATCTGTAGGGAGGCCCCTCCATTTAACTCGATATTTGAGTTTCTTTCCATATAGCCGCGATCTGAGAATCGCTTGAATCTTCCCTTCTCCTTCGCCATCCCTCTCTTCTGAGGATGGTCGATAAGAAGTAGTTTCAACACTGTGGGTAGTGATAGTATTTTGACGATTCCGAGGAGGGGAGCGGGTCCGTTCAGTGGAGGGAATAGCAGGCGAGGGGCCAACAGGGAGATATTTAACAGAGGGAGCAACAGGTACAGGAGCAGCGGGTATAGATGGATGTGGATGTGGGGAGCGGAAAGACCTATTCCTCAATGGGAGAGAGGGCGTTGAAGAACCAGGACCTAAATATGGACTAGGAAAGGGTTGAAAGTGGGATTGGGGAGAAGAATAGGAAGTGGGAGATACATGAGGGGGGGAGGGGGGAGGGGGACTCGGAGATGGAAAGGAAGTTGATGAAACAAAAGATAAATCATGAGAAGGAGGGACAGGGAGTTCAGACCAGCGAGAGAAATCAGTGGCCCATCTAATGAGCGACACAATGCCAGATGCGATGCCACAAACTGCCCATTTTATCCAAGAAACAAGCCCCCAAAC
Source organism: Penicillium sp. G339 (assembly GCA_027569595.1). Classification (NCBI taxonomy): domain Eukaryota; kingdom Fungi; phylum Ascomycota; class Eurotiomycetes; order Eurotiales; family Aspergillaceae; genus Penicillium; species Penicillium sp. G339. The sequence continues at coordinate 835,561 of JAPDFJ010000008.1, forward strand.
AGCAGAGTCCAACGAAAGTTTCAACCAGAGCCAAAGTCGGTTGATGCCAGAGGCAGTAAAACCAACCAACGAGAACAGCCACGACACAGCATGTATAACTCCAGTCATGAGCAGACGTATAATCAATAGAAATCCGAACAAAAGGTTCTTGAAAATAGACACCAACAGAGAGAACACCCCCTTCAAACCACAAATCGACCAGAACCAAAGCCAATTCATGAGAGAATCAAGCTTCAATATCACTTTCAAAATAATTGCTAATGTAACAGAAGCAACCCAATTTGGAACGGCCTCAAATGCCCATGCCACGAACGAGTATAGAAAGTTTTCAGCTCGAAGGAAAGCAGCCACACTATGCCAAATTAGAAAGAAATACCCAGACCAAGCCATCTTCACACCAGATACAACCAAGACCAAACCAGACCATGTCCGGAAGATACCGGACCAAATGAATGATATCCCAGCCCAGAATGCCGAAGGGGGAGGGCCAGAATGACTTGCCGACTTGCGGATGCGATCAGCCATAATCTTGAAACTAAACAATGTGAAGAAGGTGAAGGAAATAAAAAAAGTAATTGCCTTCGCACGAGTGCTTGTAGAGAGCCAATGATACACGGTATATGTGTATCGAATCTGATACCTGACATTTCTCGAAATTGCACGCTGGATTCGCATCAGCCAGTGGATGGTATTCTGGGGTGAGTCTTTGATCGAAAAGATTGAATACAAAATCCACTTAATTGGACTCATATACCCTTCCTTGTCAACATAATAAGCATACTCGATCCAGAGATCACCCACGCTAGCTCCAAAGAGATCCTTCCAAAATCCAGTCCCATCACCTTCCTCGCCAAGTTTCCCCCAATAATAGCTATTTGAGATTCGATCGTTCACCATTGTAATCGCCCCGGTCCCGATCTTGACATTCTCAAGCCACAATAGAAAGTACGCCGTCTGCTCTGGCTCAGCATCCCACTCCTCCGGCAAGCGCCTTATCAATTCCGGCGTTTTGACTCCTTGCCAGGCTAGATCAGCCTTGAGCGTGACAAATTTCGCTATACCGTCCGTGAGTCCCTTCGGAGGAGGTCGGGGTAGTGTCTTTGTCCATCCTGTCGAATGGTCATCACCAGGAACAATGTGCTGGTAGATGTGCGCGAGCTCGTGCGTAAGAAGCTCAATCAGTGCAAGGCGTTGGAGGTCTGGTGTCTGCCACGGGAGTGGATCTTCCCAGCTTTTCTGAAGCCAGTCGATATTGAGAGTCATGGTTCGATTGGCAGGATGCGCCGAGTTCAATGGCTCCAGGGTGCTTGCTGGAATCTCGACATGACTAATATCGGCATTTCGAATAAGGATGGAGATCGAATCCACTTGGGGAATAGAAGGATGGAATGAAGAAGGAAAGACGGGTTTGAGAGCAGGGAGCTTTGGCGCTCCAAGCTTGTCCTCTAGGGTCTTCCAAAAGGTCATGATGGCCACGAGACTCGACTTGAGCCCGCTGAACCTGCTGGTGGAAACACTGCTATCCTCTTCATCGGGGAGAATATCTGGGTGTCGGTAAAGATTTTCAATAACCTTGTTGATGGCTATGGGAACACTGTTGCCAATTTCGTGAAGGATGGAACTACATGCAACAGATGACTGGTCGCATTTGTTTTCAACCCGAATGTCGACAGTTTTCGATCTATGTTTCTTAACAGGTTTATCATCATTCAAGATATTGGCCCAAGTATCCGGCTTTGGGATGGAAAAATCTATAAGCCAGTCGCTTTCGAAGTTCATTGTTGAATGCAGGTTGGATTTGACACCAGCTACGGATACTGGTACGTCTTTCCACTGGGCAACGTCCACCCACCAGTCGCTTCTAGCAGTAGAGCAGCATAGAAGCAACACGGCTAAGTGCCATATGATTGAATTATTGATATTTGGCATTTTTATGGTCGTCGGGTATCATGGACAAGATTCTCGCGGTTGCTTGGCGATGTATGTGAGGTCTGAAGAGTAGTGGAATGGAGGTGAAAGATCAATGGGGTTTAAGATGAAACTCGAGAAGATGGCTATATGGATGGGGGGTTATAATGGCAGAATGGCTCTTTGTCTCAGTGCAAAATTCAAATGCGAGCTCGTGAAAGAGAAATGTAAATATAGAGCAAGGCCTTGAATGAGCAGACAAAGACTGCGAATTTGGTATTACATTGGCTTCCTCTGCTCGGCTTGCATTTATTCAACCTTTGACTTTAATGGCAGGTGATGATTCGGTTCAAGGTTCAAGACCAAGTCAAAGTGTTTTCCTAGCTAATAGTTTGGTCAAAGAATCAAAGGCTGTGGATAGATGAAGAGGACCAAAGGTTGGAAACGAGAATTTATATGCTTTCTTTAAGATTTTGATCAGTGATTTGTGCTACCACTCTATGCTCTAAAGTCATTGACTGACCCATCTTCATGACAATGAATTCGCCGTTTCCGTCGTTCTGCTTCATATGATATAGCCTTTGCAAGGCACCAAGTTCAAGCCTAGAATCATCGCTACATTTGCTAGCAACCCTTTATATGATTTTCTATTCTTACATACCATATAATACTAAGATGTGCATGTCTTCTGAGCAAGTTGTACATTTTACCCGCACGGCAACTACTCTATCTTTTGGCCCCGACTAATACCAAAGAAAAGACATCGCAAAGACTTGAGTCATTAGCAAGGAGATATAGTTAGCGGTAAAAAGTAGATCCCGCTCGCTTTTAACAAGATTGTCTTATCCTAAGTCGAAATTGAATAACCCTTAAGCGTGGGGGTGGCGTCTTCAATAGCCGACAGTGGCATGTATGGCTATAGATCGCAGCAACCATTCAGATATCACAAAAAGTCACCAGTAGCTAATGACGGACCATATAAACCCATAAATATCAATCTATAAGTAAACGGAATAATTTTCTACCATTATCGTCAATTAGCAAACCCTCACACGGCAGCATTTCCCAGTGCGGCGGCGCAAGCCGAGATCCCCTCATTTCCCGTCGGGCTTCATCCGATGCCACACGGAGATCGGCGGGGGAGGCGGGGGGGATTTTGGTGGGGAGTCGAAAGTATCTCATTCCCCCTTCAATCCTCTTCTCTCCTTCTATTCTTCTATCCTTCTCCCAATTACTGCTACCACGATGAAACTCCTCTACCCGACCTCCGTCCCCCTCGACGTTCAAAGCCTCCAGGGCTTCTCCGTCGCGCTGCATCCCTATGATGTCAAGGCTTCCATCCCGGAGGAGCACACCGACGCCGACATCCTCGTCACCTGGGCCAACTCCCCAGACAACCTCAAAGATGCCGCGAAGCGTCTAAAGCAGCTCAAATGGATCCAATCGCTAGCAGCGGGTCCGAACGACGTCCTGGGCGCTGGATTTGACGCTTCAAAGATCACCATCACCACCGGTGTCGGATTACACGACCACCCCGTCGCCGAGCACGCCCTTGGTCTCCTCCTCTGCGGCGCGCGGCGCTTCTTCGAAATGCGCGATTATCAGCTCCAGTCCAAATGGCCCCAACACCTTGGTGGATCTTTCCCGCGCAGCGATTTCACCACTTTGCGCAATTCTCGGGTGCTCATTTGGGGCTTTGGTAGCATCGCGAAGACTCTGGCTCCGCATTTGACTCTCCTAGGGGCCCAGGTTAAGGGTATTGCTCGCAGTGCTGGTGTGCGTAATGGTGTCGAGGTCTATGGCGAGGATAAGTTGGCGGAGCTTTTGCCGGAAACTGATGCTTTGGTCATGATCTTGCCGGGTTCTGCTTCTACGCAAAATGCTTTGAATGCTGAGAGACTGAAACTGTTACCCAAACATGCCTGGATCGTGAATGTGGGACGTGGTGTCTCCGTTGATGAGGACGCGTTGGTTGATGCTCTGGAGAAGGGTGAGATTGCTGGCGCCGCACTTGATGTCTTCCACACTGAGCCTCTGCCTGAATCAAGCCGGCTGTGGAAGGCGCCGAACGTGGTCATCTCGCCTCATGCTGCCGGTGGAAGACCAGAGGGTTCGGCTGAGTTGATTGCGGGCAACTTGCGGCGTTTCCTGGCTACGCAGCCGCTGAAGAATAAGATTTAAATGACGGATACGAAACAAGGCAGGAATACTGAATATTGGGAATATACACATAAATAAATACAGCTGGAAATAGAAATATTGGCAATCATTCGACGTCATCTCTTTCAAATCTAGTGGGGTGCACCGGTGATTCACTGCGTCTACCTCGAGACTTCCCAGGGCGCAGAAGCTACTATAGATGATTTATCGAGTCTGGGTGAAATTCATTTGGTTGTGGATGAGGGAAAACAATGATTCAAGGTGACCCAGGTGTTCAAGTTGTGCTTCAAGATTCTTCTGGATTGAAGATCTTTTTTAGAGCACTTCTCTGGCACTTCCACGGCATATCGCCGAATAGAATTGGTTAGGCTTCTGGTATTGATGGATGGAAGGACTAAGGCATTAGCATGCATTGTTTGACTTCTATTTGCAGTGTAATAATCATCCGTTATTCATGAGTTCGGGGTATCGAGATAACTTTGGTGGGGGGGAGGCGGAGAAGAGAAGGAGAAAATAGTCTAAGAATATCCATGTTTCCACCGTCTATGACACCTCAAGTTTGCATGGCCATATTCCGTGAGAAAGCGCAATTTCCAGCGAATGTGGAATAGTCAGGTGTCCAATGCGATGTGGAGCTTTAATCCACTTTTGCTTGTTTGAGGCTTTTTGGTGCTCGGAGGTTGTTAGAGAGGTGCACGTTCGTGCTGTTGATTCTGCCCTTGGAAGGATGTCGCTTAAGTTTGCGGCGTGCGACCATGACAGGAACGGAGGAGTGTTGAAGTAAATAGTTGGAGAAGGAACCAAGGAGAACTCTGTGATCGCGTGTCAGCTACTGGCCATGAGCGAACCACACGAGGCAAGACTTACCCCTTCAAGGCACTTTGGCCACGAGCACCAACGATCACCATGGTGGGTTCGAGTTCGTCAATCTGGAAATAGCATTAGCTTGGGTTTGACTGAGCCAATAGTTTGCAGGTAGTTACTCACAGCCTCGGTAATCATGAGTTTAGGGCTCTTGCAATGAATCACCTCCACGGCAATGCGAACCTGTAAGAGAGTTTTGCGTAGAAGCTTCACACATGTTTGCGACACTGTCTCGACGGCCCTGACACGCTCTATTTCTGCGATTGGAGATGCTCGAGAGTCAATAGACCCCGCTTTGCTAGTTGTTCCGGGGCCCAGTCGGCCAAGGATGGTGCGGGACCCAGGGCCATTGTTTTGAGAAGCCTCCTGGGTCTGTGTGCCGACAACAACCGCCGCATCTTGTATAGCTTTCGCACCTTCTCCGACTTGTACGGAAGATGGATTCGCATCTTCGTGTATAGTGTAGATGGCGTACATAGTATCGCCCTCTCTGAGAACGGTGCCGATCGTCCATTCCAAAGCATATACTGATTCTTCACTCAAGTCGGTTGCGACGAGATATTTGCGTTGACGGCGGTGGCCACCGTCGGCTTCTTCTTGTAGGCTGGCATAGTTTCCTCGAACAATGGTTCGGATCGATCGGTTGGGAACGCGGTTGTCAATGGTAGACATGTGAATGCTGAGTTTCTGGGCGCGATGGACATCCTCTTTCTCGGCTTCGTCTTCTGAGCCGTAGGGCGTGCCAGCGGCTGACTGCGTGTATGGAGTCGGGATATCATAGCTAGTTTGAGGGTGGATGACAGCTTTGAGAGCAGACTTCCTGGGCTTCTTATCCATGGAAGGAAATTTATGTTTGCTGATGGGTTTTGCTAGCAAGTGTGTTAGTCTCTATCTATGTCAAGTCAAGTTGTATCAAGCTGATAATACGCACATTCTTCTGAGGATGGTGTTTTATCGTCTCTGGTTTTGTTGAAGTCGCTGGGGGTGATTTTGGTAATATCAGAGCCCTTCTTTTTGCGGCCCCGTGAATCCCCCATGACCTGCGAGTCGTCACTGGACGATTCATCACCATCATCTTCACTGCTTTCGATGATGTTCTTGTCTCGATCAAAAACGTCTTTAGCCAGACGCTCACCGGACTCCTCGTGTTCAGTGGGTGTCACATAGTCTGGAAGCCCCCCGGCGGGTTTGGCCAAAGCCTCGTCAGATTGGTTATGCGCGTCTTCCATCCTAATCGCTCTCCCTTTTCCTGTGTCGGCTAGAGTTGGTTTTGACCGGGAATCGAATTGGCGAGTACCGGGGGAAACGGAACGACTGAGTCGTGAGGTAGACGAGGGGGATCTGGAATCAAGAGATGAGCCACGCCGACTCGAACCCCGACTAGAGTCTCTGCCGCGAGAAAAGCTCCGTGGGAAGAGCCTTGACTCCAATCCTGACATCATTGCGGCCATGCCCTTTCGACCTTGTGTCTTCTCCCGCTTCTTGGAAGATCCCTGGTCCGAAGCCAGTGATGGGTCTGATTTCGAAGCATCTTCAAGACTCTCCACATGTGTCACCAATGAATCCGGGTTCATCTCTCTAGTAATCTGGTCCGAGGATCTACGAGGCGGATCCTCAGTGTCGACGGTCGACCGCTCCGGGGAGCTGGGGGCAGACGCCATGGCGAGAGATATGTTTCGCAAGGGTGATGATCTGAGAGGTCCGGCCGAGTTGCGATTTGCTCTTCCTCGTGATGGCGAAGCAACCCCGCCAACACCAGTGCCCGCACTCCTTGCAGACTGCGGGGTGCTCAGCAGGTTCTGAACAGTGCGGCCAATGCCCGACGGTTTGGGGTCTTTGGCAGTCAGAGGGGGTAGCGGTGAAGCGGCGTGGTATGCTGAGGACTTTGGAGTGTCCTGCGACGAGGTCACTGGGAGATTGGGGGAGATGCGACCAGTGTGGTACGACATCGCGTGCGGTGCCGCCTCCGGCGGGATTGGCTTGCTGTGGGGAAAATGACGGGTGTTGGACCAACGAGATGGCTGGGAACTGCTGGAATGTGGACCAGTCTAGGATGATCGCCCACTTTATACGATCAGCCCGCAAGTTTAGGGGAACCTAGGGAAACCCTGATGGGTGGTGGATGGCAGGATCAGCACAGGGATCCTGGATCATTTGTGCTGGGCGAAATGACGGGGACACAACCTGCAGTCGAGCTTCAAATGAAGCAACGAACCCGGAGGGTCAAAAGTAAATCGAGGAAGTAAAGGAAGCTCCAGTGGAATGACACTGGTATTGGTACTGGTACCTGGAAAGGAGAAAGGAGAAAGGAGAAAGGCGTGGTGGTCCAAGAAGCTGCCTGAGAAGGTGCCGGCCTAAGGTGAGGCTTCGAGGCTTCCTCTGGTTGTCCTTGATGACTGGGGCTGCCCCTATTCAACTATGCTTGTATGCCAGGTTGTCTTGACATGTTGCTAGGCAAGAGAGTCGGGTTCGAGCTCGGGTTCGGGCTTGGGCTCTATACTATGCATTCTAGAATAACAATGGAGAAAAGCAGCAAAGTCGTACATTGAACCAGCTCAGATGCAGTGACAAACAAACCCCCAGCACCAGTAACTATAGGATAAACGCTAAATGAGAAACAGGAGACGATCCGAGACTAGGCCTTAGACTTCTTCGACTTGGGCTTTGCATCTTTTGACTTGCGAGCACCAACAGCAGCGAATGCCTCCTCAGATGGCTCATCAGGAGGTCCACGCTTCTTGCCATTGGGCTGTGCGTACTTCTCCTCGAGATGCGCAAGGAAGCCCTGGCCCCGTTGCTGTTGTCGCTTGCTGATCAAAGCCAACAGATCATCTTCACCCCCAGCCGAGTCCTTCGAACTCTTCGCAGCCTTCTTCTTCTTATCATTCTCCAGCTTCTTCGACATTTTCTCCGCCTCCTTGGCTTCCTTCTTCGCACTCTTGACCCGTTTCTTGCGCTTCTCCTCCGACTCCTCGGTGTATTGCTCGTACTTCTCCACCTTGCTCTCGGCAATAGCCTCATCGATGATGGCCCGGAAGCGCTCGTCGTCATCCAGGACATTGGAAAGCATTACCGATTCGTAAATCCCGTCCATATCACCCTCATTCGCCTCATATGCCTCCAGTAAATCCTTCTTCTCTTCGTCGGAGCCTTGGTATTTCTTTTGGAAATCAGAGACGGCGCGTGTGTCGAGCATGGCGGAGAGCTGCTCGCGGTAGAAGTCCAGCCAGTCAAAGTCACCATCTTCTCCGAGGATCTCCTCTGTGTTTCCGGTTCGATCGTACATGTTGCGACGCCGTTGATCCGATAGGACGGCATAGGCTAGGGCGATTTTCTGGAATTTGGCATGGGCTTCGTCCCGAGCATCCTCGCTCACCTTGTCTATGTCCAGTCAGCTGCTGTTCGACTCAATTCAGGCATGGGAAGCAGTGGATATAATATACCTGGGTGATACCTCAAGGCATTCTTCTTGTATGCAGTCTTGATCGCCTCTGGTGTTGCCGTCGACTCGATGCCGAGAATTTGGTAGAGATCTTCCTCGACCGAGGGCGGTTGCTCGTCGAGCTGGTCGGACTTGGACCCTTTCGCCATTTTCAGTTTCGCGTGATCAATCCGAAATTATCAAGGGTGATAGTTTAAAGATTTTGCTCCTGTATTCAGTCTGATAATGTCCAAGCCGGAGAAGTTGACGGCTCGACGCGCGCGCGCGCTCTGGACGCGCCGCCATTCCGTCATCGCCGATACAGACCGCTTTCAACCTTTGCCACTTAAGCTGCCACTCACTCAATAGTATTCATTGACATTGGCATTGACATCGACATTGCCCCGGTAAATATTAACTCGATCTCGCACTCGCATTCAATAGTTGAAACTACTCTACAACCTCTGTCGCCAACTGGCACCCCGATCAACTAGCAGTTGACCACCTTCAAACCCCACGATGACGAGCGCATCCCCTCACACCACCTACATGCAGAAATGCATCTCCCTAGCCGAAAAGTCCCCTCCCCGACCGAGCAACTTCCGCGTGGGCGCAATCCTCCTCTCCAGAAAAGACAAAGACTCCGCCGGCTCCGATGACCGCATCCTTTCAACGGGGTATACCATGGAGCTAGCCGGAAATACCCACGCCGAGCAGTGCTGCTTGGCGAATTATGCCTCTGCCCACAAGGTCGCCGATGACCAAGTAGCCGAAGTCCTACCTGTCGAATCGGGCCGGAAGCTTATCATGTATGTTACCATGGAGCCATGTGGCAAGCGACTGTCGGGGAATGCGCCCTGTGTGCAGCGGATCACGAAGACGCGGGAGGGAGGTCGAGAAGGGGTTCATAAGGTCTTTTTCGGTGTGAAGGAGCCCGGGACGTTTGTTGGAGAGTCTGAGGGTTGTAAAATGCTTTCAGATGCGGGCATTGAATGGGAGCATGTGCCTGGTCTTGAGAAGGAGATTTTGACGGTTGCTGTGGCCGGTCATGATAATGCGGAGGAGGAGGTCAAGTCAGCTTTGGACAAGATGGGGACGAATGTTACTGATATTAGTGAGGAGGAGAGACAGAGGCAGAATCAAATACCTCGGAACCCGAAGAAGAGGATGATGGAGGGGGAAACGATTCTTTATTAAACAGACAGGCGAGTGGGCCAATGATTGAATGAATGATTCCACTTGCCCGCATTAAAAGGGCTTGTGTTTAGAGGATCTGCTCTAGATGTGCCATTGAATCTGTAGTTCTTCCGAGGACCTTTCGAGTTCTTTAACTCCAATAGTCAACAGCGTATACTCTAGTTTTATCTAACCTTGGAAATAGCCAGTCTAAGGATTATAAAAAGCACAGCGACTATCAGTATCTAGCTCTGTGAACCGATAAAACCATCAAACTAATATTTCTCGTCATGCTTGAAGAACAATAGTATTGTCCTCGACAACGTCAACTCGACCACCACGTGACCCCACTCCACCTCCACACTTCAGTCAACTTCGCCATATCTCATCCTACAGAGATCACACCTGAATCGACACCTACCAACGAGAAAATGTCCATATGGAGAAAATCGATGATGCGGACCCTACTTTCTACCCCGCATTCTGCTTCAAGGCGTCTCCAACACACTTTACCTGGGTGAAAATGGCGTTGGCAGATGTGCACCGACTCCATACGCCGAGAGGATTTGGAGGTAGGATTCTACTTCTTCTATTTTATGTCCTTATTAACGTGACTATCCATCTTGTATGGATTGAGCTGTGATCCTTGCCTATTCATCGACCTAGCCCCCAAGAAGCCTCGTTAAATGCCTCACTCCTGATCCCATATGCCACGCTTTATCCGATACACATAATGATTCGAATCATGCTAATACATCAATAGGCCAAAAACTCTTCTTCTACAAAAACCATCCTATCACCTTCATCAGCGTGGTGGGCGTGATAGTAGCCAGAACAGAAATTACCCGCCGAACTATCCTCACAATAGACGATAGCAGCGGCCACACGCTAGACGTCATGGTGCTACATGCAGAGCCGCAAGAAAAGATCAGCACGGAAAATACGCATCCACCACGTCCAGCAGGTACCGCGCCAAATCCAAATCCAAATCCAAACCAAAATCTGCCAGATACCTCTACGGAGGCAGATATCCTCTCAATGAATCAAACCATACATGTATCCGCAACAGATCGAACAATAATCGACATCTCCCACCTCGTTCCAGGAACAACAGTCAAAATCAAAGGGACAGTGAGCAGTTTCCGCTCAACGATGCAATTGAGTCTAGAGCGATTCGCAATCCAAGACACGAATTCCGAGATGCAATTCGTAGACGAACGACTCCGATTCTTAGTGGAGGTTTTGTCCGTGCCGTGGGTTTTGCTCGATGAGGAAATTGACGATTTACGGCGGGATGCAGAGAAGGGCGATTTGGAACTTGCTGAGGAGAGGAGGAGGGCTGAGAGGAGAAGTAAAAGACGGGTTGAAAGGGAGGAGAGGGATCAAAGACATATACAGAGACAGTATGAGAAGGAGGAGAGGAAGAGGGCGAAAGTTGCTGGGGTTTGTAAGGAGGATGGGGTTAGGGTTATGCATGATATTCGGAAGAAGAAGGTACTTGCTGGTTCAAGTTCAAGTTCGAGGGGGTAGGAAAGGGAGGTTGGTTTGCATTGCATTGCATTTCTATATAACTATCAACTTTCCCGTTTGTTTTTTCCGAATTGGGAGGAAGAAATGGCCGGAAAATATCATTCATATTAGGTGCTGGGAGCTTTTGTGCGTGAGCAAATATTTATTCAAGTGTTAGACATGAGACTTCGTCATTCATTTCATTCACAAACCCCAAGAATAGGGTATCTTCATGCCCGCAGGCAACGCCGAGCTGAAGAACCAAGAACAGAACACCCGGGAACCAAAATGTGCAACAAAAAGAAAATAGTCCATATCACATCCATCACATTCATCAGATCAGTGGTAGTACTTATTGTAATCATGTACCGGTCCACCACCATGTCCACCCAACATGCCACGATAATACTCATCACCGCTGCTACCACCATTGCGACTACCGCGAGTCGGTATATGATCTTTGAACCGACGACTCTCCCCATCGTCGCCATCAGGTAGAATTGAAGTAGGAGAGTCCATATATAAATCCGCAGCAGAGATCCCCTCATATCTCGGAACAGTTTCACGGCTATGCAAATCACCTTCCGAATGTCGATAATCACCCGCACGTCCAGGCTGATTCATCCCCCGAGACGAGCTACGAGATGATCGCGAGAATCGTCGTGATGCAGGTCCGGACCCAGTCCGTCCGGTTCCGGTTTGACTATATCGAGAATCACGATCAAGCTTGTCGGATGCTCGGTGTTGGCTGGCCATTCCTGGAATCTCTGCCGGTCTGGGTGTGGAGAAGGAACCGGTAGAGCTTCGAGAGTGTCCCGATTCTTTATATTGCTTCCCACCTCCTGGTTGAGCGCTGTAGGGCTTTCGTTCGCGCTCGATGGAAACTGAGGGTATTGCTTCTTCCTCGTCGTCGATTACGGCTGAGGATGATGAGGCGGAGGGTGGGGGTCGTCCTCGTTCGTATGATTGGGCTCGTCCTGAGGATGAAATGGCCGGTTCGGGGGATCTCTTTGCTGTCTGTGGGCGTGAGCGTGATAGCTCGCGTTCCTCGTCGGTGATGCGAGGTAGATCAACTCCACAGTGCTTCATTATATATTCCTCGATCTCCTCTCTCAGTTGGATATCTGCGGTTTCAGGGAAGAGTCGGCGTGGAATTTCCTTTGGGAATCGCTCTTTCTTGTCATCTGGGTTGCTGATCGGCATGTTCAATACGGCCTTCTGAAGACGCTCGTATTCGCGGTCCGGATGGGCTAATATCATCATGGTGGCCCACTTTTCAAATCCTTTGGGGGTCAACCCTGGTACATCAGGTCGCTCCTTGAGATCATCCGTCTGAACTAGGTGGTGCTCTGCCTTGACGTCGCGGAACAGCCTCGAGATGGAGGATGTGCGATCATCGAATATATCTGCGGGAAACAGTCAGAGGCAAGCGCTTTTTCTAGATCAGTTCGAAACGACTAACCTTTCCAGGGATAATGATCTAACGAGATGTTGGTGTCCGCATAGAACTTTTGCATCTTGTCTGGAACAACAACGAGAGTGTTTCCAGGTGGATAATCTTCAATCTAATCCAAATCGTTAGCGCAGTGCTCAAAATAGATCGTATAGGACAATCATTATATTACCAGGTGCATTGCGATTCCCCGCAAGAATTGACTCAGCCTCTTTGTAGCCTTTCCATCCTCAAAGAGCTTACCCCAGATCCTCTCCAGCGTGGTCATCTCCATCACAGTTGTATCGCGCTCTGGAGGTTTGGGACGAGCTTCCGCCCGCTGACTCCCCTGACTAGACATCGACTCGCGCCGACGGGAGAATGAATCCGGCGATCGCTGAGGCACTGCGCGAGTGTCACCGGAGTAAGCAGAGGGCGCAACATATGGTTGCGTCTCGTAGCTTTTCGACATGGGATTGACAAAGGGCACCGATCCAGTTCTCTGAGAAGCAATGGGCGGAGACTCAGAGTGTGGCCGGGGCGCTAGATCTGCCGCTGAGTAGGGAGGTTGCTGCGACTGCGATCGAGCAGAAGGCTCACCAGATCCTCCTGGCACAGTGCTGCTATTCAAGCCATTTGCTTTGAGCTGCTGGATCACGGTCGCGGTGATCTGCTGCAAGACATCTGGAGACAGGTATGCTGACGATTCGTTACTTTGCACCGCCGAGCTGACAGCATCGTTCAAATGCCCCGAGTTCGTACTCTCCGGGCGAGGAGGCTCTGGATATGGCTCCATGTTGGCGGACGATGCGGACGGTGGCATCTGTGGTTGGGGCATGTTCAGGTAATCCGTTTCATGGTGAGAGGGATATGGAGGGTTCGGTGGACCGTAAGGATCGTTTGGATCGGAGGTCATGTTGCCCATCTGGTAGGGATTTGGAGTCGAACGGTATCCATCGTAAGCCATCGCGACAAGAATGTGAGACGAGCCGTGGGGATGGACTCTCTGGGCGGGAATATAGCCAAGCAAACCGCAGAGAATCAGGAAAAAATCCCACGGAGGCAGCCTGAGGAGGCAAGAGAGAGTCGAGAAGGCAGAGAAATTTAGGAGGATGGAGGGGCTGTGGGGAAAACGGTGGCGATCCCAAACACAACTGCGTCACTGGGTCGTGCAACTCTACGCAGTACATCCCCCTCCCCAGCAGAGCAGCAGTAGCAGAAGCAGCCCTTTGGAAACTCGACGTCACGAACCCTCGATGTGGCGCATTTAATATATTAAGGTGCCACAAATGTTGGGAATGCCATATCGTCAAGCTGGGTCGTAGCGTCATGATCGGCATTATTTAATCTAGAGACCGCGGCTTTCATGCGATGCCTGCGTCGATTACGATTTCCCCTCGCCTATCATCGCTGCCAGAGACACGTTTCATATTTCGCACAGGTCGCTGCATCTGCAGTCGGCTGCAAACCCGACAGTTGGCTCCTCACTGGCTTTCAAGTTGCAGGCCGATTCGGCCACGCGCTACCCGCTTGCCAGTGGCTCGCAGACATGACCTTGGCGATGCAGAGGACTGCAGGGCGTGATATCATCTGACTGGGCGATGGAGGAGGATACATAGGACAGTCTGTACTCAGACACTATTCGAATATATCGAATACTAATCCGAGTTGGATCGAGCTGAGTGAGACTAGTGATCGATGGCCTAATTATAGTTCGCGGGGGCGAATATATATTTTTGGATAATGTTGGCGACACACATGGCCGGGACGGATTACCATCTTCATTCTCCCCAAAAATGCAGAAATTGAAACTAACATATCTCAAATCCCACCTAAAGATAAAATAGGATTTCGCAGCTCCCTGTGGATCATTTGATACTATTTTTGTGGAACGTGGGGAACGGAACCACCGATGTCATGACCATGGCACCCCTGGCCCCGACCCAGGGAAACAATGCGCAAATTGGAACAATATTCGTGAAACGAGTCGCGTTGATTTAGTTATCCATGCGAGAGAAAAAACACCGAAAAAGAACAGTCTGGTGGAGAAGCTCAGTTGTCTTTTTCCTCCTTGGGAGACTTTCGCACTTGAGACCAGGCGCGGTGGCGGTTTGGCTGACGAGCATGAAGGGATTAGCCATGACAACCGGGAGAATGAAATGAATAGACAAATATTGATGAAGGATTACTCACTCTGACTTTCGACCACCCAGTGCGACATCTCTCGGGTGGTGGAACAATGGTATCGTTATCATCGCCATATTCATGCAGGAGATCACCATCTGCTGAGACAATGGTAGAGCTTTCGGCGGTGGATCCCTAGCAGAGAGCATCTTGGTCAGTAACGCAGACCCCCAAATGTGTGTTGTAGAATAGATACAACCAAATACGAAACAACTTACAAGCTCGCCACCAGATACATTGTCAGGCCGAGGTGTCGTGGACCTATTAGATGCAATATCATCAGGTGCCCTGCGGGCAGACGCGGACCTCTGGGGAGCTTGTGAAGAATCATGCCCCGAACCCTTAGGCCCATGGTACAAGACGACACGCCGAGATAGCGTGGGTTGAGAGAGGGAACTACTGCCGTCGTCGTCTTCTCCAGCTGCACGAAGGAGTCGACGCGGAGGAGATCCTCCAAGCGACCGATCTGTGCGTTTATTATCATCCCACCGATGGCCACTACTTTGTCGGTCGCGTGCATCAAAGTCAACATCGTCGGTCATCATCCAGTCCTGGCAGGGGATGCAAGTCTGTCAATAGTCATTTTGATTAGTTTTTACCGCCGAGAGCAACATATGCGAACCAAATGGGTCATAGCCGTGGCCGGGACGGGGCTGGGACACTCACAGGCTCACGATACTGGCGCTGGTTTCGAGCGAAGCAATCGAGACTTTTGAGCACTCTGCAGATCCTGCATTCTCGCTCTGACTGCTGGAGGTTGCTTGTGCATTCACTGCAGCGGATGAGATTTGCATAGTTCATGGTTAAGACGTGGCTGCCATCTCGATAGACTCTCCGTTTGAGACTTGCGAGCGCGGCTTTTGAATACCATTCTTTCGATCGACGGGCTCCGCATTGAGAGCAATTGATCCTGAGATTGTGAGATAGGGAGTATGATTGAGGCGATGAGATTTGATAGGTGCTTACCACTCGGGAAGCTGGATGTTTTCCAGTCTGGAAGGGTCAGTCAAGGAAGTAGGTGGTGTTGTAGAGTGTGTGATTGAACTTACTCCCTTCTGATATTGTGGTTGAAGACGGGTTGGGAGGTGTCCACTCGTGGTAGATCCATGGTGGCTGCTTACTGTGGCACAACTTTGAACAGGTTGTGGATGGGCACAGACTGGAGATCTTCAAACTTGAAGGATGATGGGCTCTGTTTCTCGAAAGAGTGAGAAAAGGAAGGAGATGCCAGTGGTGGTTAAAAGGCGGAGGGTGAGGTGAGAAAAGAAGGATGCTCCGTTGAAAGGAAGGCACCTCTGGAGTCACGCACATACATGGATTGCTGGTGAGGCAAGCATGATTGACTAACCATGCTATAACTCTAGGTATATGAGACAGCAGATAACTACTAGGCTGGTCAGGTAGTAGGCTGCGATACGTCAGTCCCAGAATGTTATACACGAGAAGGACCCCCGAGGCGTCTTGTGGAAGACGATGGCTGCATACTAAGTAGTAGAAGCTCGACAGCAACATTATCAGCAAGGTAAACACAACTTGAGGATGAAAGAGATAATAATCTATTGAATTCAGTACTCGAGTGCGACGAAGTATCTAGGTACGGTAGGCCTGTCAATGAGATACATTTACATTTCTGACGGTATCCTATGGATGTTATGATTAAATGACCTGTGTAGCTAACAGGAATCCTGCAATATGGTCAACTAGCAGGCAACCGAAGTAGATATCAGGGGCAAGTGAAGAACAAACAGCAGACGAACAAAGGTATTATTCACCTCAACCTCAATGAACAAGAGTAATCCCCTACCGACGAGTCCTAGGACCTCAAGTATGCTCAGCACGGATGGAATGACGCCAACAACAGCATTAACAAACCCAAGCCCCATCCGGGAGGCGGGTAAAATGTCCGAACGGATCCTTCAGGGGGTTGATTCGCTCCAAGCCTACAGTTTACAGAGCAAAGCAGCACCAGGAGCGGGAGCAGGAGCAGTACCGAGCAGACGGGACACCTCCTCTGTTCTCGTGAAGTATCCACAATAGGGTTTCATTAGATCCGACGGGACGACAGACGACAGACCCGGCTTCAAGAAAGTTCATCGACGAACCGGGACGTCAGGGGGAGCAAAAAGCAAAGCAGGCGTCAGATAGACAAGCCAAGACACCCCCAATGCTCTAAATAGATGACCAGGATCCTCTCCGGAAACAGTTAGGGGCCGCGCGCAGTCCTGCGCCATCTCCATAGAACCTTGGTAAGGACCTTCCAGAAAGGCTAAAGCGTCGAATGGGAGATCGAGACCAGCTTGCTGCAGTGCCGTGCAGTGGGACCCGACCCGAAGTGGTGCAGTACCCGCGGCACTAGAATATCGTCAAACCCTTCGTTTGGAATTGGGAGTCGATCGATCGCGGAAAAGGGGGTCGCGGGCCATATTCTGATACGTAGCTTGATGCTGTTGTTCTGAGTAAAAGGGGGCACGTGTGTGTGCTTGTGTGTGCTCGTGCTCGTGCCCGTGCCCCGTATGTTCGGCGTCTGGAGTGGGTCGTGTTGAGTTAGTTTCTGGTTAGTTTGGAGAGAGTATTTGGAGACACATTTGCAGTGTTGCGAGTGGTGAGTGGTGAGTGGTAGGATGGGTGATGGCGAGCGGACTGGACTGGACTGAACTGCCGACTATGTGGGCGACCCCTGGAGATGGAGAAGGGGGTGGATGTGGGTGGATGAAGCAGGAGGCGATGCTCACAGTCTGCAATCTGCCTGGCGACAGGGTCAGTGGCAAAGGGGGAGAGGGGGAGTGGAAACTGTAACTCTTTCGAGGAGAGGCTAATGATCCCATGATATGATGGCAGTGGCAGTGGACAACGACGACCTTCTCGAAGGCCAAAAGAAGGTGACGGCGGCTCCCGGGACTTTGGCCACGGGTGCAAATAGTGTGAATCCTGAGCCAGCGATCCTGCGAAACCAAAGATGGGAAGTGCTAAGCAGAGCAGAGTAGAGTGGAGGAGGCAGTGGAGCATCCGTCGTCCCCCGAGCGCACCGCGCCGGACTACCTTCGGTCGGTCCACACTTTGGAGCAATGAACGCGCACGGCGTGGAGGGCTTTTGAGTTGCGTGAATCAGAATCCACTTGGAACTGGGCAATACCCAGCACACTATGATCCTCTGATCCACTAATCCACTAATCCTACCCACTGGTAGACCACAGTGTTCCAACCGTGTTTGAGTCCAGTACACGGTGTGTACTCGTACAGCGAGTCTCCTGTGGTGCTGCCCAAGCTTGCGTGTGTTGTGTTGTGTTGTGTTGTGGGGGGAGGGGGGAGTGGAGAGTGGAGAAATGAAGACTCTCGACTTTGGACTGTTGACTTTCACTTTCACTTTCACTTTTTGCTGGTAATTTAACTCGTGGGTTTCCACGGATTGACCACCTCCGTATATCGGCACGGCCCTTGGGAATCCACCCTCACCCGCGGAACGAGAAGGAGGTGACCAACCGAGGGAACGGTGAACCTACACTCCTGAATTGGATAAATCAAAATAACACACTTTTGCGACGCGGCGTTCCTCTGAAGCAGTGGAGGAGTCAAAAGTGAAAAGTCAAAAGTGGAATGGATGACTATATTACTAGGACCAATACCAGCAATACAAGATATACGGGGCGACGCATCCTTGCGGGCCAAACGGCCGCCCCAGGGTTCGTCTGCTCTGACAGGTGCATTTCATCTCGGCTGCAAGTAATCGATTACATGGTAACTACACCGTACATACCCATGGTAACAGATGTATCTCGTATTGATCTCCCTGCCTCTGCTCTCTCTTCTGACAGGTATGGGAGGATCGGCCTCGATCGTCTTCCCACGTCTGTGTCCTCGGGTTCCTGGAGCTTGCGAGGTGGATCTAGCCCAGAGGCAAAAGCAAAAGGCAAAAGGCAAAATACAAGAGGCGAAAGGTGAAAAAATAAATCCTATTTCTCTTCCTATCCAAGAGAGGGTCGGGTCGGGTCGAGGGGCGAATCCGTCCACCGGGCGACATCCGCAGGATTTGCAACGGTCCAGCGAAGAACGATGCAATTTAATATCCTTGACACGGGATCAGTCACAGACTAGCCCGGGGAAGTGTTGATGGTGTCTTTTGCAGAACAAAGAAACTCCTCCTGGGGGGGGGGGGGGGGGGGGGGGGGGGGGGGGGGGGGGGGGGGGGGGGGGGGGGGGGGGGGGGGGGGGGGGGGGGGGGGGGGGGGGGGGGGGGGGGGGGGGGGGGGGGGGGGGGGGGGGGGGGG
>JAPDFJ010000009.1:600000-838949 GCA_027569595.1 Penicillium sp. G339
TATCTATCAGTCGGCGAGCGCATATCGATCTTCAAGTCCGGCAAGCAGTCAAGAAAAACTAGCCCAGCCGGGTGACGGGGGCAATATTATGGTTAACTATGGCGTTGCGGTGACAGTTGAAGATCGATCTAGTGATTATGACCGGACGCAGCGTTTTGTGTGACCCATGTATATACGTATGTTTTCATATACTTAAAATTTATGCTTAAATTAATGTTCAAATATGTTATTACTATTGGATGCAGAATGGTCTTATTTATAAAGTCGGCGATTTTGGAATTGCACCGATACTGTCGTCTATCCTTTGAATGAACTCTATATCTAAGCACTAATGGGGTATAAACTTCAAACAGCAATGCCTGGGCTCTTGTACCGTTATTTTGACGGCTGGGCCTGCAGATATTTATTACCAGTCGGGTACCACAGTGTACAAGATACGTACCTAGACTCCGTATAGATGTGCTCATGGCCATCCATGGATCTTTTGTTAAGACATGACAGCATCAACGACAGCGAATGGGAGTTCTCAGTTGATAATGGCATGAAGAGAACTGAAGACAACTCCAAGCACTTAAATACTGCATTGAATATTTGAAAGAATATCATACGTCGGACTTTACTCAACCCCAATTCTTCAAAGCAGAAGAAGTAAAACCATCCCTAGCGTTGGACAGTGTTAAGAGTACCCTATTTTTTGCCTAAATGTACACCATTTACCAGATTTTTGAAAATACGAGTTAGGTACTGGATTATCTAGAAGGGTAGCTACTGAAGTAGCTACTGGTAAGAAATATCCGAAGAATTTAGGTGGTCTACCAGATGATCTGGTAATGTAGATGAAATAGGGTATATCTAGGTAAAAAATGAGGTGTGGTGAACGTTCATAGCCCTCCAGAACCCGCTTTCCCACTACAGTCTCCACATGCCCGACTGAAACCGCCATGACTGAAGATGACTCATGCATGCTCATGCCAATCGCCCAACAAGAACACAAGAACTTCTTGAGTCACAATTAGCACAGAAGAAAATAGTGGCTCGACAAAATTTTGATCAGTGATCCCGTATTGCACTCGACCTGGACTGGTTCAATGTGACCTATTGATTTAACGCTAACCGGGTTTCACCCCGACACCCATCTTCTGATCGGTACTTGAAAATCTTCCGCGGATCCAGTCAATCCGCGATTAAATTTTGGCACGGATATTTAAAACGTGGGATTGTACCCAATAAATCGTCACACTTATCACATTTATCCAGACCATTGATTTTTCTTTTCTTTTTCCCTTCCATCTTCGCCACGGCTCGAAATAAGATGGTCCTCCTGACTCCGGTGCACGTGGATCTTTCCGAAAACAAAATTCCGTCTCAAAAGGATGTCAGGGATATTATAGGCACATTCCTGACAAAGGAATGGCCACTCGTGGCTCCCGAGACTTTGATAATGTCATACCATGCATCATATACCAATCGCCACTGTCGTGTAGAGCGACCAAAACCAACTACTGCCAACTCTACCGAGCCCTTGAAAGTGTTCATCAAATTCCACAATAACACCCTAGGGGTTCTAGAAGTCTTCAAGGATTTAGTGCCAAGCAAGCACGAGGAAGCACTTCTATGCTATGAGTATGGTCGAACTGGACTAGGACCGAAATTCTACGGATTTTTCGAGACGGAGGATGGCACGCTCGGGAGAATTGACGAGTTTCTGGATGCGCGTAATTTGGAACCGGAAGATGTTGAGGATTCGGGTATCCGGGCGGATATTGCTAAAGCGCTGGCAACATTCCATGTCCTGAAACCTTCACTGGAGAAGAAGGAAAATTCGGTGGAATTATACTATGATGCTATCATTCATGGTCTGGGAAAATACCACGGTATGGAGAGGTTGAAGACACTTGGGGAAGAAGGAGGTGTCAGTATTGAAAACCTGGTCGACTTCGACTTTGGAAAGAAACTACGGGATGTGGTGGACAGGCTGGAATCTATAGGAGGGAAAACAGGATGGTGTATCCACGATGTCCAATTTATGAATGTCATGGTGAAAAATGACCCAAAGGAACTTGAAGGAGAGAGCAGAGTTTCTCTTATCGACTTTGAAATCGTGATGCAGAATTATCGTGCGTTCGATATCGGTGGCCATTTCATGCAGAAGATGTTCAAATGGTTTGATGACGAAAGCAAGCTTGCCGATTGCAGGAAATATACTGAGCAGGAAATGAGACACTTCTGTGATGAATATGCTAGGCAGTGGAACTTGCTTACGGGTGATTCAGATACTGGGAATCAGGTATTTCTGGAATCGGAATATGGATATATGTTGGCTATTGCTTTTGATATTCATAATATGCTATGCTTTATGGATGAAGGGGGTGATAAGGATCCGTTGAACTTGGTCGGACTGAATAAGCTCTTCGATGAGTTTGTGGGTCAGTTTGACAAAATTATGTTAGAGTGTTCTTAATGAAGATTACAGAGATACTTTCATCAATTTTCGATGCCGAAGGTCAATGCCAGTTCAAGGGTCGCTGTTTAGCATTTGTCGAGGGTCCATCCATGAGATAGAATAGTTGTGAGCGATTAGTATCCGCCAAATTAGGAGGGAAAGTGAGGATGGTTGCAGAATTTTAACTTTGGATAGATATTCACACATTCTATCCTCCATCAAAGGCAGTCGGAGGCCAAAGCAATTCCGCAACACTCCGATCACATACATTCCACCATCCAAGTCTCCACGGGAGAGAGATTGACAGTGGAGATATCGGGGCTCCTACCCCCACTGTCTAATATGGGTCGATTGAGCAAAGCCAAGAAATCCTGAGGCAGGAATCCCGAGTTCGGACGGTAGATTTCAGTATAAGCTCTTGTGGATATTCCATGACGATAAAGTGAATGCTTAGAACCGGCGTGGCTCTCCAATGAAAATAATAATCGGTTGGTGTGGCTTGGCCACGGTCGCAAGAAGCTTTCCTGCCAATTCCGTGGCATCCATGGCACTGCAGCCAAGAAAGTCAAGACCATCGGATCTTGTCGTAGGTTTAGGATTGGAGTTGCTCCCCTGAACAATGACGAGTGGGATAGGCGGTGGTGTTGGCCAGTGCTCTGCAATGGAGATTGGAGACTGTCTATCCTTACTCCCTTTTTCTTTTTGTGGTTGGTGGAAAACGCATATACGGGCGTCGGGTCCACAACCACGACCATTTTACCCGGCCGTAGCACCCCTCCCCGCATGCGTAGAGATTCCGATCGAATCCGGGGAGGCCCGGCAATTGAACAGGGACTGGACGAGCTAGAGCAAGTTCAAGTTCTATCGGTCAACATCCGAAACCATGATTGAGCCACCGCAGCCCGAAAACCAGAGAAAGCAAATAGCACAGCACAGGCTCACCTCTCCACGCCAAGCTTCGCCCCCGGCCCGCCGAGTATCGGAAAAAAGGTTATTTGCCCGGGGTTGCACTCCTGATAGAGCCTCGTGGCCGACACGTTGTTATGCCTGTCGTACCGTCCACGGTGGTCCATTGGTAATCATCCGAACGGGCCATGGGCTTGGCTTGGTGGCTTCTCTGGGGAATCCTGTTTCTCCACGAGTCCAGCACTTGCGTAGTGCGTTTTGCGCCGGTGTTGGAAAATAGGCTGATTCGGCAGAGATTCCGCCCGTCAAAGGCCGAGGTCGACCGAGTACTAGGGCCGATAACAAGACCGACGGCACAAGGCTTGGAGCATGGCTCCGTTGGCCGGAGTCGAAGTGGGTCGCGCGGAGGGCTGGGGAGGGTTTTGCTCCCCATGATATCTCCACACACCCCCAGGTCTCGGCGTATCAGCGGAGTAAGTCTGGTCCGGCGACACAAGCAAAGAATCAATACGCGAGGCATTCTTGGCTGCTGTGCGAGGACTTCGTAGAGTCGGTGAATTCCTCTGCTTGTGCTGATTCCCCGGGTGTGACATCGGACCCCAGTACCTCATCTTCCCCCCCGAGTCGAGTCGGGTCAACTGTGGAGAAGAGAGTGTCTAGCAGTTGATAGGAACCAGTTGAAAGGCAGTGATCGAGCGGCGGTGGTGGCCAATCCAATCTGGGGAGAGTTGACCACAAACCTTGATGCGAGTTGACCTGGGTCAGCCACCAAACAGCAGCACAGACAGAAGCCCATCTGGGGATGCTCCACCATTTGTCCCCCAATCGTCAAGATCGGCAGGCCACCCTTGGTCCGCGTCCATCATTCGCGCCTGGTTTCCCCCAGGATTGTTGGCCCGCGGACACCAGGCGAATAGGACGAAGCGGGGTTGATGTTTAGTAGTTTGCTTGGGTGAGTCGAGAAAGAAGAAGAGCGGAAGTGGTGGTCGATTGCTGAGCTGAGCGGCGGAGGTAGAAAAAAGAAATCCCTTGGTACTTAAACGGGCTCTCTCCCCTCCCTTCCTCCCGTCAGCCAATTCTCCCAGTTTTACTCGTCCTCTCCACCATGGCAGATATACAGGACAAGACGTCCGTGCCGTCCCTACCGGTGGACTCGCCGGACATCGAGGAGCATATGAGCATCGGCCGCTACATCGTGACGCGCATTCCGACTCTCGTTCCTCCCATGAGACCAGCCCCGAATCCCTTCAAGGCCTTGACTCTGCTGAACCGTCAACAATGGCTTTTCTTCGCGGTATGTCCTTGTCACTCCCTAAATGGATTTGAATTATGAACCTCGCTGCACAGTTCAAAAAAGCAAAACTAAACATTCCCTCCAGGTCGCCTTCATCGGATGGACATGGGACGCCTTCGACTTCTTCACCGTCTCCCTAACAACTTCCCAGCTCGCCAAAGCCTTTGACAAATCCGTCACCGACATCACCTGGGGAATTACTTTAGTCCTGATGCTCCGATCCGTCGGCGCCATCACATTTGGAATCGCCTCCGATCGCTGGGGCCGTAAGTGGCCCTTCGTCGTGAACCAGCTACTCTTCGTCGTCCTCGAGCTCGGCGCCGGTTTCTGTCAAACCTACAAGCAGTTCCTGGCCTGTCGAGCTCTGTTCGGAATCGCCATGGGCGGTCTCTACGGAAATGCCGCCGCCACGGCTCTCGAGGATTGTCCCTCCGAGGCTCGTGGTATTATTTCCGGTCTCCTGCAGCAAGGTTATGCGTTTGGTTATCTCCTAGCAACGGCCTTTGCGCGTGGTCTGGTTGATACTACGCCTCATGGCTGGCGCCCATTATATTGGTTTGCTGCGTGCCCGCCTGTTTTGATCATTCTCTTCCGGCTTTGCTTGCCTGAGACAGAGACTTTCCGCAGACGGCAGGAAGCGAGAGCGGAGGTTCGTGGAGGTGTGGCGGCATCTTTCATGTCGGAGGGTAAGGTTGCTTTGAAGCGGCATTGGCTTTTGCTGCTCTACCTTGTCTTGCTGATGGCGGGATTCAACTTTATGGTATGTCTATTCTTAATGCTGCGAACCACAAGAATGAGATTATACTAATCCGATAATACAGTCACACGGTTCTCAGGATCTCTACCCAACGATGCTGGAAAACCAGTTCGAGTTCTCAAAGAATGCCGTGACAGTTACACAGGTCGTCGCCAACCTAGGTGCGCTGAGCGGCGGTACATTATGCGGCTGGGCTAGTCAGATCTTTGGCCGTCGCTTCTCCATCATCGTTATTAGTATTGTTGGTGGTGCCCTGCTATACCCTTACACCTTCGTCCAGACGCACTCAGTCATGGCGGCGGCCTTCTTCGAGCAGTTCATGGTGCAGGGTGCCTGGGGTGTGATTCCCATTCACCTGATGGAGTTAGCCCCCGGTTCGATCCGTACTTTCGCCGTCGGCACGGCCTACCAGCTCGGTAACCTCGTTTCGTCGGCTAGTTCGACGATCGAGTCGACGATTGGCGAGCGGTTCCCGCTGCCTCCGACCGAGGAGGCTGAGCACCGATATGAATATGGCAAGGTCATTTGTATCTTCATGGGCTGTGTCTTTGCGTATGTTATCCTGGTCACGCTGGCGGGACCGGAACGTCTAGGTCGTAACTTTGATGCTGAGCACGATGCCGATTTGGCGGAGGTCGCTGCTCATCGCGGTATGGATCGTGATGAAAGTGACCCGGAGAAGGCGACTGTGCGACACGAGGGCTGATGTTGATGTTCCTGTGATGGCTACCATCTATGAACTGAAGAGATACCCCATGATGAGATGAAAGCCGCTGAGGCGGTGGACATGGATAACGCAGATATTGATTACATAGCTGGTTAAATAGCTGATCGAATAGCTAATTGGATAGCTAATTGGATGATAATTTGCTGCAAGTGTTTCATTGAACGTAGTGCCTCGAGGCAAGTTGTTCTCCGACAGTGTTCCTAGTGAATGCCCACATTAGCATGGGTCGATCCGAATATCATGACAAGCACAAGAGTGAAATGACGATCCGAGTCTGCTTGAAGTCGAGCTCATTCCGGCCAACGAATGCCGGTCCAAGGGTTGAAGGGTATCTTCATGTCTATCTGGGGAAAGCTACCTAGGTATGGAGTGGGGGGTCGTACCTGGCAGAGGATGTTGAAGGAAATTGGAGGAGATGCAGAGAGAGAGGGGGAGGGGAAGAGAGAGACTGCCTTTTATATCCCGGGCTGACCCCGCATTGTAGCAAACATGCAGGCTGTGCGACCGTGTCCGGTGTCCAGGATTATACTCGTAGTGATAAATAGATTATATACGGGGTATTGAGTATTGAAGAATAATGGGATGGAAGCTCTGGTGGATCAAATGGTAGTTCATGTCCAGAGTCAAAGTATAAACAAGGTACCAGATACTTTCCCCACCAATAGCTTTATTTATCCCACCAGCGAGCCCCTACTTCACCCAGACCCATTCTCCGATACGATATCCAAATGCAACACATCTACCGAGACCTTCAGCTGATACTATCTTTCCCGTGCTAGACTTTCTCCACGCTATACACACTCCCTACTCGCCGAGCATTGCATGTGGAGAAAAGCGTCGGGAGGAAAGCCGAGATGACCGCGGGGCACGAAAGACAGATAAACATGCGATTCCCCTTTTGACTTTCTCATCCATTTACTTTCTCATCTGCAGGGCATTACCCCGAAGAGCGAGAATCACACTTCACCATGGCAGCCAAGAACCGTCTCATCCTCGGCCTAATGACCATCGGGCCCGACACCGCACTCGGAGCCCGCATTACAGATCTGGGCGAATACAAGAGATGTCTCGACTACCTCACTTCCAAAGGATATAATGAGCTGGACACAGCTGCCATGTACGTTGGGGGCAAGCAGGAGGCGTTCACCAAGGATGCAGGCTTCAAAGATCGTGGATTCCGCATCGCTTCGAAGATCATGCCTAGTGAACCGCGTGACCATGCGCCGGAGAAGTTGCCTGCGGCGTGGGATGTTAGTTTAGACAAGCTTGGCGTTGATAGTACTGATATTGTAAGTCCCCAGGAGGTCCACTGTCATCTGGGTATCAGATATCAGACTGTTCTAACCCGGTCAATCTTTAGTTCTACCTCCATGCACCCGATCGCACGACAAGCTACGAGGAGACACTGGAATGTGTGAATGAGATGTACAAAGCGGGCAAATTCAAGCAGCTCGGGCTAAGCAATTATGCTTCGTGGGAAGTTGCCGAGATAGTGGGGATTTGTGAGCGGAGAGGATTCGTGAAGCCGACTATTTACCAGGGGATGTACAATGCGATTAGTAAGTGCACTCCACTCCAGTACCACTGGCAGATCTTGAAGCACCCCACGAGCAGAGATATGCTAACTGCTCATTGTCAGCACGAGCCCTCGAATCCGAACTCGAACCATGTCTACGCAAATTCGGCATCTCATTGGTAATTTACAACCCGCTCGCAGCAGGTCTATTCTCAGGCAAATACAGCAGTCTAGAAGAGCCGAGCGAGGGCCGATTCAGCACGAGCAATTCGCTAGGGAAGCGGTATATGGAGCGATACTTTAAGCAGTCGATGATGGATGCGCTGGCGATGGTGGAGCCGGTTAGTAAGCAGTTTGGGATCCCGTTGATTGAGGTGGGACTGCGGTGGTGTGTGCATCATAGTAAGTTGCGGACAAGGGCGAAGGGTGGTGATGACGGGGTGATTTTGGGGATTAGTTCGTTTGGGCAGTTGGAGCAGAATGTTGAGGCGTGTGAGAAGGGACCGTTGCCGGATGAGGTTGTGGAGGTTTTGGATCGGGCGTGGGTGAGAGTGAGGGGGGATGCGCCTGGGTATTGGCGGTGATTGGATGTATATGTGTATCTGTAGATGTGGAAATTCAATTATGGTAAGTATATCTATCAATATTTACTGGCTAGTACCAAACCATTGCAGCTTTGAGTGGGTGTATAGAGAGGAGAAAGAGTATAAAGCATAAAGTATGGAGAACGGGGAATGGCGGCGATCTTGGGCTAAGTTAAGCGCTGGCACGCCATCTGCCGAGACCATGCGTGATGTGGCTATGCATCATGAATCAAACTGTTCCTGTATGTACTCCGTATTCCCTGCCGCTATATTGTGCGTGTGACCTGGTCTGCGCGTCCTGCAGGTACTCCTACAGTGGTGACTTCTAAGTGGCTGCCTGCGAGGCCGCGCGTGCACTCTTAATGGTACATACAAGAATGTCTGGGGGTTGACACAACTTATGTAGTCTCTCTATAGTATTTACCTCGATATTATGTGCCTATAATATTATCTATCAGATATCTCTTCTACACTCTAGCTGTCCACTAATGCTACCCTAGGTAACCAATGACGGCCCGCCAAGCCGTCCCGATGCGTCGAGATTAGCACAGCCTGAGAAGTTAGGACCAACTCAGTCGTGAGGAGTACGGAGAATAGCAGTCGAATTTTCTGCTGGTTCTTCTCCACCGCGACTCCAGGGATTTCTTGGGATTCAGGGACTCAGGGACTCAAGATTCAGGGACAGGCACCACCACTGCTCTTCGGCAACCCGCAGGCACTCTCTGCACGGCACTTTGCACTTTGCACTTTGCACTGCCAAGTCCGACCACCAGGAGCAGCACCACCACCACCACCCGCCGCTCCCCCAACTCCCATCGTCTCCTCCCTTCGCATTCCAATCCCCCCTTCCTCCCCTCCCTCCCTCCCCCCTCCCCAGCTCCATTCGGGTCCTGTGTGGCCAGCCCTGCCAAGATCGTGTGCGTGTGCTGGATGAGTCCCGACTCCGCCTCCAATGCACAGACGCTCGTCTGGATCTCCTGTCGCGGACGACTCTGACGATTCCCCGACTCGATCCTCAGACGACTATGGCCACCCGCTCGAGAATTTCGATAATACGCGGTCGCAAATAGCCAGGCACGGCACCAGCTTCGACCTCCGCCGCGACAACGGTTCTTCCACGCCGCGTTCGCGGAACTCCAGCCTGTGGCGCACTTCCTCCTCTCAGCCTTCTAACGATACCAAAGCCATGCCATTGGGCTCTCCGCGCCTCCCAATGGAGGCTTCTTCTTCCTCCCCGGACGGTCGCCGCGCCCGTCAGTCTCGCCAGCGCAGTCCCTGGTTCATCTCCATCCTTACCGCCGTCACCACCTTTGTCGCTGTCACCTTCCTCATCGCGATCATGCGGTCATTCACAGAACGTCAGGTCGGTGGCAGTGGATGCGGCGTGCCCATGATGAGCCCAACTTTCATCCGGATGCTGGAGTTCGACACCGAGCACACTCGGTTCGCGAGCAAATACAATCTGTTCCTCTACCGAGAGGAGGGCGTGGATCCATATACGCAGGATAATATCGGGGTAGGAGCACTTGCTGCTGTTAACTTGTTTCCGAGGTGACCTCTGCTGACCGACTGATTGCTTTTAGTTGAACGGCGTCCCCGTCCTTTTCCTTCCCGGCAACGCGGGCAGTTACCGTCAGGTGCGGTCCTTGGCCGCAGAGGCTTCACGGCATTACTACGATGTGGTTCGACACGACGAGGACAGGCACGCTGCCGGTGTTCGCAGTTTGGACTTCTTCATGGTGGATTTCAATGAGGATATGGCCGCCTTCCACGGACAGACTTTGTTGGATCAGGCCGAATATGTGAACGAGGCGATTTCGTACATCTTGTCACTCTACCACGATCCTCGACGAACCCGACGAGACCCCGCCTTGCCAGATCCTAGCGCGGTGGTGCTGATCGGACACTCCATGGGTGGTATCGTGGCTCGCACGGCTCTGACCATGTCCAATTACCAGACCAATTCGGTCAATTCGATCATCACCATGTCCGCGCCGCACGCCAAACCACCCGTCTCCTTCGACTCCGACATTGTCCACACCTATAAGCAAATTAACGACTATTGGCGCGAGGCATACTCACAAATCTGGGCCAATAATAATCCACTGTGGCATGTGACTCTGATTTCGATTGCAGGCGGCGCGCGCGATACCGTGGTGCCCTCGGATTACACCAGTATCTCATCCCTCGTTCCCGAGACGCACGGGTTCACCGTATTCACATCTTCCATTCCCAACGTGTGGATCGGAATGGACCACCTGTCGATCACATGGTGCGACCAGTTCCGGAAAGCGATCATCAAGTCGCTTTTTGAGATCATCGACGCGCGGCGCCCAACCCAAACGAAGCCCCGAGCGGAGCGCATGCGGGCTCTCAAGCGGTGGTACTTGACTGGCTTAGAGTCTGTTGCTGAGAGAAGCCTTGCTCAAAAGGAACCGAACACTCTTCTCACTCTTGAAGATAATGCCAACACCATTCTGTCCCAGGGTCAGCGATTGATACTCCGCGAGCTGGGCGAGCGACATGGCCCGGATGTGCGTCTTTTGCCGATCCCACCGCAGGGAGTCTCCGGCAAGAAGTTCACCCTCCTCACGGATCAGAACCTCAGCAGTCAGGGTAATGTCGAAGTACTGTTCTGCAGCGTGTTCCCATTGAACAATGGCCGCTCGGCGGTCTTCTCAATGAACTTGGATTTCTCGGGTGGTACTGTGGGCTCAACCCGCCTGGCTTGCAAGAGTGCGGCAGAGGATGTCATTCACCTGCCTGCCTCTACTCGCACATCGAAAAATGCCTACGATCCCGTTCCGCCATTTTCCTACCTCCAATATGATCTGGAGGGTCTTGCTGAGCATCAGTTTGTTGCTGTTGTCGACAAGGCCAACGTGCCTACCAAGGGCTTTGTGGTCGCAGAGTTCTCGGACAGCTCGGACGCCATAATTCGAGCAAAGGTTGGATTGGGAAGTTTATTGAGCGCGGGTCTTAAGATGCGGCTTCCGGCCAACCGACCCATGCTCACTGAAGTGAAAATCCCGGCATTGCATTCCAGTCTTCTGGACTACCGGCTGAAGATTACACGCCATGTTCAGAAGGGTCAGAAGGAGGAACTCTTTTCTCCGCTGCTGCGCCAGTCCATCCCCGATCCGCACGAGTCGAAGTTTTTCGTCAATGTTGGAGAAGTGCATGTCAATCTCCACGGCGTGGCTCCGTTCATGCCGTCTCCCCTTCGCGAGCAGGCTGCCTCCGGGGGTGTGTCATTCCAGCTCTGGACGGACCCGAGCTCCGGGTCAACAGTCGATGTGTCTCTTCAGGTTGATCTCGCTGGCAGTCTTGGAGAGCTGGTGATGCGGTACCGTACCATCTTTGCCGCGTTCCCTCTGCTGGTTGTGGCTCTCGTCCTCCGCAAACAGTTCCAGATTTACGACGAAACAGGCTTTTTCATCCCCTTCACCGACGGACTCGACCGAGCTCTCCGATCCTCCCTTCCACTCCTCTTGGTGGCTATGTCCCTCCTGGCCACTTCTCTTGCCAGCTCCAAAGCTCTCCCTCAGTCCGATGATCCGTTCCATTGGCGATCGAACTCGACCGAGATCCCTGTCGACTTCACCAAGAATGACCTCCTCCTTGGATCTCAGGATGCATTCTTCTGGTTCCTCGTGCCGATTTTCGGTATCATCAGCGTTGGTGTTTGCGTCCTAGTCAACCACGTGGCCCTCCTTCTCGTCAACATTTTCTCCATGATTTACGGAGCCGTGCACAGCAAGTCGGGCTATATACGCCGCGAAGACCGAGGAAACCTCCCCATCTTCAACGCTCCCACTCCCCGAAGACGCGTGATCCACACCGCAGTCCTCCTAATTCTTGTCTCGACTATAATCCCATACCAGTTCGCTTACATGGTCGCCTGCATTGTACAGCTGGCAACGAGCGTACGAGCCCAATGGCATGCCAAGGAAACCAGATCCGCATCTCACATCAATTTCGGCAACTACGCCCACTCAATCTTGATCCTGATGCTATGGGTTCTCCCGATAAATGTCCTGGTTCTCCTAGTCTGGGCCCACAATCTAGTCGTCCACTGGTTCATGCCCTTCTCCTCCCATCACAACGTCCTATCCATCATGCCATTCCTTCTCCTCGTCGAGACAATGACCAGCGGTGCGATGATCCCACGCATCACAACTCGGTACGTAACATAATCTGCCTCCTCCGTCCACCCTAGCACCAATGCTAACAAACATTCCCAGCTTCAAACACGTAACTTCGATGATCTTCTTCGCCATCGCAATGTACTCCGCCGTCTACGGCGTCACCTACGCGTATCTCCTCCACCACCTCGCCAACATTCTTGCCGCATGGTTCGTCGGCATTTATTTATTCGGCAACAATTTCTCCCCGCGCCGACTTTGGCGCATAATTGACGGTGATGAACCCCCCTCTGAATCGGGTAGTTCACGCCACGTGAAAAAGAAGCCATGAGAGAACCAGCCGCAGCCAGTGCGACAGCATCGAGCCGAATCGAATCTTGAAATATCGAATAAGCTTTCCTCCCGCTGTGCTCCGTTCTGGCCGCTTCTGTTCTCTTCTCTTCTCTTCTTTTTTTTTTTCCTGCCGTTTGCGCATGGGATTGGAGTTTGAGCGTTTTCTTTGTGTCTTTGTGCCTCTTGTACAGCTTAAATTAGGTCCACCACCGTCACCGCTACCGTTCCCGCTGCCAGCTATCGCCTACATATACCACACTACAACACAACACATCATATCACCTAATCTCTCCCTCTGTGACTGCGAAGAGTAGAAACCCCTCTTCTGCAGGTCCACGACTACGCGATATCCCATGGCTTGGCTTGGCTTGGCTCGGCTCGTCTCGGATTGGATTGGATCAAATCGATTAGAGGTACTGCTTGTATATACCTCCTTGTTTCTGGCGGTTGTTATGTTATGGACGGGTACAGTCCAGGCTCGGATAGACTTTTTTTTTGGCCAGTGGGCGGTGGTGCTATAGATCCGCTCATAATGAGTATTCATTATTCAGAGATTGCAGTAATGTTTCCACCGTGACTTCGCGTTCTGTACCTATTCGTGTTACAGTAGTTCTGATAACCGGTGTCACCACCTACAGTCTTCATTGTTTTTCGAACCCTACCCATATATGGTATATCGGTCCATTCCCTTGTTCCTAAATTATAAACTGTATTTTACATGACGCGGGTGGGACCTTGTCTATTGTAAATTATAGGAAACTGCTATACCACTTCACCCCTCTTCTCTTCCCTAAGTAGCAGGCTTCTTCAATTGATTAACACTTGACCGACACACTACACTAGGCTTGCAATATGGCCCCGAGATTTGTCCCCTCAAAGCTATATCTTATCCGTGATATAATAGAGAGCCAGTCACTAACCATAACTCAAGTGGCCGAAGAAGCTGAATTCAGCCAAGTTCCGATTATAAAAATTCGCAGAAACCGAAATGACAGCGCATCCCTAACTTGAATAGGGCGGAAAGCGTCAGTGTGGGGTTGGATAGCTGCGCATTCCCATCCCTCCTATCCACAAGTACAGGAAACTTTAGATTCAGGTTGTCTTCGGTCAGTTGCAGTCTCGGACAAATTCTCGCTGTCTTAATAATTCATCTTGTGACCTCTTTGGTAGCTTTCACTACCGTTGGTTCGTGCCTATGTGATCCCGTCAGCAAGGCTATACAAGGCCATCTGTTGCCCGCCTCGGGCACAAGATCAAGTCCTCTGCCTATTCCTTCGCCTTTTATAGTTGCTTCTAGCCTTTCTCTGCTGTGCGACATAGTCAATCGGAGCTGATATTTGTACTTTAGTCTTCGCTCTACATAGTTAAGATTCCCCCTATCCTATCTTTGTTTGTGATAAGCACTTTTCAAGTACAGACTATAGATGTAGCTCGTTAATGAGCGTGAGTGAATATAAGCATCCAGTGGGGGGTTGGACTTTTAGTAAATATCGATCTCATTCGGGAATTCTGTTTGAAATGGAACGTTGTATTGTCTATGTATAATTGACCTATTGATAAGTTAACATATATACCTAGGCTTGACTCAGTTGCTCTATCTGGCACACACTGGGAATGGACCCTCTCAAACCCTCTGCGCCGCCACTTCTGCCTGAATTCCGGTGCCAGAGGCAGTAGCGTCGGGCGACGCCTCAGTGTTGTCCGACTGTCGAATAAACTGCACCTTGAACTCAATGCTAAAGCGCCCACGGGGTAACGTCCAATTGCGATATTCACGCCAGGGCCGGTAGCTGAAGGACAGGAAGCATCGCACGAGGAACAGAGCCAAGTGAATCAGTCTAGATGTCCAGTTGGCGTTAATATGTATTAAGAAGAAGAGCAGAGAGGGTTTTTTGGAATGATTTACCCGAACACCACAGCCAACCAGGATACGACCTGGGCGATCCGGATGAACCATAAGGGTACATGTGCGCCCCATCCGGAGCCGTCGCGGTCCAAATTCAGTAGACCCTGACCGATTGATAACACGGCGATGGCGAGATCCAGTATCAGGTTCAACCAGAGCCAGATAGGGCGGTTCCAAAGATACAGACGGGCTAGGTTAAGGAACGAGATAAATCCGGCAGCCAGGAGCTGTTGTCGCTGTGATCAGTGGCCTATTTTCCTAGTGAGGAGTATATATTTGCGTGACATCAAAACATACCGTGCACAAGAGGTTAACTAGAACACCCTCTGGTCCCCAGGGCATGATATTCCCGAATCGGGCAAGATATATCAATATGATAGTCAGGTCCAGAATAAGGATGAAGACCGCGAGCAGTGCCGAGCTCCACGTCAAAATGAAGATGGTTTTGGTGCATCGTTGTTGATGTCTTTCCACAATGGGGGCGTATCGTTCATCATTCGGGGATCCTAATTCATCGGCTGTGGGGTCCAACAGCAGCGGGGTATCTTCAGTGGTTCGCGACATTACATCAATAATGGGATGAAGAGGGGAACGTGGCAATATCGATGGGAAGAGAGTCGAGAAGTTTTCGGGTTGTCATGACTAACCTACCTAGGTTAAAGTCGCGGAATGACTCCAGGCACCAATTAAGGCGCCAACAGGGTAAGCACTAGTGTGTCGGTCAAGAGTTAATCAACAGAAGAAGCCTGTCACTTAGGAGAGAGAGAAAGGGTAGAGTGGTGGGTTCTTTGGCATCTTGCCTTTGTAGAAAAGCATTTGACCAAATTGACGGTAGACATGATGGTAAAAGAAGTAAATGTGGGTATTTTGACTCTGAACGTGCAAGAACGCAAGCCAGGGGATGTTTTGTGATACAGAACTTTATGATTCGAACAATAGCGACATTCTGAAAGGCGGTATATATGTACTGACACCTCGCAAGATGCACACTTCAGTTTCACTTCGTTTCATCATTCTTCCATGCATATCTCCCCGACACTTTGCGCTAGGAAGTCGCCCCCAATCCCACGCATAGCTCTTAGCGACCAGCCAGAGAGGGTCATAATAAGAGCAAGTTCTAGATTGGCCACCGACTGAATATCGACACTTTAGGCGCAAATATTAGCATCAAAACAGCAGTTTGGACACGTTCACTTTTGGTGCGGCCTTGTCTTTGAGCTGGGCACTTCCTGTGCAAATGTTCGCACGTACTTGCGTCAATGCCCAGCGGTCTCTTGAGCAGGTATGCGGCTCTGTCAGAAACCAGTTTCATGTCCGAAAGGCATCACCGATGTCGACTTTCAGCCCCCTCAATGCAGATAAGATGTGTGGGGATACAGGTGGAACCAGCGAATCTCGATCATCGAGTATAAAACCCGGCAAGCCACAGTACAGGCTTATTGAATGCATTGAAGACCTTGACAGATACAGACCCGGGGGATATCATCCATTGAAGATTGGGGACGACCTAGATGAGGGCCGATATCGACTGGCTAACAAACTTGGGTACGGAGGATACTCGACTATATGGCTAGCCCGTGACCTACAGATGGCCAGATATGTGGCGGTAAAAGTCATAACTGCTGATGCCAGTATTTATGCGCCTGAGGCTAGTCTTCTATGTTCTCTTGCAAAATCGCCGTCTAGACCAGGAAGCGAAACTATTCCAACCCTCATCGAACAATTCTGGGCTGTCGGTCCAAATGGGAAGCATAGGTGTATCGTCACTCTGCCGGCACGAATGAGCCTGTTTGATGCAAAAGAGGCTTCGACTTTCGGTCTTTTTCGGCCTAAGGTCGCGCAGTCGATTGTTGCCCAACTCATCCGTGGAGTCGCATTTCTTCACAATGAACATATTGTACACGGCGGTATGCGATCCCTATAAATGATTGCAGCTAGATTGCATAGCTGACTGCTTCAAGATCTTCATCTAGGCAATATTCTAGTCCAGTTTCCCAAAGCGATCGATCAATATTCTACATCAGAGTTATACGAGAAATTCGGAGAGCCTGAGCCAGAGGTTGTTATCCGTGTGGATGGAAAGCCATTGTTGAATGGCGTACCCGCGAATATATACGTTCCCGGTTGGTTTGGTGCTCGCAGCAATGATATTGCTTTAGGAGAGGAGAAGATCATCCTTAGCGACTTTGGAGAATCTTTCAATCCTCACGAAACCCTCAGGTTCTCCTCAAAGACCCTTCCTCTCCTCCAACCACCTGAGGCCAGGTTCTCTGAAGAGCCCCTTTCCTTTGCCTCTGACATTTGGACACTTGCCTGTACTATCTGGGAGATTTTTGGCCAACGGCCTTTGTTTGAGGCTTTTTTCCCTACTGCAGACCGTGTCACCGCGGAGCAAGTCGAAGTCATTGGCATCTTACCTCCTGAGTGGTGGAAAAACTGGAGTAGAAGGCTGGAATGGTTCAATAAGGAGGGCGAGTTGGATTTAAAAGCAGACGCGTCTAGGGGTCACGACAGCATGCGCAGGACCAGGGATAAGAGCTTTGGCTACTGCATACAGGAGCCTCGGGCTGAGGCTGGCTTAGAGACCGTGACAGAGAAAGAGAGGAGGGCTTTCGAGGCGATGCTTCGGTCGATGCTAGTTTTCCGGCCGAACGAAAGAGCAACAGCACAGCAGATATTGCACTCCGAATGGATGAAAGGATGGGGACAACCGGCTCTTGAAGAGAGCTGGAGCATTGTTAATTCTATGGGGACGTCAAGCTGACATTGAACACCTGCCAACTTTTGATCCACGTTTCCCTGATGATGAAGACAGGTACGACGTCGAACAAATCTTGGCGAAGCAAGTCCGTCCAGCGCCAGGCCGCCCCCGAGCCGACAGCTGCAGAAAAATGATCACCAAGTACCTGGTGAGGTGGACAGGCCAGTCCGACAAGGACAACCAGTAGATCACTGCTGAAGAAGCCGCTGGTTACCGCATACTTGGATGCCGGAATCGACAACCGAGACATATATGAGAATATAGCCCTACTTATCTGTTGGATTAAATGGTATTTCATGGTTCGTGTCAATCAGCAGTTCTCTTGCATGAGAAGTTTGTGACAGTTGACACGCGAGTTATGCCTGTTCCGCCGAGAAGCCGACGAGAAAGGTGACTCCATATTTGTCGAGATCTATGTGGATGACGTGAATTTGTTCAATCTTGCAGAATATAGCTAAATAGTAGTATAATATCGCTATTTTTTGTTTTATATTCTTAATACTAGTAGAGGGAACTATATACAAGGATGACCAAGGTCGTGATCAAAGCCAAGAACAAAGCCATCAGATTGGATGAGGCACCACAATGATAGGGTGGGCCAACCACTAAACACCGTCTAGCCAGTCCTAATATATATATATATATAGCACTATCAATACGATCCCACATACAACCTTTGAATAGAATCTACTCAGCCATGGCCGCAGTCAGTCTTTCGTAAGCCGACATGTACACATGCACACCATCAGCTCAGGCGCCTTGCAGATCCAAGCCACACCCACACCCCCAACCCAACCCCTTTTCGCGCATCGGAAATGATAGGTCGGCAGGAGCGTCGTGCTGTATCAGGACAAGGGCCCGAGCGAGGCAGAAAGGGGCATCAAGAAACATTAGTGAAAAGGGGCTGACGGGCTGGCGGTGATAGACAGGGGCTAAGAGACAGGGGTCAGAGTCATGTTACACGGATACCACTTCCTCAACGTCAACCTCAACTTGCAAGCAGTGCGTGTACGAGATACCCCGTAGTGTTTGTACATAGATACTGATGGGTGTGTATACCCCCTACGTGGATCTACCCCAGATTCTCGCATGAAAGGGGTGGGCCCGACTAGTTGCGCAAGGGTGAGATTTCCTCCCAAACCGGCCAAAGCTAACCTGTACATAGGAGAGAGAGAGAGGGGCGATAAGGCCGCCCCATCGAAGAAACTACTGGGGCGATTCTGGGGCGCATTTGATGCGATCCACCTTCCCCGTATACTCTGAGACAGTATAGTTCCAGTTCGTAGTTAGTCCACATCCACGGACTATGTGTCAGGAGATGTATGACCTCGATGCGACGCATCTCTTGAACCGAACCGAGGATGACAAGGGGCAAACGACAACGCCACAGGGTATTTTCGGAGAGGAGGAGTAGATGGACAAATCAGATGCGGAGGCGGCAAAGAACTTTGATCTCCTGCTTGATCCGGCGGTCTTCCAGAAGGGGAGGGGAAGTGGAAGCGGAAATGGGATGCCGGGAAAATGCCGGGACGCAAAAATGGGTTGAGACAGAGGCAGAGGCAGAGGCAAAGTTTGCCAGAGAAAGCAAGTGCAAGTCCGCATTTGGTGCAAGGATTGTTTGGCACAAGGGATTGTCGACTGACCCACTCGGCGCCGCTGTCCCGATTTTGCCACCTTGACTCGCGGGGGATCAGGCATGGACGGGATAGGGGAACTCCGGCGCCAGTTAGAGATTTCTCGACTAGTCCTTGCTGGGCGTCAAAGAAAGTTTTCAGTTTTCGGAGTGCGAAGCCAGATGGAAGAAAGAAAGTACTGTCAGAGGGCCCATGCATACAATTACTAGGGAAACAAAAAAAAAAAAAAAAAAAAAAAAGAGACGATAACGATAAGGAGAAATGTGAAGCGGTGAGGCAAAAAGCGGTGGGCATCGATGTGCTTGGACTCGTATGAGACGGGGAGTATGGATCAGGCTTAGTTCATGTGAATGTGAGAGTGAGTATGAATGTACAGAATGAATGTACTCCGTACAGTCTGACCTGGCTGACCTGACTGACCCCTGAGTGAATTGTGATCGGTCGGGATGAGATGTCGATCGATCAGCAGTAAAGTAAAGCAAGCGTAGGAGTTGACAGTCTGGTATGTATGCATCTCTGGATAATTTCTTATTTGATTATTTGATTAATTTTAATTTTAATTTATTATTAAATTGATATTAATTTCTGTCCACCCCTGTCTGTCACTGGTCCAGTTCTTTGTTCTGCATACACTATGGATTACCCTGTACAGCCTGTACAGCCTCGGGCTGACTCGAGTGCGATGGTCATAATAGCACCGGACAAACCAAATCGGACGAGTGAATGAGAGAAAGTTGGTTCTGGGCAACTCTAAAAATATGAAGATTTCGTATTTCCGCGATAAACGGCTGCGCCACCCGATCATGAGTGGCGATGAGGGTACTGCAGAGCATAGGCTAGCCCCGGATTACTGCAGGGACAGTAGAAGTACATAGTCCACTCTACACTATGTACTTCATCTTTCACGACCTATTCCCCTCTAACCTAGTGCCAACTACGGCGTATCGTACTTACTACTCACGAAGTTATCAAGTATAGGATATACACTCGCCAGGAATCCTCAGGCACCGCGTGCGGCACCAACCAATCACGACAACAGGATTCGGGGGACACATAGCGATCAACCAATCACAACACTGGAAATCCCCATCATTCCGCACTAAACCTAAAACAGACCCAGCCCGCCGCTGAAAAAAAAAATTTCAGTGCGGGCGTTGTTGGGCGGCGAGGGGCCACACAGCCAAACCGCCGATAAATATCTCGCCCCCCCTTCCTATCGCCCCTCCTCTCCTCCTCCTCCTATCCCTCCCTTCCATCTTTCATCGAGGTCTGATTCCTCTCTTTTTCGTTTTTTTCTTTTCTGCATAGACAGATTAGACTCGCTCTTCTCTTTAGAGCGTTTGCTGCGTCATCTGGACAGCCGACGCAGCGTGGGCCACCGCTCAACTTCCGTGATACCCTTAGAAAAAAACTCTTTCTTTACATCCTAATCGCGCATTTTCCGCAAAACCGCCAAAATTTCCTCCAAAATGCCTGCCGTCGACGTTTCCTCCGTTCCTGCTGTCTCCAGCAAGGAGTCCGCCCAGTCGGTCGCCGTCCTCGAGGACCTCTTCAAGAACCTCAACGTCTCGACCACCCCCGACGAGGCTCTCGCCGCCGCTGGTAACCTTGCCACTCTCTTCAGCGGTCCTATCCCCGAGCAGACCCTTCCCGTCAAGGCTGTTGAACTCTTCAAGAAGCAGCTCGGCAACAAGAAGGATGCTCTCGCTCGTGAGCGTGCCCTCCAGGGTATCCGCGCTATCGCCTCCCACCAGACCGTCGCTCCTGGTGTTGAGCCCCACCTCGTTTCTCTCCTTGGCCCCGTTCTCGCTGCGGTTGGTGACAAGATGGTCCCCGTCAAGGAGGCCGCTCAGTCCGCCGCTGCTGCCATCGCTCAGGCTGTCAACCCCAACGCCGTCAAGGCCGTTATCTCTCCCGTCCTCGAGTCCCTGCAGAACGCCCAGAAGTGGCCCGAAAAGATGGCTGCTCTGGCCTGTATCGACACCCTGGTCGAGTCTTCCCCCGCTCAGCTGTCCTTCCAGGCCCCCCGCCTCATCCCCGTCGTTTCCGAGGCCATGTGGGACACCAAGTCTGAGATCAAGAAGGCCGCCTACTCCACCATGGAGAAGGTCTGCGCCCTAATTGCCAACAAGGATATTGAGCGCTTCATTCCCGAGCTCATCAAGTGTATCGCCAAGCCCGAGAACGTCCCCGAGACCGTTCACTTGCTCGGTGCCACCACTTTCGTTTCCGACGTCACTCCCCCTACCCTCGCCATTATGGTTCCCTTGCTGGACCGTGGTCTCGTCGAGCGTGAGACTGCCGTCAAGCGTAAGGCCGCCGTCATCGTCGACAACATGTGTAAGCTGGTCGACGACCCTCAGATTGTCGCTCCTTTCCTGCCTAAGATGTTGCCGGCTCTGAACAAGAACTACGAAACCCTGGCCGACCCCGAGGCCCGTGAGAAGACCAAGCAGGCCCTGGACACCCTCATCCGCGTTGGTGATGTCAAGGATGGTAAGATCCCAGAGATCTCCACCGCTGGTGACATTACCACCGTCTCCGGCATCCTCAGGGAAATCCTCGAGGAGAAGCACAAGAACACCATCAAGTCCCACGAGGCTGTCATCGACTACGTCGCTGCCGTCGCTGGTCAGCTCGTTGACGAGAAGGACTCCGACAGCACCACCTGGACCCAGCACGCCACCCCTTACATCATCGCCATCGTCGGTGAGACTGATGCTAAGTCCATTGCTGAGACCCTCCGCAAGAAGGCCTCCCCTGAGGCTGCTGCCGACAATGACATTCCCTCCGACGAGGAGGATGGTGTCGACCTTTGCAACTGTACCTTCTCCCTGGCCTACGGTGCCAAGATCCTGCTTAACCAGACGCACCTGCGTCTGAAGCGTGGCCAGCGCTACGGTCTGCTTGGCCCCAACGGTTCCGGCAAGACTACCCTCATGCGCGCCATTAACAACGAACAGCTTGAGGGC
The DNA here is from genome assembly GCA_027569595.1 of Penicillium sp. G339. Classification (NCBI taxonomy): domain Eukaryota; kingdom Fungi; phylum Ascomycota; class Eurotiomycetes; order Eurotiales; family Aspergillaceae; genus Penicillium; species Penicillium sp. G339. The sequence goes on from JAPDFJ010000009.1 coordinate 621,979, forward strand.
TTCCCTAAGAAGGATGAGGTCAAGACCGTCTACGTCGAGCACGACCTGGATTCCGCTGATACTGAGCTGACTGTCATTGACTGGACCATGAAGAAGCTGGCCGAGGTCGGTCTCGACCTGTCCGAGGAGCACGTCCGCTCCCAGCTAGTCGGCGAGTTCGGCTTCCAGCCCGAGCAGCTCGACGGTCCCATCACCGCTCTCTCTGGTGGTTGGAAGATGAAGCTCGCTCTGTGCCGTGCCGTCTTCGAGAACCCCGATATCCTGCTTCTGGACGAGCCCACCAACCACTTGGACGTCAAGAACGTTGAGTGGCTGGAGAACTACCTCAAGAACTCCCCCTGCACCTCCATCATGGTGTCTCACGACAGCCGCTTCCTGGACCACGTTATCCAGCACGTTGTCCACTACGAGCGCTTCAAGCTTAAGCGTTACCGTGGTACCCTGTCTGACTTCGTCAAGCGCGTCCCCTCCGCTCGTTCTTACTACGAGCTTGGCGCCTCCGAGATGGAGTTCAAGTTCCCCGAGCCCGGTTTCCTTGAGGGTGTCAAGACCAAGTCCAAGGCTATCATCCGTGTCAACAACATGATGTTCCAGTACCCCTCCACTCCCAAGCCCCAGATTCGCGACATCACCTTCCAGGTCTCTCTGGGCTCCCGTATTGCCGTCATCGGTCCCAACGGTGCCGGAAAGTCCACCCTGGTTAATGTCCTGACTGGTGAGCTGATCCCCACCAGCGGTGATGTCTACCAACACGAGAACATCCGTATCGCCTACATTAAGCAGCACGCTTTCGCTCACATCGATCACCACCTGAGCTCCACCCCCTCCGAGTACATCCAGTGGCGTTTCCAGACCGGTGAGGACCGTGAGACCATGGACCGTGCCAACAAGATCGTCACCGAGGATGACGAGAAGGCCATGGACAAGATCTACAAGGTCGAGGGTACCCTGCGTCGCGTCGTCGGTATCCACTCCCGCCGCAAGTTCAAGAACACCTACGAGTACGAGATCTCTTGGGCTCTGGGTGACAACGTCGGCATGAAGTCCGAGAAGTGGACTCCCATGATGTCCAATGACAACACATGGTTGCCCCGTTCCGAGATCATTGTCTCCCACTCCAAGCAGGTCGCCGAGATTGACCAGAAGGAGGCTCTCGCCTCCGGTCAGTTCCGCCCTCTGGTCCGTAAGGAGATCGAGCAGCACTGCGCCAACTTCGGTCTCGATGCCGAGCTGGTCTCTCACTCCCGCATGCGCGGTCTGTCCGGTGGTCAGCGTGTCAAGGTCGTCCTGGCCGCTTGCTCTTGGCAGCGTCCTCACGTCATCGTTCTTGACGAGCCTACCAACTACCTGGACCGTGACTCCCTGGGTGCTCTCTCCAAGGCTATCAAGTCTTTCGAGGGTGGTGTTATCATCATCACTCACTCCCGTGAGTTCACTGAGAACCTGACTGAGGAAGTCTGGGCCGTCAACAACGGTGTCATGACCCCCTCCGGCCACAACTGGGTTCAGGGTCAGGGCTCCGGTCCCCGCCTGGATAACAAGGGTGATGATGAGGAGGACAAGTTCGATGCTATGGGTAACAAGGTCGTTGTCGAGAAGAAAAAGAAGCTTACCGGTATGTTCCTCCTGCTTTCAAGTCCACTTCAAGTCATTGATGCTAACTGTCTCTCGCAGGCTCCGAGCTCCGTAAGAAGAAGAAGGAACGTGCCGCTCGCCGCAAGCGTGGTGAGGAGGTCTTCTCTGATGAGGATGATATCTAAATCATCTGATCGTAAAAGGGAAACTGGTTCATGGTGTTTATGACATGTTGATGAATTTCTTAGTTATTGCTGAGACAAAAATACATTTCAAGCTGTTCAGACAATTATTCTTTCAACTTTTTCTTTATTGTAGATTCTATCTTGCCCAATCAGTCGCATACAATCCAATATCAAGCTGAGCTCGGGGGTGTTGGATCGGACTTTCCAGGATTGCATGGCTGGTGCGCTGGGCGGTTCAGTGCCGCTGCCTGAACATCGACGGCCTGCATGTACACTGAAGTTCACAGTGGTCACCAGCACATTCATGTCCAATTTGAATCTTTATTGCACTAATATAATAGACCCAGCTGGCCTCGATTTGCCTCGTAGCTTTCCTACCTTCTACCCAAGTCGTATCCACTGACCTATACAGCCATGCGTGCACGGCATCCATCGATACAGAAGACATGTCCATAAACCTGTCCAGACAAACACAACGCAAACTACCTCATCGGCAGCACACGTCATGCTAGGCCATGCCCTGAGAAACAGAAAATGCCAGCGCGAACGCACCAGTGTTTACGGTGTTTGGTCTGAGCTGGCCTCATCAATTCACCAAAGCAGCCCAGAGGGTCCCACCTTTCGAAAGATCCTCCTGGGAAATGTCCAACACCTTCACCACACCTTATTCCCTTCCAGGCATCTCTTCAAGTCTACCGCGTGCTCCCATTGACCTCATCCACGAACAATGGATCCCCTGGTAAGTCCAAAACCAACCCATTCCAATCAACATGAACGAAACCTTGCAGACCACTGAGCTCTCGCCGTCGCGAATCCCAAAGTCCCAGTCGCAGTCCCGGCCCCAGCCCCAACTCCAAGAGAAAGGCAAAGACAAAGACAAAGACACGGGCCAGGTCGAAGCTGGAGTCCAGACATGCACGAACGAGGGAAATACGCTGGGAGATGGATATCAGATATTCGGGTTCGAGACGCTGGGCGTGAATCTGCAGGTAAGCCGTGACCCGCGCTATTCCTCGAGATCAGTGTCTAACCTGATGGATAGAACTATCCCGATCTATGGGACCCCGTACTAGAAGTTGATCTTGACACGCTCTTTAGCGTTGACTTGGAGGGAGTTGATCTAGGTCCGGGCCCGAGTTCACAACTTACAAACGCAACGGCACAAATTGATAGCAACAATCCGGTTGAAGAACATCCAGACCCTGAGACTCGAGTCCAATCTCAAGCTGAAGCTGAAGCACAAGCACAAGCTGACATTGACGCTGCTCTTGAATGGGAAACTTTTATCAATACCTCGATGCTGGATAAACAAGCACTGAGGGATAAATACAGTGCTCAGTATCAACAAGGGAAATGGAAACAAGCATTTCAACCGCAACCGTCAAAACCAACACCCCAACAGAAACAGAAGGAGAAGGAGAAGCAGAAGCAGCCACTGAGTCCAGCCTCCAAATCCACCCGCCGACACCTCCAAAAAGACCTCGACAGCACAGGCCGAAAACTCGCGCAAGAAAAAGACTACCTCGAATCCCGGCTCAACCGTCTAACATTCTTCAGCGAATGTCTTGCAGGATTACGGGATATTCTTCACCGTGAGCAAGGGGGGGATAAAGAGTTAGAAGAATGGATTGCGAATATGGCGGTTCTGGTACATGATTTGCGGGTTGGGATTGATGAGGATGATATTGTTGTTAAGGGCATTGAGGAGGAGTTTCGGAGGCTTTTTGTTGAATTTAGTCAACTGGGCGGTGGTGGGTTGGATCCTTATGATCTTGTCCCAGTCTCTGGGCCTTTGTAATTTTTAATTTCCTGTTCAGGGCTGATTTGATGTTGTTGTAGTTATGCTTTGTGAACGTTCTTTATCGTGGGCAAATGTTTGTTTATGGCGTTGTTTGGTGAAGGGTCTGTCTTCTATCTCCTATTCTATGTTCTATTCTATCTTCTCTTTCACCAAATTTATCACAGCCTTAGTCACTCTATCAAGTGGACTCTTTCAACCTCTGATGCCTACTCGGTGTTCCATTCAATATTAGCTTCCAAACTTCTCCCATCAACTATCTTCTCCATTCTCGTCGACTCCCGTTAACTCTTAACTTCGTTGCCAACGACTCATACTATCCAAAGTACGAATCACTACAAGGTCCAAATCCTCTTATCAACAATCCTTCTCCGAATCGAACCCAACTCTCTCACCATGATGCCGATCGAGCACACCAAGTCAAGCACTCCTCCCGGTTCTGGCCAAGGGGCTCCCTTCACAACAATGTGGAGACGACCCAACAAGTCGCTGTGATTTGTTCAGAAAGCGGAATGAATTATACTTCTGTCCCATTCGGAAATGAATATTTCCAAGACTACTACAGAAAACTCGAAAAATGCTCCCTGCGTATCGAGGGAGATGAACCGAATAACATCCTGTAGGATATCGTTGCTCTCTTCGAATCGACCAAGATGGCCATGCCCATCACTGCCTATGATCAAGAGGTTGTGCAGACCCTTGCAAAAATATGCAACAAGGAGGAACTCTTTGCTGACTTGCGGACCAAATTGGATACAATTGGGTTCATAGCCCGATGCTTGGTGTGTCAGATGGAAAATGGGAAAGCGTCGCCCAAGGCGGCTTGATTTCATGCACGCCATTGACTGAGGGTTGCAAACGATATTTCGGTGCGATGCTTGGTGGTTTTTTTTGCTTTCGTTTTTGCTTGGGTTATTTTGCTAATTTCTTTTGTCTATCCTTCATGGAGACCTTTTCTAATGCTTTTCAGATAGTTCTGATTTCATATGGTTTTCTTTTGCAATTTGGTAACTGAAATGTGATCTGGTTATTTTTGATTCTTCATGGGGAAGATCGGAATTCGATCGTTTGTTTGCTTATTTGTTGCTTCAGATAGCCAAATAGTTTATTAGTTTTAATGTCTTAATTTTAGAATTTGCATTCACGATATAGCCTACGGTATTCCATAATTATTATTGTAAACCTACTCGGGAACCTTCTAGGAAGTGAGTCCGATAGGTTAGGTACATCTATAGTCTATCTATATACATCTTATTTAGCTCCCCAAAAGTAGAAGACCAAATATTTATTTCATAAAAGTCGTATCAAGAACCAACACCCCAGCGGCGATCGAACTCTCTCAAAGATATTTCGAGCTGTCGCTTAGTGCCATCCCATGTGTCACTTTTTATATCCTCATTTTCAATATGTCGAAGCGCCGCCCGCATAACACAAGCCCGACTTGGAGGCAATGAATCAATAACGGCCACTGAATATCCGTCTTGGGTCGCTGCGATATCCTTCACCATCTTGACGACAGTATCCAATGCTGAATAGGATGTATTACACAATTCTTCAGGGGATTTATGTCGGCAAGTTGTCAATTCTGGGACTTGTTTGAGAATTTCCCAGTGTAGAGTAAAGAGTGCTCTATTATATTATTAGCAAGAATATTTATTTTTCTGTAGAGGGTACTGACCTGATGATTATCGCATTCGCGGTACAAAACATCCCCCATCTCCCTTCCGCTTGGTCCATGACAATAGCTAAGAATGTTTGCAGTGTATGGTCGAGTCCGTCAAGTTGAATTAATCTAGCATTGATGTCGTTCACTTCAATCGTCTTGAATACTTGGTCTAGTAGCCAAGCGGCCTGTGCTACACAGGCAAATCCACCACCATCTGTGATAGATGAGTCGGAAAGATTTGGTGATTGCTTAATTCCAACATGTACCTCGTCATTTGATGAGTATGTCTCCTTTGGTAGTCGGGTTTGGCTGTCAGGAAACCCTGTTGCAAAGGGCTGATTGAAATCGGTAATTTCGCAGAAGAAGGTCCTATCCAATATCAGATTTGCCAAACTTCTATACGTTCCATAATACTCACCTTTCGCAAATCACGATTCCCCACCATGTATTCAATTCCTCCTCTGCTTGTAGATATTCATCATCACCTTCCGACTTTTGCTGCGGATCTGAAAGATGAATACTGGTTGCGTAGCCCATCCTTGCGCACAAGCTGATCGATGCTAAGGCATTTTCCACCTTGCCACTTGCATATTCATATGTTGCAAGAATGAGTCCTGCTTGAATGAGATGCAATGATGGCGAAGAGGATGAATGCATCTGTGTGAAGATTGTCTTCGTAGCGAGGTAAAGCGAAGACTGGTCGACGGAGCGTTGATTCTGCAAGGTTTCCTCCGGATAATATGTAATCAAGGACATAGCCAAAAGTAGGACAGAAAAGCTAGCAGGAGGTGGTGCGCCAAAATTGACCAACGAGTCGTGGAATCGCGCTCGCGATATAATAGGAATAAATGAGTGAATTCCTCGGAAGTATCGAGCACTGATATCATCCACAAATTGACCCGTTTCTCGTATCAACCGTAGCGTTTGAAGATATAAAGTGGACTCTATATTCGTCGGCTCCGATAATAGAACATCCGACAGGGTGGTTGAAAGCAAGAGGGATGAGCGGATGATCGAGTTGTCGGTGGTCAATGCCGATTTCGGCTTAACATGGAATTGTTTATTATCGACAGATACATATTGACAGTCTAGACTTTTCCTGATACCGTGTTAATCATTAAGATCATCCTCGCGTTGGGTAACTCACAAGGTACAGTAGCCACAGCAAGGCTTGGCTTTATCGCATTTCTTCTTGCGAGTTTTGCAATTCACGCAGACCATATCCCTCTTTCTGTCGGTCGGTGTCATTGTATAGCACTGTGAATGAGAAAAACCACGATTTTGGTTCAGCATTGAGAAGAACCGACGTTGAAACTCGGTGCAGCATTACAAATTGCTTGGGGGCCAGAAAAGGCATGGCGGCGCCGACGAGTGGGGCCGCGTCGGCCGCTGGTGGAACTGCACAATCCAAATGGAGACACTGTACAGGCTGTCTGACCACAGTCCTGTCGGATGATGGGCGGCCGCGCTGTGATAACACTCATAATATTTGTATCGTATTGTGGAGGAATTGAACGCGAGAAATATAAAAGACGGGAGTATGTCGACCATAATTGTATTCAACGGCTCCGAGTCTCTCTCCCTCGAAACTTTATTCCAAAGTATTCACTACGTACATCCCCGATGTCGACTGAGAAGGTACAATCCTTGACACAAGAGCAGCAGCTCCCGTCAGAAGAAGGTATCCAAGGATGGCTGTGTGTTATGGGCTCTTTCCTAGCCCTTTTTTGTACTTTTGGATTCTTAAACGCGTGAGTAATTCATCTGGCATTGAAGGTTAGAACAATACTCATCTCCGACTCAGAATCGGTGTCTTCCAAACAATATACCAAGAGACCTCCCTCCAGAAATACTCTTCATCGGAGATCGCATGGATCTTCGCCGTCCAACTGTGCCTCATGTGGGCTCTGGGTCCGCTTTACGGGCGTATCCTCGACACCTACGGCGCGGTCCCCGTACTCATTCCATGCAGTATACTCTGTGTCTTCTCTCTCGGTATGACCAGTCTCGCAGATAAGTACTACCAGATATTCCTAGCACAGGGCCTAGGTTTTGGCATCGGTGCCGGTGGTGTGTTCTCCGCCTCATTCGTTTGCGTCGGTCAGTGGTTCATCAAGAGACGTGGGTTGGCGATTGGCATCGCAAGTTGCGGCTCTAGTCTAGGCGGGGTGATATTCCCAATATTCCTCGATCTGATGGTGAAGAATGTTGGATTCTATGGCGCAGTCCGGTATACGGCTTTGTTCATCGGCGTCATTTTAGCTGTATCCTGCGTTCTGGTCCGGGCTCGATTGCCTCGAAAGACCTGGAATCGCGAGACGCCGTGGTTCGACGTGTCTCTATTCAAGCAGAAGCAATTTGCACTATTCACATTCGGGTCTTTCCTAGTGATGTCAGTTGTTCGTCTGTATTCTTAGATGACAATCCTTGCTAACACTCCACAGGTGGGGACTTTGGGGTCCGTTTGACTTCATCTCGAGCATGGCCCAAGAGCGGGGATTCTCTCCGACGCTGGCCCTTTACCTGATCTCCATTATCAAGTGCGATAAATAACCCTCTTTATGTCCTTTGCCAATAGCATCGTCTAATTTATTCAACACAGTGCCACCTCCGTACCTGGCCGAGTTCTCCCACCGTATCTCGCCGATAAGGTTGGTCATTTTAACGTGTTGACCACCTGTGCCGCGTTGACAGGTGGTTCAATGCTCGCATTATGGCTACCGTTCAACTACCATCCGTCTCATGCGGGAATCATCATCTTCGGACTCGTCTATGGGTTCGTCAGTGGGGCGGTAGTGTCGTTGCTGATGCCGTGCGTGGCCAAGTCCGGCAATATCGAGACCCTGGGCCAGCGCTTCGGGACTTTTCAAATGGTGATCTCCATCAGGTAAGTTAGCAACTTCTTTAACGCGCAAATTTCCCACTCAGTTCGCATCCAGTTGCCTCACCGGACTCCCTATAATGGGGAGCATTTTGACCCAACAGGGTGGCACCAACTTTGCTGGACTGCAAATCTTTGCCTCTGTCGCGGCGCTGCTGGGGGCGTGTGCAATTTCATGGTCGACATATATATTCAGTTCTAGCCGTGGTACATGGCGAGTGTGAAGAGGTAACGGCGGGGGAGAAGCGAGAACAGGGGTGGACGCGGATATAGGGTACAGCGAGTGCGAATGCTTAGACAATTTGAAAATTGACTGGTAGACAGGATTGATACCTCTTGTTGCCAATACTTGGCCATCAGTATATAACTACGCAAATAGAGGCTCCTAACCTTGGAACTGGCTTTGTCTCTATGAAAGCACCGCCGATCAGAACACTAATTACCCTAGGGTAGGATATTGACTAGGATACTGATTAAATCACCGACCAGATTAACGAATAGCTCGACACTAAGCTCACCGGCCAAAAAAAGAGTAGAAATGCACTACCTTAGGTAACATGGCATATCCGGTGAGTCGGTGACAGGGTCTACCGTGTGAGTAATAGTATACTCCAATACATTTCCTTGGAATGCTCTCCATTCTTGTTGCCATTCTCTCCTGGTCTTTGTTATATTATATTCTCCTACAGGGCTGTTATAACTAGCCATAATTAGAGTCCTTTTTCAGTATGTAAACTGTGCCATCACTGCAACATGTAAAAGATTACTATCAGTACCCCGTATATATGTGTTGAGTAACGGGGCGCTGGGGCAGGAGCTGCAGGTGTGCGAGACTCGAGGAATTTAGAGCGTACTAAGACCTGTATTTGTATATGGTTTTCCCAGCCTTGGACTTGTGACATACCCATAGCTGCCTCCTCACAGATCGGACAACCGAAGGTGATTGAATTGGTGTAGGGTGTACTATGTATGGGACACCAAACGTAAGCACTGCGCATTTGGCCCCCAAATTTGGATTATTATTATGCAGAAAATCAAAATTACTAGTGTATTTTATCTATGTTTTAATTTTCCCTCCTTCACTATAGTAGAATACCGATTAGATTACCAATTATATTTTATCCCACAACTCAGAAATAAGTGAATAATCGATCAATAGGGCCATTGTATCTTCAAACTTGAGCTTATTACCATCGGCGCAGACGAGGCCTTCTGGGATCCCCTGCCGATCAAACATGCTCATCAAAGCCAGTAAATCTGTCGCCGCCGGCCGGTTATGACGGATTTGCTCGAATGATAGCTGCCATGTCGTAATCACCGCATGCCGAATACTGGGGTCCCGCCGGAGGTCTTCGGTGTCCTCATGCCGAAGAAGATGTTTCTGGTTCGACTTGCTCTCACGGAACAACTGAAGGTACTGGGAGACCGAGATGATCGATTCACAATATAGGACCGCTCCTGAGTGATTGCCAGCGTAATATATTTCAGTGGTTGGACAAGTGCCTTCTCGTCCAGTCCAGAATCTCCAGACGCCCCAGACACTCCAGATTGGGGGCCTCGGATCCTAGCTCGTAAAAGGGCGACAGACTTTCCCTCATTCATTGGCTGCACCTCAATCACATGACTATCGCCCTCCACCAGATTCCGTGCCGCAAGACCATTTCGCGATATGATCAGGATTGATCCATGCGCGGCCTGGGCCAGGAAGTAAACCAGTGGCCCTCGCTCATTGGATGTATTGTCACTGAAAAAAATACCATCATCATCCGAAACATGAGTGATTATTGCTCAGTTTTAGATTTATACAGTTCTACAACTAGCTGTATTTGATAATGTGAAATGGGATCTGGCGGAAAAAAATCGCAAAGGGACCCATGTAAAACATTGCTAAATGGAATAAGGAGTCAAGGACCCATAGGTTCAAAAATAACCCAGGAGTACAAGTGTTTAAACACGTCCCTAGTGAAGTTGTAAACAAAGCCATGGACTTGACACGCCGAAGCCCCATTTACTTTATTCAGAGTTCAGAAGGATCAGGACCCCTTGGGATATAAGCCGATCCCTGGATCTGTTCCACATCGCTTACACCACAAAGCCATCCCACACGGTCCTTGCTATATACCTCAAACCGGGGCTTCAATTTCGTTTCATGCAGGGTGATATCATCCACCGTTCCGGTACGCAGGATACTATGACCCGGCATCACTTCACCGATTCGGTACATGAGTGAGCCACAAATCGAACAGAAAAAATTGGTCATTGCCTTGCCGGAGGCTATGGTTTTCGACTGGCTAAATGTCTTGAGGGTTTCTCTGCCACGTAGATGCTGTAGATGTGTGTCTGCCACGATGAAATTAGTGGCGAACATGGATGCAGTGATTTTTTTGCAGTCCACGCAATGGCAGGTGAATGTGTCGATTAGGCCTGGGGCTTGTGTTGGCTGAATATTGTCCGTCATATTAACGGGATATACTAGACGAGGTACAAGGGATGCTTGGGTGTACTTACAAAGGCCAACTGGACCGCACCACAGTAGCATGTGGCAGTCGCCTCGCCTTCTTTTGACCAGCCATCATCTGCACCACCGGCAAGGGGTATGTAGGGCTTGGAATTATCTCTCGCAGTAGCCATGATTGGACCGGGCTTTTCGAGCGAGAAAGGGTGCTCCGTCCTAAACTTGAGAGAAGACTTGTGCTTTGCCTTATAATTCATCCTGATGGGAGATTAACCAGCGTCCCGGCTCCCACCGGTCTCCCCTCTCCCACTCTCCCACCGGTCTCCCACCACAGGGACTCCGCTTATCTTTGATTATGCGATTCATGACACAATTGAATGTATGATTTGGGGGAGGGGGGGGGGGCGGGCAAAATCTCCATGAAACCTGTTGAATAAAGAAGGGGCTTTATAAGCCATTAAATATCAATAGTGGAGAAGACAAATGTGCATGCTTATAATGAACATCTGTCTTCGGCTGTACCCTGAGGCTATTCGTGCAGCTTACCTCTCAGTGTCGAAATTTTAGATTGAAAAACACGAAGGAGGTTATCAATCTGGCAGGGCCGACCGTAAAGATTGTCGAGAGCCCCATCCCCGAGCCAAATGATGACCAAGTTCTTATCAAAGTGGTGGTGTCTGGGTCGAATCCGAAGGACTGGAAGGTCCCAGAACTTGCAGCTGCTGGGAACAACAGTCTCGACATATTCGTTGAGGCCAAGAAGGGAGTGAACCAAGGGGACGATATTGCCGGAGTGGTTGAAAAGGTCGGCTCTAGGGTGGTTGAATTCAAAGTGAGCCTTCCTATCTAGCTATGTTAGTCTGAGCTAATTTCTTATCAAGCGAGGTGATCGTGTTACAGCGTTCCACGAAATGTGTACGCCTGGCGGCTCCTATGCCGAGTACGCACTTGCATGGAGCCATACAACTTTCCATCTACCCAAGCACACCTCATTTGAAGGTGCGACGAAAAAAATAGATCCCATACCGCTCCTAGCTAATAATGCTTTACAGAAGCCGCAACAATCCCTCTCGCTGCCTTGACTGCTGCTGTGTCCTTGTACGCGCACCTTCGATTCCCACCACCATGGAGACCTGCACCAAAACCAACCCCGTTCATCATTTACGGCGCAAGCACGGCTGTTGGCTCATACGCAATCAAATTGGCGTGTAACAGTAACATCCATCCCATTATCGCTATAGCAGGGAAGGGATCTCGCTATGTACTGGGCCTCCTAGATCAAAGTAAAGGAGATGTAGTGATAGACTACCGTGAAGGAGTAGCAGCAACGACCAAGGCGATAAGATACAGCCTTGAACAAGCTGAACATTCTTCTGTGCGGCACGCACTTGATACCATTATCATTACGCAAAGCGCAGATGTCTTGAAGCAGTCGGTCACCCTAGGCGGACAGGTTGATTTTGTATTACCCAACGACCTGGACGTCTCGCCTGCTATCAAATCTATCACTTCTGTTGGGTCAGTGCACAAGCAGCCTGGATTTGGCGACTATGAGGAATTTGGATTTATTTTCTCTCGGTATTTTACGAGAGCATTGCAGAATGGCAGTTTCTCTGGTCATCCTTTTGAGATTAGGGGGCGAGGCCTCGACGGTGTTGAGGAAGCCTTGAAAGACCTAAAAGCTGGAAAAGCAAGCGCTACCAAGTACATTTTCCGCATTGCGGATACTCCGGGGCTTATTTAGTGCTGGTTTTGCTCAGATCGCAACAAATTTCAATTATCACGAGGCTCTTCAATGGGCACAGATTTCAGGCCATTATAATTTAGCAAACTGAGTTTCCGTTAGTCGTCGATATTGATATCTATACCCCGTAGTAACAACCGCAATAAGGAAAAATCTTTCACCGTGGGGAAATAGAACCACAGAGACCTAGTTACTGGGCTGACCTCGCATCCTCGATGTACGCATTGCTATTGTTGACGGCTAACCAATGACAAGAGTCAGCTACTCAAATAACACAGTACGTCAGCCCTGAAAATATCTGCCAAATCAGAATCATCACCGCATATCATGTCTCAGTCTTTACACCAATACACTAAGAAGTCACTGGAATGACGGAACTGTCTCGTACGTCCATTGCTGTATCTGACCGCGCAGTCAAGACCGGGCTGCACATGAGTTCGACTAGGAGCTAGTTATTTCAAGAACACTTTTCCTTCACTAGAAGCCCTGGTTGAGGGTTGACTGGAAGCCTAGATCAAGCAAAGTTGTGTTTAAAGATCAGCCAGCTGGAAATATTAAAAATTATTTCCCTATCCCACTCGCTGTGAATTCTTTGTGGCATATTGCAAGTTCATAACCCTCCCCGAAAGAACCTGTTCATCGGGCGACCGCGTCCTCCATCTTGTATAGAATACTTCATACTTTACGTGCTTTTAAACATCTCCCTAAATTGAGGGATTGTTTGTCCTCAAGCAATGATACTGCGCTTTAGCGGAATTTTGCCTCGCAGAAGAAGCTGCGTCAGATTGATCAATAGACCTAGAAGAGTTTACCAGTCCTTGGAGTTCTTACGCAGGGAATGGTGGCCGTCGGGTCCCTCCCTGGCTATACAATAAACCGTCCACCGTGTACAAGGCAAATAATCATGCCTCGGAGGGTGCTACCAGTGGTTATTTGGTCGCCGTCAGCGACTATGTAACCGTAGTTATATATCGCTATTGCCCAGAAGGAGAAGATAATTCAAGAATATGTTCTAAATCAATACGACTCATCATTTCCAGCTACCGAGAACGCAAAGTCAAGTTAGCGAATGCTTCCGTCAAGCCATATGTGTTCGAAAACACGTCTGGAGATCATCTGGAAGCAGAATCGCAGAGACAATTCAATAACGGAACTCTTCCCCGACAATCGCCTCACTGAGATTCCACAACTTGTTTGCATTGACAACGTCAGAGGCGTAATCCAGAACATTTTTTGGATTGCAGTCATCCAAAAAAGACCCTGAGTGATCTGCATAAACTTGTCAGCCCGTTTCCCACATATTACTGCCGAGATTCATGTACTTACCGTCCAGGGCGGGGTCCAGGGCTGCAGCAAGAGTAGTTGCGCAGCCTTGCCCGATGTTCTTTTCCTTCGGCATCTCCAGCTTCTTGCTTTCGAACAAATTTCCCACAATTGGCCACGCTTCTTGATCCACTTCGGACAGGCCCGGTGTGTGTATCACTCCCGGATGCAAGGAATAGGACTTGATTCCCTTCTTCTCCAGTTTCTCGGCCAATGTAACGGCAAACAAAATGTTCGCTGTCTTGGACTGGCCATAAGCTTCCCAAGCGTTGTAGGTCTTTCCGTCGGAGAAGTTGTAGTTGTCAAACATGACTGGGCTGAGCTGGTACATGGCACTGGCTATATTCACTATTCGAGCCCCACCACCAGAAGCTTCAATCTTTGGAACAAGGAGGTTGGTGAGCAAGAAATGACCAATATGGTTTGCACCCAGCTGGCTTTCCACGTTCTCAGGAGTGAGAGAAAATTTGACCCCCATAATGCCTGCGTTATTGACGAGGACGTCGATCTTAGAGACAGACGCATTGATCTCCGCTGCCGCGGCGCGCACTGATGCGCAGGACAAGAGGTCGATTTTGATAAATCGAACAATGGTCGAGGGGCTGATACTACTGATCTCCTTCATGACTGGGGAGACTTTCTCCTCGGAGCGCCCAAGAAGGATGATCTCCGCAGGATTGGCGGCTGCTAGGCAGAGGGATGTGTGGGCTCCAAGTCCTCCATGACTGGCTCCAGTAATCACAACTAATGGCTTCTCAGCAACTTGGAATCGAGAAGCTCATTGTTTCCATTGCCCACTATAACGAAAGTTCGGTTGTTGCCCGGACGGAAGGGTTACTTACATGTCTTCCCAGTGACTCGATCTGCCAACGCAGCAACTACTTCAGACCCAGTGGTCGAGAAATTGAAAGCAGTCATTTTCAAGGGCGTAGGAGATAGTAGTACAACACAACCAAGGCGAACGGGGAAAGGTATCAGCTACCGTAAAATGGCAGTGAGTGTCAACCGGTCACTCAGGACCTCCCTCGAGTTATTTATACGTGTTCTGCTCCTTCATTTGGCTCAATATCTTTTACGAAACAACCCAGTGACAACTGCATTTCCGAAAACTATATGGCTGTTGCCCGATCAGTAATCAATACAGCACCAAATTTGTGGGTTGGGATTCTTGATACACCTGCATTTCCAATCACTATTGCTGTCGGATCACGAATCTGTCTGGCTCCGAAATTGTGCTAGGGTTCGAACTCCTCGATTGCTCATCAATGCCCCACATAAAAGCTAAAGTATTATCCCAACGCGGCTGAGTCGAGTGCCGATGGGGGGAGACCGACCCATGGTGGGTGGGAGACCGGGTGGGAGGCCGGTGGAGTTTGTCGATCCGAACACCTCGCGGAACTCAGCGGGGTCTCATCTTTTTCGAATTGCTGGCCGTGAGAGCCATATTTACCGATGGAAGGGTTCGGAAGCGAAATCAAATTCCTTTTTCCTCCGATTCCCTCGGACTCTTTCGCACACGACACGTTCCGATGCCGATTTCCTGGCTGCAATGCTCGGTACCGACGCAAGGAGCATCTATAGCGCCATGAAGAATCAAATCACGCTCAGCAGCAGGACTTTGTTTGCTCCTCCTGTGTTCGCCAGTTTAAACGAAGGTATCTGCATAGTTACACTTACCCTTGCTCAAAATCAATCCTAATCATGGAATGGTGCAATTAGTGATACCCTTCGGCGCCACGTTCAAACACAGCACAAAATAACACAGCCTCTCAATCGCGCGCGCCGAGCTTGTGCAAGTTGCCATGCAAGCAAGAGTCGGTGCGAATGGGGCGTTCCATGTGGGGAGTGCGTTCGTCGCAATGTTCACTGTTCTTTTCAAGACATGGATGCTAGTGTTGCAGAAGAACAAGAGCAACATCCTAGCTCCTTGATCCCATGTTCATCATCTCCGAGCCATAAAGAGTCACAAATATACTATCTGACGAAGAGAAAGCAGTGGGCCAATTGTTATTTTGAGGTATTCCACCCCTTTTGGCCGTTTATCCATAAAGCAACATTCGATGTACACCAAGAAACCCCACTACTTCTACAATCAATAGTGGCTATAGGCATGTGGACATCTAGAGAAAGGTCTACCCAGTCTACGGCGGTGGAACTTCACGATAACCTTGATTTTGCTATTCGAAATCAAAGGGTACGTCGAACTCGGGAATCTAGGATATACACGATTTGCTAACGTTCAAACCATAGGAGAAATGGGATGCCTCGGAAGTAGAGGGGGCATGTAGCACCTGCTTCTGGCCAATAGCGACATACCAAGCTATCCTATTACATATTATTTTTTCTGTTCTTGTTAAAAGCGAGAGTGCTGTCAATCTCGACCTGAAAGCGTCTATTTCCGCAGCGGATCTAACATTACTCAAATCGCTTGTTGGAAGCTGTCGAAGACTGGGCATGTTCTTCTATCCGAACATACTTGCCAAGTATAAGGAATCTGACCTGCCCGGATTTGTCTGGGTGGGAGTCGAGGAGATAAAGCGATTCAATATAGCACTGTATAAGCTCTGTGCGAAACTGAGCAGCAAAAGTCTGAAAGACTGGCCTTTACTGCCTGCTGGTGAACTTCAATTCCCACTTCCAAACAATAATTCCCTGTGGAATTCTGTTGAACGACACGAATGGGAAGCTAATGCGAAGAGGGAGGATACGGTTTCCTTGAGCGACGACTTTCAAGCAAAGTGGATTTCCAATCTTGCAGATGTATTAGGATTCTTTGATGTATAACTAGTCAAATTGGCCTTTTCCTTTCCGTGTTCGCGTAAGGCAGAGACTATTTTGTTCATAGAAGACCAATACATTTGGTATAGTGGCCTCTGCTCTTGTCTCTCGCTATATACGTCAAGATTCAATATTCCGAGAAGCGGTTCGACCAAGGACTTGATTCTCGAGACCTCATAGGTTCGATTATCATAGCAATCGAAGGTGAAGTCATCACCCTATATTCGTTTTGTGGATACCTATATAGCTAGATATTGCCGGAACGGTTCGGCCTCGTGCGAGAGTAGGATAGGGCCCAGTATTTGTTTGTATCATCCATTGTACCTATTTGTAAAGGAGAGTTCTCAGGCATATTTTTTGCTAGCGCAATTCAGTGTAACTCATAGCATTCCTAGACCTATCAGGAGACTTTGGCCTGATTATTCTCAAGTCATAGGGGCAATAAACGATAAGTGTTTAAGCCTAGTGGCAGCGTAAAT
This sequence comes from Penicillium sp. G339, assembly GCA_027569595.1. NCBI lineage: Eukaryota > Fungi > Ascomycota > Eurotiomycetes > Eurotiales > Aspergillaceae > Penicillium > Penicillium sp. G339. The sequence continues at coordinate 638,863 of JAPDFJ010000009.1, forward strand.
ATATGCCTTCTCTAGGATATATTCTACAGCGACGTTAAGATATAGTCTGATATTTGGTGGCGAGTCTCCGTTAAATCCACCAAACAAATCATACTAGTATTTGATCCTCTAATGCACGCGGCTACTTAGCACGAGCAATACGAAGTACATTTATTATCTGAAAATATTAAAAGGGGCTTTATCGAAATTACTATTTGCTAATAATTAACTACTAGGGCTCTTTTTTACGCCGCAAGCACGAGCACCCGGTAAAACACCACGTGACCACTACTGATAGATGGGTATAGCGATCGATAGGTGGCTCAGGGTCTCTGGTGCTGCGGACTGCCAGGGCTTAGCTGTTTGTCTGCAAGGCACCTCGTCTCCTGCTGCAACTTTTTCTAAACGGAATTCATCTGGCACTCAAGACTGAGTGAATGCTGCCACCTATTTCTGGCACTGAGGCGCTTCAGACATGGCGGTCTCGCTAATGTCTTCAAGAATAACATCAGTTGCCTTCTCACTGATCATGAAGATGGGAAGGACAATAAAGAATCCAGGAATGCGCGGGAAGACAGATGCATCGACTATTCGTAGGTTTCTCACGCCACGAACACGAAAGCGAGAATCAAGAACGGCTTTTGGGTCTCCATCTGGCCCTATAGGGCAGGTGCATGAAGCATGATGACCCCACGCCTCATTCCTGATAAACTGCTTCACCTGCTTTACAGAAGAGACTTCATGGCCAGGTGACTGCTCTTCAAAAGACTCATTATCGAACTGTGAGGTCTGGTCCATGATGCGGCGCGCGAAGTCAACGCCTTCGGCAACGGCGTTAAGGTCCCGCTCGGTCGCCTCTGTCGCGGCCGCACTCGTGCCAAAGTAATTGAAATTGATGTCAGGTACATCCCGAGGATCGGCTGATTCGAGCCTGACAGTTCCCTCACGGTTACGCGTGTGAGCCTTAAGTACGGCCCACGTGAAATGTCTCTTGTCGAAGGTGGCGCGTTTCGAATGCCCAGGATAATAGCCCTCGAAGAGGGTAGGGCCACCGAATATGAAGAGATCAGGGTCCCCTTCAGCATGTCTGGACTTCTTCGTCATGCCAATATTGAGTCCATTCGATAGATAGGGTCCACACTGGTGCGTCCACTCTTTAAGGGCTGGGTCGCCAGGCTTCCCGAACGTGCATCCTGCTATGGTTTGGAAGTCATCCTGTACTGTGCTGATGACGGGAACCTCATAGCGGTCCTGGAGATTGGTGCCAACGCCCTGCAAATCTTTAACAACAGGAATCCCAAACCTCTCTAGCTCGTCTGTCGGGCCGACACCGCTCAGCTTGAGGAGCTGCGGTGTGTTAAAAGCTCCCGCCGCAAGGATGACTTCTCGAGAGACGAGGACGTGGTGCTTTGTGCCGGCGGCGGATAAACTTGACCGTGGATCAGCCTTGTACAGACTGCTGCCTTCGAGGAACTCGACACCAATTGCTTTGGGTATGACAGTATTCTCCTCGAAAAGCACACGTGTAGCGAGGCAGCTTGTCCTGATATGTAGCGGATGCTCCTTAGCCGTATTTACGAGAAAGTCTCGAGTGCCGCTTCGCTTTGCCTGATTCTTGGCCAGGGGTATATGATAGATCCCTTCAGTCACATCCCGATGAGGATCACTGGAATTCACGTCCCGCTGCAGGAGTCCAAGTAGTTGGGAAACTTTATCGGGGATCAGGCCGAGGATAGTATTACCCATGGCAGTAGCAGCAGAACTGAGGATAGAAAGGAACTTAGAATCCCGCAGGGTCAACTCCAGATCAGCGCGGCTCGTATGCAGCCAACCGGCGAAGCCATGACCAGAGGTACCATTTGGAAGATACTCGCAGTGTTCCAGGCGCCTGAAATAGTGGCGCATATTCTTCGGGTCCCACGAATTGTCGCCGGTGAGATTGGCGATGTTTGACCAATCACTCTCATGCGGATAGATGGTGATCAGAGCATTGTGTGCTGAACAGCCACCCAGCGTTCCTGCGCGGGGGTAGAGGATGCCTTTCGGCTTCGACCCGCTTGGTGGATTCAATCCGACATAGAGTGTTCCCGCGGCTGTCTCCCAAGCCATTTTCGAGTCTTGCCGCGCAACGGTCTCATCTGCATAATGCTTGACGAAATAGTCCCAGCGCATCTTCTCGTCCTCTGTAGACAAGAAATGAAAGCCTGGAACCTGTTGGTGGATGTTGGATCCCTGATCATCCCCTGCTTCGAGCAGGAGAACCTTATGGCCGTTCCGGGCGAGATTCGCGGCCAAAGGTCCGCCGCCGGCGCCTGAACCGACTACAACGTAGTCGTAGCCATCAAGTATGTCGACTACCTCTTCGGAAATCGCGCCATTGTCCACACCCATGGTGTTTACAGCTGGCCCATGCACGAAGTTTGTGAAATTTTCGCTCATGACTACATGCGCAAACTCGGAAGTTTCTTTTGACGAGCCGCATATCTTCGGGTTTAGTCTGCGAGAGTGCTTTAAAAACCTTTTGTCAGTGTAGAACAAGGCGGACTGACTGGAAACTCCAGAGCGTTGTCGTCGCCAGACAACCAGTATAACATGATGTAATTATTACCCGACGACTTAACTGAGGCATTATTGGACGAATTATTGTTAAACTAGTCCAGTGTCACCACCCACGGAACGTTCCAGACTGCTGTTCTACAGTGTGATGGTTCTCGTGTAAATCAGAGGAAGATTAATATTATTTTTTTTTTTTTTTTTTTTTTTTTTAAAAAAAAAAAAAAAAATTCTTCAGGCGATAAATTGAGGCTTTGTATACAATGTTTAAAAGTCCATGTTTTTGAGTTGAAGACGACTGTCATAATGGTCATACCGCTGGTGATTAGTGAAATATCCTTGGGAGTTCATAGTGGGTGCTGCCACAGGTATGTTTGAATCAACCTTCTTCGACAAATTAGCCTTTGTCCATCCGATGTAATTGGTCTGAGAGAAAGGCTAACCGCATTTGCCACCTAGCGCGACAGAACTCTCTGCTTAGTTCCATGCGACTCGGGACAAAATGTCTGGATCTAAGCAAAATACCTCCAAGAGGATTTATACCCTAATCTAGAGCGTTGGTGGCGCTGCTGCGTCGTGTATTATCTTCTGTGCATGACTTGATATGACATCAAGTATAAGGAATATTGCACATATATTCAGCCCCCAACAGTATTCATATCACCATTATCTCTCCTCTCTCATATCGAATAACTGCTCATACATCCATTCAATAGTGAGTTGATCTGTCATACGTCATCTGCAGAGCAGCTATTAACTCATCCACAACAGACTCACTACTTATTATGCAAATTTGTACGCCATGATTCGTGCTCCTCGCATCTTGCCAACTGATCCAGCAATACTGCTGATGGAAGATGGCCCCGCTACGATTCAGCCGCAGCATTCCCATCGCCCCGGCATGTACGACGATCCTAATGCTATTACACAAGGCACCTCGCAAATTGAAGCGATTGATCTGAACGTCCCACCGACTGGCCCCGGCTGCGTGGATTGCGAAGCTGCCAATAAATGGTGGTTCCATCTACGTCGTTGTGCCACGTGTGGACACATTGGCTGCTGTGACTCGTCTCCATCACAGCATACCTCCAAACATTTTATGTCGACGGGACATCCTGTCGTTCGTAGCTTTGAGCCTGGCGAGGATTGGTTCTTTGATTACCGTACGGAGGAAACGTTTCTAGGCCCGCCCTTGCAGCCGCCATTACATCATCCACTTAGTCAGCCAGTACCCGGGCCCAAGGGAAGGGTGCCACGGGACTGGCAAGCACACTTGCATCTATGATGAACCCGTGTCTTTAAAAGTTGGTGTTTGGAGGGCAAGTTTTATCCTTCGTCCCTTCTTTGTTTCTTTGTGTTGCAGGACCTTATGATGTCCACTTCCTCCTCTTCAGCTGGATTCCCAGCATCCATCTAGCAACCCCAAAATGCATCATCTTGACTCCTGCTTTCCTTTCTAAGAGGCTACGAGCCCGGCTGTTCACTGTTAGTAGGATCGTACCGTCCTATTAGCATCCTGAACTTCGTCAAATTTATCCGGAACCTCCAATGTATGCCACTTGATGCAGTCCTCAATAATGCGGGTAATGACGACATGATGTATGCTGCCATGACGCTAGCAACTGCCACATTACAGTTTTGGGACACCGTGGGAAACTTCAGATTTTGCAGTTTTCGACTAGAGGGGTATGTTTATTTTATTACATGATACGTTCTAGATCCAGAGACGCAGAAATCTGAGGAAGCTACTCAGACAATTCTGGTCATATAAGGAAGATTACTTTCCGCTGTCTGCTCTTTGTGCTTATAGCCCGACCTCTCACGAGATATTTGATAATGAATATGTGACCCTACTCTGTATCCTTGGTGAAGGCTATTTCTCTTTCTTTTTTGGTTTGCCTCTTGAAGTAAATGCATACAGGAAGCTAGACGAGTCAGACATATTGACTGTTATACAAGATTTTAGAGCCGCATTCCAAGTTCAAATGCGGCTCATCGACTCATAGTCCTTGGGTATTTCTGAAGACATTGCTAGCCCTTTCCCCTTCCGACTTTTTGATGTCTGGTTAATGGGTTGGTGGGAGTGAGACGTAAAGATGCCTTCTGTGAAGAAGTGTAGTGGATTGTACTTTGTTCGTCACTGTCTCACGGCCCTCGTTAAAAGCCGATCTCACTGCGCCAACCGTTGCTAGATCTAGTCTTCTTGTAAAGAGACGAGTTGGTCAATGAGACGCCGAAGCATCTATCTCGTATCGTGGTGCGATGGCGCTGCATCCACTACATCCCGAAGTGCACTTATCCATAAAACTTTATTCCACAAACGCTTAAATAACCTGTCTGTCTGTATCTCTGTCTCTCCTCATCACTAGATTGCGTGTATACACGAAACAGATTCCCCTACATATAAACACGCGCTTCTGTTCCTTAAACAAACCAAACAACCTTGTTTCCTTGTTCGATCTCTAAGTTGGCTAGTCAGTAGTTACTCATCAATCACTTTGTATAGATGGCTCACTCTCGTCCGTCACCGTAACATCCTTATTAGCATCGAATTCCACATCCTGTGAAAGCTGCCAGGGCCTTTCACAATAGGTATAATAAGGTCCAATACAGAGAATTTTTCCAGTGAAATTTCTTTTGGTCTCTCCAGGGCAAAGTATAATTGAAGATTCATCCGTATCTTTTTCATCGTTGAGTGTCAACCTCACATCGGCATCTTCCGACACGGTGATATTATCATTGACAAATCTTGCCATACGTGTGGTGGAATTAATATTCATCTTTGGTTTAAGAATATAAGGGCTCGATGAAGCTGTGGTGAATGCAATGTCTACCCATAAAATTTCATGGGTTCTGCTAAGTTTGTTACATGACCTCATGTCGACTAGTTATATGTTGTGATTGCCTATATAACGTCATAGTATCAGCTGCATCCGTCTTGATATCCATGGGTTCCGTATATTGCAAGTTATGGTTCAATAAAGGGCCGGTAGTAATGAATAAACATCGCAGGAAGTGAAACCATGGAAACAAGGAAGCATAATTTCCTACCAAGGTGAGTCCTCTATGGGTACTGGTACAGCCTTCTATTGTATGTAAACGAGCGTGGACGAAGGCTGCTTGAGATGATGGATATAAATAATTGATAACAAAAAACAAAAACATACAACAGATATTGTATGGTGGTGGTCACCTAGCGCCCACGATTTTGTCCTGGGCGGCTCGCCCCTCGAACGGGCGCCTCTTCAGCTCATCGCCAGATTCCGGTCGGAAATGGCACGTGATCCAAGTCTAAAGCATTAACGCAGCAGAATCAGGATACCCGATTAGTCTCGATTGTTACAGTCACATCTCATAAGTATTTGCACCCCAGTACTTAGGCCCACTTTTTTTCTGCCGGTAGAACTTCAAAATATGCATTCTCATACAAAACCACCTAAAAACTAGTGTGCCATCCTTCATATAGAATAACTTCCTCTACACGATGGGGCATCGTCTCAGCTAGATTAACAAAGTGCCTAATTGTCAACTTCTCCCACGTAGTCTGCGCTGTAGCCACTAGCTCTGCCCATGTCTCCTTATTATTAGGCATCTCATGTAGCTCAGGCCTTAGCTTTAATATATCAGCTTTTAATAGCGCCCAAAGGTTTTCAATTGGGTTGAGATCAGGTGAATAGGGTGGCCAATCCATCACTATTATATTCATCTCGCGTAAAAGACCTTGGATAATATACACAGTGTGTGTAGGCGCATTATCATACTAGAAAATAGCATCTTCGTTCGCAAGCAAGGTAGGTAGGATATCACGATAGAGATTATAGATAACCTCTTTAGTGATACCCTTACGTGTTGCATTAGGGTCTCCGTATAGAGGAATAAGGCCAGTCTTTCGTAGAGCACCTAAAAAACAAGCCCAAAACATCTATTTAATCTGTTTCCCTTTTGAGAGAGTCATTTGAACCCCTTTATCTCGCTTATGAAGCTGTTTTTTAGGAGGAATAAATATCCACTCCTTTCGAGCACCTTGCCCACGCTCAATAGTTGTCTCATCAGACCAAAATACTCTTTTCTAATCCTCTAGTGTAAAATGACGATAGGTAAGAGCCTAAGCAAGACGTTTTACAGCGTGAATAGGTGTAAGATAAGGTCGATTAAGCTTCCGCCACTTTCGAAGACCCATTTCATATATTAATCGCCAGATTGATTTTGCTTTGACCTTATAATCAACCTCAGCAAGTAGATCTTCACGGGTAATACAAGGATCATTTTGGATAGCGTCATACAAGCGGTCTCAGTCCTTAGCTGTAAGCTTTCAAGGGGCGCCAGAACGAGTAATAGATAGGCTATGGCAGCGTTTTGCTTCCTAGCGAAGGGTATAGTGGATAGTCGAGAGAGGGATATCAGGGAAAGCGTGCTTTTGAATACGTTTCGCACCCCATTTTGCAGATCGTTTTAGCTCATATATACGCTCACGAACGTACGGAGGGAGCTCAGGTCCGCGTGGCATCCTAGCACACAATATATCGCAGCTAAGAAGAGCAAAATATATATTGAAGAGGGTGGTAAGCTTGATAATATTCATATTAGGACACGCTACAGCGCGCAGCACACAGCGCGTACTAGCGCGAATGGTGGTAATAGGCAGGCGGTATAGAAAGGGCGGTCAGGGGAGGATGTACTAGGGTGCAAATACTAATGACACGCCACTGTATATTTCAGTGTTCGTTGTATTCAGACGAAAAAGTGTACTATGATTCTTCACCCAAAAAATGCCGTGATACCTAATCACTAGGCAGATAATTTAGATTAACTAAAGCTACTCTCTAGAGTGTTACCTAAATTCTGTAAACACTGAAATATTAGTAGTTAAAATCTTTCGTTTATGACAGTCTGGTAATAACCAAAGAACAGCCAAGTCTAGGTGACCTACGGGTTAGTGGTCTACTTGGGAAACGCATGACGGGTTCAACAAAAATAAGTCGTTCCCGCACACAAAGTTTTTTCCTCCGAGTCCGAGGTTCGAGGCGCGCTCTCTTTTAATTACAACCGAAGTAACCCCAGTAGCGCCTACACCATCCTCAGAACTACTGCCGTCGGTGTACCCGATCGCGGCATTCGGACCTAATTGACTCCAAAGGATTTTATCGTGCTCTTCAAACGCAGCGGCTTTTTTAGAGGCAATGTGAGGACGATCTGCTCGAGGAGGCACACGCGGAGGTCGATCTTGCGGTAGATATAAGTAGACTACGGCATACCTATAGGCCGCGTGGGTTTACCCGGTATTTTCTATCTTCGTGCTACTTTTAGTCGCGCTTCTATGACTCCCTCGCTAATAGAATTTTTACTATGTCCCTCGAAAGAAGGTAGACAAGACGATACTAAATAGTGCCACTAGTATTTACGATAATATATCTAGTGAAGAGGGAAGCACATAATGGCTAGTCCACCTAAGCAGACGGGTCGAAGAGAGAGATACAAAACCACTATATAGTCATATAGGCATGAGAGGTAGAGCGCGCGAAGAAACAAATAAGAGCAAACTAAGGCCGTGAGGCCTTGAGGCCTAAAATAACTGAATCTGATTTAAAGGGTAAAAGATGTGTAAGATTGTTCTCCTATCTAGCCTTCTGCACTACACATAACATTTCATACAATTAAGGCCTCAGGCTCAAATCACCTAATAGTCGACAAATTCCCCACTACACTAGTTAGTATAGCGTCAGCAACGACCAGGTTCAGAAGATGGAAATGTGTAGGTGGGGGTGGTTTGCAAGGGCATTAAAAAGCACGGCAGGTTTAGCCGAGGGCCACGTTATCCATTCAGGGCGTTTAGGTGAAGGGCTAAAGGGGTAGGGCGGCAAGGGCACTTTCTCAATGGATCGAAAAAAATGGGCAAGCAAAAACATACAACAGATATTGTATGGCGGTGGTCACCTAGCGCCCACGATTCTGTCCTAGGTGGCCCGCCGCCCTAGCGCGGCGCCACTTCAGCCCTTCACCTGAAGGGCCGAATCCGACATCCAAAAGTCGCATTCGGGGATTTCGGCAGGGAAGGATTTAACGAGTCACTAGAGCACAAATAAGGTATAAAATGAATGTGTTTTGCTCTTCTTTACCAGGCTATCTTTACTGTTAATTTCTTACTTGGTTATCTCTTTACAGATCTCTACAATAATGACCTAGTTTTATTAAGTCATATCCTATATCTTAAAATCCGCTAAATCTTTAAATAATTAAAGGGTTCTTGTTCTAGATAGACCTAAATATATATGGTTAGATCAAAGAGAAGCCTACTTTGGAAATGCTATAGGGTTTCCGTTGTGATTCCAGAATCGCCCTTACGAACTGTTTCGGTAACCTAATCTTTGGTGACCGCCATGTATATAATCTCGCTCGCCTACGATAGTAATTAAACATGTGAAGGGTTACAGCTGAATTGATTCCATTGAACGGTGCCGAAATGCAGTTTATCTAAAGCTTGAAGAAGTGTAAGAATCAGGGACGACCAGCGACGAGTAAATATCCTGGGTGTGAGGATGCTCAGATACTCACAGAGATCAAGATACGACGTAGTGATCAGGCAAAGGAAGTAGTAGCTGTAAAAGAAGACTGTTCGAAGAGATTCGAGTGCATTGAAAACGAAATACTAAGTGTGAGGAAGTGAGAAACTATGGAAAGTGAAGCCTGCGGATAAGCCGCGAGGCCGAGCTAGTCCCAAAAGGGAAACTGAGGTTGATCTCGATTGTTACAGTAGCGATTAAACGAAAGTAATAGCTTGAGGAGAATAAGAAAAAGGGACGGAAGCTAGATACAGGTGTAGGCAGCGGATGCCTAAGTAGATGCCATCTACGTCAGGCATCAACAATGGTGACGGCCTAATTCGTTACATTAGGGAACTGATTGATCACATCGCACAGGCCAAGCCTGGGCCATAGATCGGGACCTGGCCCGTTACAAAACATGCCCTTTCGCTCCAAAAACCTCACCGTTAAGGCTTCTAGGTAGAAATAAGGAAATCTAGAGATTACATCTTTACTATAGAGTACTTCGCTATACTTAAAGAGGTCTAAACTACCTTGAACCGGAGGGCAGATTTTGACTAAACCTATATTAATATATTAGTAGACATCTAAAGCCCTACTTATGAGATTTCTTTGAGCGAAAGGGCATGTTTTATTACTATCGTAGGAGAGTGGGATTATATATGTGAAGGACTGTAGCATATTGATTCAATAAGAGCTAGGCCAACATGCTGTTTACAAAAAGCTTGGAGAAGAGAAGGAGTGGAGCAAGTGGAACAACAATAGAAGTAATGTGTATGGCGGTGGCAGAACGAGAGCGTGTAGGGAAGAGGCTATATGGCAGGGCCATGTAGTGAGAAGGGGGTCTCACCCGTTGCAATATACATGACGGTTACCAAAGATCAGGTGACCGAAATGGTCCGTAATTGCACTTCTGGGATCACATCATACAATGTTTACTCGCTTACACGATAACGTGTTCAAGGGGGTCATCAAAATAAAGCTCTATTCATTTCATTGGTAAGATATTGCTTCATTTTCTGTTTCGAAACTGCGTATTGCCAATAAAAGTGATCTGATCTCGTCGGGTTTTCCATGTCGTAGTTGAGTTAAGACCCACTTGTAACGGAGGCCAAGTTGTCGGGAAACAAGTGCATGAAATTCGCGATACTAAGTCTGAGGAAGAAGAAGAAAAAGAAACAGAAAGGGAAGTGAGGCCTGGCAGATAGGCCGCTAGGCGCGCTAGTCCCAAACAGGAAATAGATGATGATCTCGATTGTTACACCACTGACTCGTGTAGTAGTGGGTCCTATCAGTCGAGTGAGAAAGAACCATCCATCAGCACCCCAGAGAGGACCACTTGATTAGTGGAATGGGCAACGAATGAACTGATAAGCTCGCGCTTTGCGGAATGGGTTGGTAACGAATCGGATCTCCTGACTTTTATAGTCTACTTAGCTCATGGACCATCTTAGCGTCATAATCCTTTGTATCTCTCACTAGCCTGCCGCCGTTAATGTTCTTGTCTACTCCGTATGAAGTATTTCATTAAGCACGTTCAGAAGCAAACACGCACCCAGTCAGCGCTTCCAGCTGAAAATTTCTGCAAATTATGCAACTAGGACATTTGTGCCTGAGGCGACTCAGGCACTAAATTCTAGTTGGAAGGCGGTGGAACCGCATATACGATGGTACCAGTGGATGTAGATGAACAAGTCTGATTTCGATTACAACCCCTGAACTAACAATTTATAAGGGGTAGAACTAATTACTTAATCAATAACATTTATCCAGAACCACCCACTCATATCTTGTTGAAGAGAGTATGCTCTAGATGTTGACTTCCATTGGGTGTAGATCAGGTGACCTTATCAAGTTGAATTGTGTCATGTGACCATAAGTCGAATTGGCTACCGACTATTCTAAGAGAATCTGAGACAAGCTTGAAGGCAGTCTTCCGTGAAATAAACTTGTATTGCGTCTTCATCTTCGTGGAGACAATCTCTGCTGGTATAGCTGCAGGGCGTCTGTGGGTGAGCGAAAGTCCGGCCACTGTGATCATACCTGCATACCATGAGTCACAACAGAGATTCACCTGGCCAGATTGGCCTCCTATGCCGATCGTTTCGTAATTGGTGCAGGCCAAGACTAAATTAAAATCGATTGGTCTTCACTGGACCCACAATCAATTGGGGCCACCCCCAGGGCATAATCTAGTAGAATTTCCAGTGAGGCGCGTCAAGCGGTCTACGAATCGCGATCATCGCCTTGAGTCAAGCACAAATTACATGGGTGTCTGCCGAGGGAATGTCTGCTGTTCTGTTTGTATAGAATAGCCACTATCGAAAAACGCTGTAAATACAGCGGCTATAGAACTAGCATTATTCGCCATGTCCTGCATTTTCTATATTGCATAGATTTGATGGGTCTCCCAAGCTACACCATATGCTACCACGAATGTTCTATCATGATGCTTGTTGGGAAAAAAGTGAAGAAATCGCCGATTCCTGGGTACTGCAATTCCTGGAACCTGACATCTTGAGGCCGATCGGGAGCTTTCTGGTTCGACACCACTGTTGTATGTTTTTGCTCACCCATTTTTTTGGTTCGTTTTTTAGTATAGTGACTTGTCGCCCTATACCCTTGTCCTTCACCTGAATACCCTGAAGCCCCTGAACAGATGACGTGTCACTCGGCTAAACCTGCCGTCCTCCGCAGCATTTCAACGGCCCCCAAGTCTTCCGCTTTGATTACGCGGAATTCCCCGACCAGTACACCAACGGAAATAAATTTCCGTGGCTCGGCTATGTCATCACAATCTTCGTGCTTTAACGTGTCCCAGAAGCGGGCGAAACACCTCAGAATGCTATATTAAAGATGGTAGATTGTAATTGTATTTCCTGAACCACAACAATTGATTTTGCCCTAAAATCTTGTATTATATCTATTCATAGCTTAATTTATATTGTCCTTTTTTTAATAGATCAGTTGATCATTCACTATAATTACCAAATTACACTGTATTTTTGACAATGAGTAGTTAGATACATATGAATATAAAAAATCACCAAAGTAAAAATTTCTATAGCCTTTGTAGACTATTCAATACCTATCTTGAAGAGGGTACTTCAATATTAGCTCAGATCTATCACTCAATGTTGAGATATCAAGTTGTAATTTATCATGGCGTTCTGAGGGGGCCCATCCGCTTATGAGACACGTTACTACACAAGTGTACACTTGAATGTTGAAAGTAATGCTGGTTTTTGCTCAAAATCAGGTGAGATTATCCCCGGCAATTTCTATGCGCGAGTTGGATTGATTAGGAATAGTTGGCTTATCATAATATACGAGAATATGTAATGTGCATGATAAACATATTTGAATGTTTCACGAGCTGCGAAGTAAGCAAAATGGGAATCTGTAACCAATCCCCACTACTACATGGCAACCTGGCCGGGTGGCCACTGCGGGCGGCACGTACCGTGGTGATCTCCCATTGCGGTGCTGCTAACTGTCAGGACCCACCACCACCTATGTGGACCACCCGGGTTTTACCACAAAGAGCTCTCATTTGATGACATTAGCACTGTGGTATGCGAGACCTTTTATGTTTGGCTGAATCTAGTGGAGAAAACAAGTAAACTGCTGTTCAGAGCAAGCGGTCATCTGATCCTGGGGCTGAGAATTTTCTTCCGCTTTCTGACGGCTGGGAAATTCGCTAACAGCATTCTTGCATCCAAACACCACTTCAAGGTCACTATGGCTTCACAATCGTTTGGCACCCACAACTCGGGGATTCAGGTGGGGAACCATCATGGACCGATATACTTCTCATCCGGTACGTGTAATGAAGCCATCCGAGCACAAGGTAAACTGATTCACAGCTAATCTTGTGGTTCAGCTGGACAGGAAACCCCACAACGAAGGGTAGAGAGCGGTTCGCATCCCTCCGAGTTGGCGAAAATAACATCACTAATCATGGTCTTAAGAGGTATTTCGGTCACTAGCCTTCCCACAGATGCTAGATCGGAGAGACAATATCGAGCCATGTCATACCAATACCTGCCAATGGATTCTGGAGTTAGAGAGGTACCGTTCCTGGAGGAGCCAATCCCACGGTCTCTTATGGGTGAAGGGCAAACCGGGAGCGGGTAAATCAACATTGATGGTCTTTCTACACGACAAAATCAAGAGCTCACTGGCACAAGACAACAACCAGGGTATTCTGCTCGACTTTTTTTTCACCGCTCGGGGCACTAAAATGCAATGTACACCACTAGGCATGTTTCGATCGTTGCTAAACCAGATATTTGACCGTGATCCAACCGTACGCCCTCAAGTGTGTGAGGCCTATGAACAAAGATGTAGGCAGTTTGGGTATAGTGAAGGCAAGTGGGAATGGCCACAAATTGTGCTAGAAGAGTTACTAGCACGTGTCATTCTAGTATCTGCTAGTCAGCAACATGTGACTATTTTTGTTGATGCTCTGGATGAGACAGGAGCTCGGTCTGCTCAACAGCTTACAGCATATTTCCATCGGCTTATTGACCGAGCAAAAAGCCACGACGCTGCTGTTCGAGTTTGTATTTCATGTCGACACTATCCTATTATTGGAAGTGCCCAGGCTATGGAGATATATGTCGAACAACATAATCAGAAAGATATCGCTACATACATCACGGATATCCTTGCTGAGACAGGGGTCAACAGTCCTGACGAAGATACATGGCAGACGCTAAGAGAACAACTAATTCAGCAAGCCAATGGTGTATTCCAATGGGCTCGTCTTATCATGCCTCTTGCCCAACAGAGAATTTTCGAAGGGGAATCATCTGATAGCATCCGTTGCTGGCTACGCGAGGTCCCAGCCGCCCTGGACGACGTGTATATGTATATTCTAAGCGATGTGATAGAAGTACGGAATCTGGAACAATCGTTCTTACTGTTTCAGTGGATGTGCCTGGCAGAGCGGCCACTAACTGTAACAGAAATGCGGTACGCTTTGGCAGCTAGAAATGCCCCAATATTGCGTTCCCCAAAAAGGTGGGAGCAGATTGATGGCTTTGTTGAAAGCGACGAACGAATGAAGCAAAGGATCAAGGCTATTTCTGGTGGACTAGCAGAAGTAGTCTCAACTAGGGCTTCAAACGAGACTGTCCAGGTTGTACACCAGTCAGTCAACAATTTCTTACGCAAGAAAGGGCTAGCGGTTTTGGGCAACTCTATAAACACCAGCAGTTCACCAATAGAAAGAGAGAAAATCCTCTTCCAGTGTCAGGCAGATATCTACAGATCTTGTCTGATTTATCTGGCTGCAGTGAATATTCGTGGATATTTTTCAAGTGATTGGCAGAAGGAAGAAGACCTTGTTCGGGACCACCCATTACTTGCCTACGCCACTACCAACCTATTCATCCATGCGGAAAACGCTGCTGGCTCTCGAATGTTTGTGATACATAATGAAGAAGATATTCTACAGCAAGTCATCAGTCAATGGGTCCCGATCTATCATATTATCGACCGGTATAGCAAAGCTTGCCCGCCGAGAGGAACTACAACCATTCATATGGCCGCAGCCGCAAACCTCGTTGATATCATAGAGCGTGTTTCTTTGAATAGCAAGGATGTGGCAAGGAAAGACGATGATGGAAATACAGCTTTCCATTTAGCAGCACGACACGGTCACATCACAGGAGGAAGCATTTTGCTCGAGAAAGGAGCGGATTTTGAAGCAATAAACAAGAAAGGGAAAACGCCTTTGATCGAGGCGGCTAGCTGTGGACATATAGAATTTGTCGAATGGCTCCTGGATGAAGGTGTGGTGATTGAAACAGCAACGGGCAGATGCGAAAGTGCTCTTTCTGCAGCTTCATTAGGAGGTCATCAGAACATCGTTGAAATATTGCTTGCAGCCGGCGCTGATGTCAATGGCTGGGGTGGTAAATATGGCAACGCCCTACAAGCCGCTGCATCTGAAGGGAACATGGAGGTAGTACAGATGCTTCTCGACGCTGGCGCTTTTGTTAATGCTCAGGGTGGTGAATACGGCAACGCCCTGCAAGCCGCTGCCGCTGCACCCGAAGGAAACACTGAGGTGGTGCGCATGCTCCTCGACGCTGGCGCTCATGTCAATGCTCAGGGTGGTACATACGGTAATGCTCTACAAGCCGCTGCCGGTGCACCTGAAGGACACACTGAGGTTGTGCGGATGCTCCTCAAAGCTGGTGCTAATGCCCACGCCCAGGGTGGTGAATATGGCAATGCTTTGCAGGCTGCTGCTGTATTTGGAAGAAAAGCTGAGATAGTGAAGATGATCCTTGACGCTGGGGTCGATGTCAACGCCCAGGGTGGTGAATATGGCAATGCCTTACAAGCTGCCACTACATACAACGAAAACACTGAGGTGGTGCAGTTGCTCCTCAACGCTGGCGCCGATGTGAACACCCAGAGTGGTGAATATGGCAACGCCCAAAATGGTGAATATGACAACGCCCTGCAAGCCGCTGCATCTATAGGAAGCACTGGGGTAGTAAAGATACTCCTTGACGCTGGCGCTTTTGTTAATGCTCAGGGTGGTGAATACGGTAACGCCCTACAAGTCGCTGCATTTGAAGGGAACACGGAGGTAGTGCAGATGCTCCTCGACGCTGGCGCCAATGTCAACACCCAGGGTGGTAGGTACGGCAATGCCTTACAAGCTGCCACTATATTCATCAAAAACACTGAGGTGGTGCAGATACTCCTTGACGCTGGCGCTTTTGTTAATGCTCAGGGTGGTAAATACGGCAACGCCCTACAAGCCGCTGCATCTGAAGGGAACATAGAGGTAGTACAGATACTTCTCGACGCTGGCGCTTTTGTTAATGCTTATGGTGGTGAATACGGCAACGCCCTGCAAGCCGCTGCCGCTGCACCCAAAGGAAACACTGAGGTAGTGCGCATGCTCCTCGACACTGGCGCTCATGTCAATGCTCAGGGTGGTGAATACGGTAACGCCCTACAAGCCGCTGCATCTGAAGGGAACATAGAGGTAGTACAGATGCTTCTCGACGCTGGCGCTTTTGTTAATGCTCAGGGTGGTGAATACGGCAACGCCCTACAAGCCGCTGCATCTACAGTCTCTACAGTCACCGAAAACATTGAGGTGGTGCAGATACTCCTTGATGCTGGCGCTTTTGTTAATGCTCAGGGTGGTGAATACGGCAACGCCCTGCAAGCCGCTGCATTTATAGGAAGCACTGAGGTAGTAAAGATACTCCTTGACGCTGGCGCTTTTGTTAATACTCAGGGTGGTGAATATGGCAACGCCCTACAAGTCGCTGCCTCTAAAGGGAACATAGAGGTAGTACAGATGCTTCTCGACGCTGGCGCTTTTGTTAATGCTCAGGGTGGTGAATATGGCAACGCCCTGCAAGCCGCTGCATTTATAGGAAGCATTGAGGTAGTAAAGATACTCCTTGACGCTGGCGCTTTTGTTAATGCTCAGGGTGGTGAATATGGCAACGCCCTACAAGTCGCTGCCTCTAAAGGGAACATAGAGGTAGTACAGATGCTTCTCGACGCTGGCGCTTTTGTTAATACTCAGGGTGGTGAATACGGCAACGCCCTACAAGCCGCTGCATCTACAGTCACCGAAAACACTGAGGTGGTGCAGATACTCCTTGACGCTGGCGCTTTTGTTAATGCTCAGGGTGGTGAATACGGTAATGCCCTACAAGCCGCTGCATATAAAGGGAAAACTGAGATAGTAAAGATACTCCTTGACGCTGGCGCTTTTGTTAATGCTTATGGTGGTGAATACGGCAATGCCCTACAAGCCGCTGCATCTGAAGGGAACACTGAGGTAGTGCAGATGCTCCTTGACGCTGGCGCCAATGTCAACGCCCAGGGTGGTAAGTATGGCAATGCCATACAAGCCGCTGCATCTACAGTCACCGAAAACACTGAGGTGGTGCAGATACTCCTTGACGCTGGCGCTTTTGTTAATGCTCAGGGAGGTGAATACGGCAACGCCCTACAAGCCGCTGCATCTGAAGGGAACACTGAGGTAGTACAGATGCTCCTCGACGCTGGCGCCAATGTCAACACCCAGGGTGGTAAGTATGGCAATGCCCTACAAGCCGCTGCATCTACAGTCACCGAAAACACTGAGGTGGTGCAGATACTCCTTGACGCTGGCGCTTTTGTTAATGCTCAGGGAGGTGAATACGGCAACGCCCTACGAGCCGCTGCATCTGAAGGGAACACTGAGGTAGTACAGATGCTCCTCAATGCTGGCGCCAGTGTGGATGTTCACTAGATTCTGTCTCTGGGAGCTCTTTCAAGGAACACCATAATCCATTCCAGGTGTGTTATCACACTGGAATAAAACTACGTTTGCAGATGGACTCTACCAACCTCTTGGTCATCTTACGATCTTAGAAGATATTCCAACCTTTCTCTGTGGTACCGGTGCTCGTCTCGCCTGTCAATAACGCCGACAGGCTCTTGAAATTCGTCTTCATCTAGTTACCTCCCAATCTCACATTGATTCTGCTATCAAACCCCCGCTCAACCTAAATGCCTATATTCATACTATCCTGAGTCTTAGTAAAAAGCATTTTGGATTGGGTAGTTGGAAACGGTAACCTGATGCATCAAATCCAGGACAACTGCCCCCAGATACTCAAGACGTCTGAAAGCACGCAAAAAGCTGGCTGTTCGTCGATCAATTGTTCAAATTCCAGATACACTTTTTCAGTCTCACTTGCACTTCTGATTGTCATTTTTGTAACAATTGGATCACTATTTACTCCTTTGTTGGCGAGATGGAGGAGAATACCCATAATATTTGTTATTCTTCGCCAAATGCTTTCGTTGCCACCCTTTTAATTTCTCCTTGGTGGCTTGGCCCGTAGACCCGTGCCGAAAACCCGGCGCTAATATTCCCAGGGGTAATTGCCGGCCATGCGGGGATTCCGTGACAAAGTCCCTTAATATTGTAAGTACCTTACTAAGATAACTCCTACATACCCTCCAATATCTCTCTCATTTAAGCTATAATTCTTATATAAGCGCACACTGTTAAATACCGCCGCGCTTTCTAGATTACTTAAAGTTTCTTTAATAATTAGTCTCTTTGAACATCGGTTACTATATTTTGTAACAATCGAGATCAACATCCGTTTCCCTTTTGGGACTAGCTCGGCCTCGCGGCTTATCCGCAGGCTTCACCTTCCATAGTTTTCTCTTCTTCACACTCAGTATTTCGTATTAATGCACTTGAATTCCTTCAACCAGGCTTCCGTTACATATTTAGTCTAATTGTGTTACCAAGTGCTCCTTATATAGCGAGAGCAGTTCAAGGACTTTGTCCTTGAATTCTAGTCTTTTGCCCCTAACGCAGCGGTTTAGCCTCTAGAATGCTCCCTAGAGGGTAGATCGTGACAAATTGGAAAGAAGTTCTTTTTCTTCTCTCAAGCTTGTCTCTTGCCTAATCGACAGGTACTGGCCTGATCCTTGATAAAACCGTTACAGGCGGCGAGCCGCCCAGGACAAAATCGTGGGCGCTAGGTGACCGCCACCATATAAGATTTGGAAAAGGGTGCCTTTAATATTTCTCTTCAAATGAAGTATGGAAATGCTAGGTCTACCGTTATACGATTCCCACAGCTTGGCGCTACTATGTTTCCTAAAAACGGTTCGCAATAAGTCGCTATTATACGATTTATCCACGACAAGACCTCAATCCTAGTTTCTTTTGTTCTTTATTAGGGCATCAAAAAGAAGAGTCTTCTAGAAATGAATCTTATTATTATCATAGAATATATAGACTATAATACGAATATAGAGATTATTCTAGACTTGCCGAGATATTTAAAAACAGACTATGGAGCTCTTAATTCAAATATTAATAAGAATAAGCTAGAGAATCTCTAGAGAGCTTGTAAGTATCCTCCTATGGCGTTTTATAATTTCTCTATCTCAGATATGGTCTTTAGACTAAGTTGAAGATTTCACTTAGATTATAGCTTATAAACCTTTGTTAATACCTATAAATAAACGTATTTGATTAGGATCGTGTCACGGGATATCGTGACAAAGAGGGTGAGCTTCGGTCAAGAGCCAATTACCCCTCTTTATCGATCAGAGATCCTTTGGCGCCTTGATCTCGTTTCAGCTACGCCACATACCCGATTCCTACCCGATTTCCACGTGATTCGGGGATGAATGACTTGACGTGAGTTTCCCTTTATTCTTTAAGTTTCTTCAAGAATCAGTCTCTGCTACTATTCATAGTATTGATTGAATCTATTTCTTTTTCTCTTCCATTCGATATCTTGCCTAGCCAAAGGTCCTAGCCTCAACCTTAGTCAATATCCTTACAGATCGCTACCCTAATCTAAGTTGCTATATACTGCTTTTAATACAGTATTATTCAATTTTAAGTTCCTGGCGGAGCTGTACATTTCCTATTTAGTAAACTAAAGAAATGATACTATTAACTCCGCCAATGATTGCTAGCGTAATTTTATTACTTACTACCTCCTTCTTTAATTAGCTCGGAGCCATAGGCTCACTAGAAATTATCATGTTATAAAAATAGTTCCTTTAGCCTATGGTATAACAATTTCCGACCTGCTAATACACTTTAGACTAACCTTAAAGGCTGTCAGCATCATAGACTAGGAATTTATATTTATAGCCCTAGTTAAAATCTCCACGTACTGCCTCAGTAGCTTCTGATCGAAAAGTCTAAATACTGGTCAGGGGGCCTTAAAGACTAGTATTACAAGTATAAGCGATGACTTTAGACTTACTAAGGGCAATAATATATTGCGAAGAAAAAGACATTAAGCAAGGTGTTACGCGTTGCTAACTGGTCACGGTTTAGCGGTTGAACAGTTGGTGATAAAAATACTCTTGTCCAGAACAAACCGATTCGCTGACACAGTAGAAACAAGATACGTTGTTTTGCCATCACCACTGTCTGGTCCAGTCTTAGTAACCCTCTCTCAAGGGACGCAGTGAAGATCCTGTCGGCGACTCCGCCACCAAAATGATAGAACGAGCTTAGGAAATGACAATCCTTGGACAATTCGGTACACAGCATGGACCAGTGGCTACTACCAACGGCACGGACTGTGGTGATCTTTTATCGCGGCCCATCTTCAGGTTCCCACCCACCAACCATCTTTTGTCTAATCACGAATTGTAAGGAGCTTCTAACCGTTTGCTTTCGGCGCAAAGGACGTTTGGATTTCGACAAATAGGATTAATACAAATGTTAAGGATAGATCTTTAGTTCCTAGTTACCAAGTCTTATTCGGGCTATAGGGTTACATATGATTTTGTCTTGGATAAACAATTTACCAGCATTAAATTATCCTTTTACAAATTTGGTGATCATGATATCACCCTATCCAGCAGCTAAAGAGTTGGGTGCTATATAGCCCGCTGTGTCTGTTGTACCAGTCGTGACAAGACTGACGGATTAGTTTTATAACTACCAACTATTTCTTTTCGTATCAACTATATCTATTTATTTGTTTTATTATCCATAAGATTATTATAGAAGGATACGAATTATAGCCAAGCCTTATCAGTCATTGTCTACCTAATACGGCTCCTACTTATATTTTTCAATTTGCCTGATATAGTGACCAGTAACCCTAGTTTCTATATCCATGACGGGAGTCTTATTCTACGATTTCAAAATAGCCAAAGTATAGTTGTCTAGATCCTAAGTTAAAACTCTGCTTTCTATATCCTTAAGTTTTAGAGCCACTAGCTTCTCTATCTTATCCAGTTCCTTATCACCCAAGAGGTTGAGCCTTTGCCTCTATATGTTATTAATAAGACCATTAGTGGAGCTGAAAAATCACTAGTCGATCTTTTTCTAATATATTGCATTAAAAGCAGAATTATTCCTAGCTGTATATATAATCTTGAAATCACCACTCTCCTAACTATCGCGTATTGGGCTAGAGAGCTACTAATATTCCTTTAGTCGCCCTCGTGTTACGGACCCTGCGACACAAGGGGCCACAACCTACAGATGGGCCACCAAGAGCCAATCGTTCCTAGGAAAGGAACACAGGAGCAAGTCACATACGGAAAGGCCAGAGTCAGCCTCTGATTCGCTGTCCCGAACTATACTGTATTAAACCATATAACGGCTACCGTAACGCGGGAGTGAGCGTTCTTTCTACCATTACCTACACTACACCACAAGTACAAGCATCTAGAAATAGAGGTACGTAGCCGCGACTGGTAGATAGGTATTTAGATCAATAGGTAGATCACACCAAGCACTATCTACCACTCTACCATATATCACAGATACCATCAGGAAGGACTGAGTATATAGGGACACTCGTCCATGCACATATATTTAGTTCTTCGCGATCAACCAATCTAATTTACTACAGGATACCTTTCCATTATTCTTCATTTAGTTTCATCTCTTGTGACAAACATCCTCCAAGTAGGGGAGCTCTTCAGACTGACCTACTTAACGCACTACCTGGCGTATCCTTCGGAGTTACTCAACAGGATCCGAGCCCGTATAAGGCTTAGCACAGTAACGGTACGATTGCGAGTCGATATTCAAGGATTACCTAGTGGTTCCCGAGATGCCGTTTCCAGCCGTCTCAGAGCCTATCACAAATCTATGAGGCCACCAAAGAAGGCAAGGCTGAGGGCTAGAGGCAGCTAGAGTGGGTTTGCAAGGAAGGCACGAAGCACGGCAGGTTTAGCCGAGGGGCCACATCATCGGTTCAGGGGCTTCAGACGTTCAGGTGAAGGGCTGAAGGGACTGAAGTGGCAGGGCGGCAAGGGCACTAAACCCAACAAATTAAAAAAGAATGGGTGAACAAAAACATACAACAGCAGGGATTCGCATGTGGTCACCCACCATACTACTAACCTGCCGGCGTGTGGCTTAAGTACGGCTGAGCGGACGGGAAGCCCTGTTCTCCACACCCTATGGTCGTATGTACTGGAAAGAAAGAAGCAGGGAATCTTATCCCTTTCCTAAAACGACACGAAAGTAGTCACTTCTTGAGAGCACCGCTATTTAGAGGCGAAGGATCAGTGTGTAATAAACCGAATTAGAGATAAGGTGATATTGGACGAAAATCGTTTTCCGTCGCGCGACCACCACACAGACTGAGATCCACAACCAAATCACAATTCCATATCAGAGATTTAGTTTGGAGACGCCAAATCAGCCTGTTGCTAATAGTGAAATATCACCCCCGAGACCCTAGAACATAGGGCATTCTTAATCTTATCGAGGTACAAGAGTACATTGTCTTTTCGAAAATGCTTTTGCTTTTTCTAGTTCTTCATGTTCAAATGTGGGAGTAAACCTGGTCACTTTCCCAACTGCTAAATGACTTCTTAGCCATAGAAATGCCAGCCTAGTAGATAGTCCGCTAATATTCGGGGGTCGCACCTTGCAGCTATCGCTCTATGTAGCAATACAGAGTCGATCAAGGGTATCGGGTATCTATCCTGCCACAGGACCAACCTTGACATCGGTTCTCCTTCGCAGCTCCGCCAGGTTTTCTTCTCTTTGTTGAGTCTTTCGCCGCTGTGTCAGCAGGGTTTCGTATCGTTTTTTGCCTCCAAACTTCAACTTTGTGATCATATCTGCCGCTTTGCCGCGAGTCAATCCCTCCCGGGTGACATTTTCTGTTCGAATGTGAGCTCTGTTCAACATTTGAAGTTGCGAGCTTGTTGCGGGGTTCTGTCGCCACGGCTTCCAAGAAGAAATGTAGTGTTCTTCAAATTTGCTGCTAGCAAATGTATCGCCTGCTCGCACGGCCGCTTCTAGGTTCGGTCCGGAGGCAATGTGCCGTGGCTTGGTGAATGTCGGTTTTTCGGTAACGGGGTCCTTGAACTTCATGACATGGCGCACGGCGAATTCGTCTGAGCCCTTTTCTCTCTCAATGGCTAACCACCCGCTTGAATCCGAGAGGATGTACTTGTCATCGCTAACACGAACCCACGAGTATCTGCTCAACGACCTGATATGTTTCTCGTATCGTGTGTCGCCGAGAAGGTCGTATATACTGTCATACTTGGTGAACTGTAGCTCAACATCCTCATTCAAACCATCCTCCTCGTTTGTGGGTGGTTCTGGCGGATTTTCTTCCTGGCGATCTTCTCGTATTTCTTTCGCAGTGAACTTCTCCAACACCTCGTCTGGATCGAGGCCAAACAGGGTTGGCGTTGACAGAACACCTGTTTCCAGTGATGCCACCATGTCAATCACATGGCAGTCCTTCTTGCCGGGGAACAAACGCAGTCCTCGCCCAATCATCTGAATAAGAAGGTTTCGGGACCGAGTTGGCCGGGCCATGACAACGCAGTCAATGTTTGGAATATCAGTCCCCTCAGTGAAGAGGCCACAGTTCAGGAGAACTGGGAACTCTTGGTTTTTAAAGGCCTCGATTTGCTCTGCGCGAATATTTTTGTGCGTGTTGGAAGTGATGTACCGAGCATCGATGCCGTGCTCGCGAAAAGTTGCTGTAAGCTGTTGCGTATGTTCGATATCCACGCAAAAGACCAGGGTCGATTTTCGATCCTCTGCATTGGCCATCCAGGCCCGCACAGTAACATTGTTTGTGTTCACCGTATTGACTGCCTTTGAAAGTGACCCAACGGCAAAGTCTCCGAAGCTATCTTTCTTAACTTTGGAGAGATTGGCTCCGGATTTGACAGTGGTGAACACCGCATCAGCCAACCATTTGTCTTCAATCATGTCCACGTAGTCTTTGTGGTAGACAATATGATCAATTGCAGCCCCCAGCTTGAGTCCGTCGAACCGTGAAAATGTAGCCGAGACGCCCACCAGCACGGGGGTATTGGGGGAAGACTCATTCAAACCAAAATGGCCCAGGGCATTCCGATAAGACCGCGCAACGATGTGGTGTGCCTCATCTACCAAGATGAGCTTAAACTCTGCAGGGTCAAACTTCCCAATACGTCCCCGAGCAAGAGTCTGTACCGACGCGATGATGATGTCTCCCTGCCCCGTCGCCACATTATTACCCATTTCAATCTCGACAGACAAGTCAGGATAAGCAAGGCGGCAGTGCTTCGCTGCTTGTTCGACAAGCTCTCTTCTGTGGACAATGATCATAGTCTTCTTCGCCTTCGCATCACGCGGTGGCACTCTGCTGATGAGCTGCGTGAAAATGACCTAGAACGTATCAGCTTGATATCTCATGAAAGGACGATACAATGAGATTGACCAACAGTCTTTCCAGCACCCGTAGCTAGTGATATTCCCAGTCTTCGGTGCCCTCCGTCTAGGTACTCAAGCACTGATTGGAGGCATTCCTCCTGGTAGTCGCGCAAGACGATGCTCGACCCCGACAATGGCGGCGAGCCTGATGAGTTGAAGCGCACATTTCGCAGGGGATGAGGCCGTAAACAGCGCCCTGGAGGTCGCCTCCACGGCCGCGTAATCGACAGCAGTCCGAATCTGCGAACAAACTCCATGCGCGTCAAAAGGTCGAGGCAAGTTGACTTGAACCGCGACCACATCGAAAGCACCGCTGCAAACCGAACAAACAAGGCCTTATCGCGATAACATCCAAACGTCCGCGCGGTTTTGGTGGAGCTCAAAGCTCGACTTTTTTTTCCTTTCTCGAACTCTCTCACACTTTCACCACGCAGGCACAGCTGTGATGTTTTGCCTGCGGTCTTCCCGGACGCGCTGCGACTCTGCCATCTCTGCAAGATGAGCGATTCCGACTACAACCCCGATCAAGACGAGTCCGACTCCGATTCCGAACATGATTTTGACAACCAGCGACGATCGACCTCTCGAGCTCGATCGGCCCAGCCGTTCTCTTCTAGCTTCGACGGGAACGACTATGACTTAATTGCACGAGACCATTTCGACGCCCTCAGCGAGCTGTTCCATGACATCCGGCCAAATTCCCTCGATGCTTATACCGCACTTCTTGCGGAGGTGGAAAGGGCTTACGATCCTAAGCATGTGAATGACGACGATGAATTGTTGAATGTTACTCAGGATGGCGCGGTGGTATGGACTGCCACGGAGAAAGAGATTCTATACAATTTCCTCGATCGCAAGAGCTTCAACGGCATTAAGGAAATTGCAGCTGCAATCGGTACAAAATCGGAACTCGAGGTTATGGAGCATTTTAGGGTTGTGGAGAGAACAATCAGAAAACTACTTTATGAGCGACGTCTCAGATACATCACCATAGATGAGATTCCCGGCGCGGTGGAAATCGACGAAGAATGCTGTGCCGAGCAGGATAAATACGCCAATTTTTTGGCTAAGAGAGACGACATTGCAGAAGGATACGCCAACCGGATTCAGTACGACGATTATGGAACAATCGGCGAGAAGGAAGCCCAAGCTCTCGCCACTGTCGACCTCGATACACCCTTGCGAGGCGATCTTCAACTCGCTGTCGGTCTGTTTAATATGCCAAACTGGATCGCCCTGCCAAAGGTCTTCCTCATGAACTTTGGTGATGAGAGGAAAGAAGATAATTGGAGAAACATTGTTGAATCGGAAGAAGAAACTCCCTCCATTACCGCAGAGGCTATCATGGATTTTTCTGCCCTTGTGAGGAGTCTAGCCCGACGATTAGTCCAATCTTCGATATTCATGGCCGAGTCACGGCTACGAACTGCAAGTCATATCTCTGATACTCACCGTGAGGTCAAGTCTAGAGACGTCAAGGCCGCAATCGACGTGTTGAATTTGAAGCGCAAACGCCCTTCCTTCGTTGATATCGCACGTCGAAATCGATTGTTCATCGGGGCGTTTCCCATACAGAGAAGATACGCATCTCGAGCCATCGGTTATGACGAGGCAAAGAGAATCATGGGGTACGGAGAAGAGAAGTTTTACAAAGCCATGCACGCTCTGGAGAACGAGGACGTGACCAGAGAAAGCGACGAAGCTGAAAACAACAGTATGGACGAAGATGAGGGTGACAATGAGGAAGAACTCGAAACAGACGTCGAAGAAAGTGAGGAGGAGGCGGAGGAAGAGGAAGAGGAAGAAGAGGAGGATGATACCGATGCGCAAAATGAACACAATCAACCAATCGCCTCACAAAATCTCGAACCTCCACCGCCCGGTTTCGCAGAAAACCAAGCAGCCGAAGACCAGGAGGAAGAACAAGCCGACACACTCGACCGCGAACTAAGCCGTCGCGAAGAACTAAGACTATGGCACATGTTCGAGAAAGCACCACCGCCCTCCCTCCTCATCCCGATCATGCCATTTCTCCCAAACACGAAAGAAGAACCGACGGACGACGAAGACGAAAAGGACGAAGATCTCATCCAAAATCCTATTCCAGAGCGCAGGACCCAAGAAGACCTCATCAATTGGCGAGAGCGTACTCTCTACCGCAGTGAGTGGGAGCAGTACGGCTCTGACCTGGAAGATCTGGCTGAGGAGTTGGTCGAGAATACCCGCAAACGACGCCGAGTTGAGGCAGGCGATCCAGAGGAGGGAGATGACCCTGGGGAAATGCATGAAGAAGGAGAAGAAGAAGCTGATCCCGCTCCTTTGTCCGCTACTGTCGTTGAAAGTAACAACGATGATGACTATTCTAACAATGGCTACTCCGAAGATGGGAATAGTGAGAGAGAAGAGCATGAGAAGCAACCTGTTCGTGCGTCTGTTTCTGCTCCTCCTCGTCCTAGGGCTGCCACTGCTCCTATTGCCTCTGCCCCAGCAAAGGCATCTTTATCAGCTGCTATTGTCAATAGTGATGACGATGCCAGCACCGAAGTTACGGATGAAGATAGCGGAACCGGAGAAGAGAATCAAGGGAACGCCCCTGTTATATCTTCTCCCCCTACAGCAAAGCCATCTCCCTCAGCCATTCATGTCGATCGTGATGATGATGGCATCGGACCTCCCCAAGGTCAGGCAGCCGCGGAAGATAACGAGACCGGAGACGAAGACTCTTCGACTGATTCTTCCTCGGAAGATTCTTCTTCGAGCGACGAGCCCACAAGCCCACATGCAGCTCGAATGGATCTAGACGAGCCGCCTGCCGAACTCCCGCCTTATGGCTTCATGTAGAGACCAGAGCAGAGCAGAGCAGGCCCTATATCACATAATATCTAATACGTAGCTGTTCAAACTACAGCGTTTTACATATCGAAACCAAATATACAAAAACAAGCACGAGAACAAGAACTACATTCAAACATCAAAGAATCATGTAAGAAGCATTTCCATCACGGACATATGATTAGAAAAAAGGGGTTAAACACATTCAAAGAAAAGAAGAAAAGGTAAGAAAAAACCCCATGCCTATCCCTCTCCCCCACTTCGCATCTCCAAGATAGAAGAGAAGAAACAAATCCCCAAATGTCCATCGGGATCCAATTTATCCATCCAGGTCCAATTCAGCAACGGGGGAGAAGGAAACGAATCAACACAAACTCCCAACATAATAGAAAAACTGCGCCTTTTCCTAGCCAGATAAGTTCAAAGAGAATATTCATAACACCGCCTAGCTCCACGCGCTTCCCCCTCTCGCTCCCGCTCCTGCTCTCCCACAACCGCCATTCTAGACTGTAATCTGCTGAAACTCACTCTCGCACATGGGATATATCGTACATGCATCGAGGGAAGGAAACCTATTCTCACAGATCAAGCGTCTTAAAGTCCGCACCCGCCTCGGCACTCAAAGGCTGAGTTCCACCCCGCATATCCCCACCAACAGGCTGGAAGCTGTAGTGGTTCCCAATACCAGCCGTAGCAGCATTAGCAAGCATGGTGTTGGTGTGCTGATTAGGACCCTCGAGACTAACAGTCTGAAGAGCATCCTGAGCCTCCTTAACGCGCTTCTTGAACGCCATTCGGTCCAGGAAGAGTTGCTGACGCGCCTGTTCCAGCTCACGGCGCTCAGCCTCGATGATCTCCTCCATCTCATTGAACTGCTGCAGCTTGATCTCGAACTTCTGCAGTGTGACGTTAACTGCAGCGCCGACGAGACGGGTCATTTCGCGCTCCTCATGCGAGGCAAGGGCGCCCGCGCGCGCGGCGGATGCGGCCATCGCAACGGTTGAGAGGGACTCCTTAGGCTTCTCGCTTTGCTCGGCTTCGCGGACGGGGTCCACGTCCATTGAGTCTTCGGCCTTGACGTCTTTGCCCTTGCCGTCTCCCTTCTCCAGTTGGCTGCGTAGCTCTTTGCGGATTTCCTCGACGGAGCGGCCGGCGGCGGCGGCGGCCACGGCGGGCTCGGCCATCTGGGCTAGGAAGGCTACTACCGACAAGATGGGGTTCTCGGACTGACTGATGGGATCCCGGCCGGATGCGGCGCGGAGATCGGGAATATCTTCGATGTATTTGTCCTCGATTTCGAGGGAGAGGAACTTCATCACGCACTCCTCGCGGGTTCGGGTGCCCACGTGGGTGGCAATCTGCTCCCAGTTATCGTCGAAGTTCTCCAGCCCCTCCAATAAAAGGAGAAGTTCTGAATCGGACCACGGGGCATCCTTGTCGGGCACATGGGTGTGGCTCTTATCTTCCAGCTTGACGAAGTCTGAGGCATTATGGCTTGAGGGCATGCGTCCCTGGAGGAAGCAGTTGGGGCACAGGTCGTATTTGGTGTCGGGGGTTGTCGCATTAGCTGAGGTAGGCGCGGTCTTGGCGTAATGGAAACGAAGCCTTGTGCAGTCGATTCCACAGGAGAAGCAGTGAGACTTCTTCTTGGGCTCCTGCTCAATGCCATTTGTTCCATCGCCGTTGGTCTGCTTCTCTTCCGTTGAGGGTGTGACGTCTTTGCCCTTGTTGTCAAATATATTGCGGCGGAGGTCGAGACCCTCGCCCTTGGTCACAGGGGTCGAAGATGCGGCGCGGTCTGTGGCTGGGAGGGACTTGCCAGGAGTGACAGCAGGGTGCGGGCCAGGTTGGAAAGGCTGCAGTCCTCGTGGGGTATCGGCGATAACGCGGAAGTGGCCGGTGAATGGAGGTCCAATGTTCGATGGACGGGATTGGGGATCAACCTGGGGAGGTTAGCCAAAAACGAAAGGGAAATTAGTTCAGATCAAAGGTAGCTCACCTGGTAGTTGATCAGACCCCATTGTTCAAGGAAAGAGTGAATGCGCATGATAGCACAGACATCACCCGCGAGGTTACGACGACAAGCGGTGACAGTCAAGTATTCAATGGGGTTCAGGCGGTAGGTGTTGATCATGAAATCACGGTAGTCCTTGTAGGTCGCCGGGGTCTTGCTGCGGTTGCGCCCATTGAAGAACTCTGCAATCGCCTTCTTCTCGATCTCGTGGACGGTGTTCATATCAAACCAGGTCGCGTAGCTGGGAAGGATGATGGCGTGGGTTTGCGTAACAAGCTGCTCACGCGCGGCGGCCTCCAAAGAGGACTTGGTTGGCGCGGGTTGCTCTTCACCGACGGCATCTTCAAGGCCTTCTCCAGCCTGCTCGGGGGGTTGTGACTCTCCGGCCGCGTCTTCCAGGCCCTCGGTATCGCGCTTCGCATCGGTCTCGGTGCCGCCCATCTCCTCGTCCTCCGGCTCGGCATCACCATTCTGGCCCTTAGGGGAGGCAGGGGCATCGAGAGGGTTCTCTGATCCGGTGTGTTCGACCTTCTTCTCGGGGGACTCTTGGCGCGATTGTGTTTCTAATTCGTGGGGTGAGTATTGACGAACGATCTAGGGAGGTGGCTGGAAACGTACCTGAGGCACTGCCGGCATTGGCGATGTCCGCGGCGCCATCTGTACCGATCGCGGGCTGAGTATTCTCAGGCGCTGGGCCGGAATTGACTGAGATGTCATCCATGATTATGATGGTTTCGGGGGGGGGGGAGATAGCAGCTGTCGCGGGCAGCTGAAGATCGACTCCTTTGTCGTTCGTCGACCTCGCGCAGCGCAACTTGGTTACGCGTGGCAAGGACAGGTATTCGGCAGGGAGGAATGGATAAAACAGAAGACAGCCCAATCCAATGGGAAATCAGGCCAAGGGGGGATGATTGGACCAGGTGCTCGATCGCTGGGGGAGAGGTGGATGTCGCGCCTCACGGAAAACTCGCGGTTGCTGCCAAGACCAACGCTAGTCTGTTTGGGTTTAGCGTAGATGGATTGACACCGAAAATATCAGGCCGCAATTTGCCTTACCAACCACTTTCAGCTCTACAGTACTACAGTACTACACTCATTTGTTGAATTACTAGATTCTGTTCCAATGTGTTTAATTTTGTACAAATTCAACTACTCTAGAGTAGAATTGGATAAATCAAGAAGATGGAAAGAGCCACTCATGTTGCGCAGGTCACTATAGACCACCCCAGGCCTTTCAGTGTTGCTCCGCTAGATTCTGTTCGCCAATCGACCTGTCTCGAGGTAGACGGAGTCAGTTGGTCGTTCGAGTCGGAATCAGAGTCAGGAAATTCGCCGCTTCCATTCATTGGCATCTTTAGGAAGCTGTTGACCAAGTGAGGGAACAAGATCTCGTTGAGCCCAGCGAATACCAGTTGCCATATGAATGAGATGTTTTAGGTGGAGAGTGTATGGGTGTCCGCTCATTCCCCTTTTCCTTGAGAGATTGCCTGGAGCGCTCAATCAGGTTATCCAGGTCAGGATTGCTGAAGGGATCCGGCACCCGATTGTCGTAATCGATCTCAGATTGTTCGTATCCGAAGTCTGACTCTGAGGAGGAAACGATGTATGACGGTCAGAGGGAATCGATGTCTTCTGAGTGTTCTAGACCTGCGACATGTTGAAGTTGAGAAGATGTGTCCGTCATCCTGGGTATATTTTATGGTAGTGTAGTTTGCCTAGTGTTTATACAAGACGAAGACGACAGAGAGCCTTGATTAATCCGCATCATGTGTTCCTGCTATAAGTGACATCATTCCATCATTCCACAACTCTGTGTATGATCTGAGATCTCATTTCAAGGATAAAATATCATTCAAGTATCTGATGATGCTCGCGATATATGATCTAATTACAACTTTTTACATAGCCGCAATCGCAGCAGCGCGAGCCTCCAGGGCCTTCGCAACAGAGGGCTTGGCCTTCTGGCGGCTCAACCAAGCCTGCAGGTGAGGATACTCCGCCAGGCTGATACCGAGGAAATCGACAACTCCAAACCACGGGATGAAAGCAAGGTCCGCATAGCTCCACTTGTTGCCAACCAGGTACTCCTTATCCTTCAGGACGCGATCCATCACACCCGAGACACGACGGATCTCATTGTAGTACCGCTCCTTGGCGCTCTCGATCTGTTCCGGGTGGTAGCGGGTGAACCAGACAGCCTGGCCGAAGTACGGGCCCTGGCCGCTGACCTGGAAGTGTAGCCATTGCTTGGCGAGGAAGTGTTCTTGCGTGCCAGGAGCAAAGCTGATGGTGTGCTCCTTGTCGTAGGTCTCGACGAGGTATTCCAGGATAGCGCCGGATTCCCAGAGGGTGATGCCGGTGTTGGGATCTTCGATGGCGGGGACTCTGCCGTTGGGGTTGATTGACTCGTAGGGTTCCTTCTTCATGTCGGCGAAGTCGACCTGCTTGTTCTCGTAAGGGAGGCCGAGCTGTTCGAAGACCATGACGACCTTCCAGGGGTTGGGGCCGGGGCCGTGGCCGTAGAGGATGATGGGCTTGAGAGACATGATTGATGGGTATGGAAAGTGCAGATGAAGTGAATTGATGGGATTGAGGAACAGGGAGCCAAAGATGGACGTCTTAAATCATCCCACTCGACTTCATCGCAGCCTCCGCATGGTGATATGCTCCACTCCCCCACTTTCGCATTATTAATGACCTCGGCGTTGGATAGTAGCTTACGAATGGCAGTATTCTGTTAGTTAGCACGTAGCAGGATAGACTAGGTGGGGGGTCTGTGAACTTCCACTAGGGACATCGCTCGTCGAATGACCCTCACAGGGTTCCAAGCAGGATCATAATCAGCAATCTTAGTCTTGGGGGTCAGTCCGTCCATTTCGTCCGTTTCGTCCGTTTAAAGTGCACAGCTAGCTACACATCTGCAATCAATGCAGTCTGCCCGATTGACTTGGATCGATCTCCTGCCGACGGAATTCGGGCTCTTGAGCCTCTCCGCTTTGCTAAGGCGGAGAGCGAAGGGCCGACTGACATAAGGATTGGTAAGCAGGCTCAAAGGGCTGTTTCAGCAATGATGAGGTGAAAATGTTGCATAGTCGAGCGATAGAAGAAGGGGACAAATGCCATATGCAACGACTGCACCATGCAGATTCCAAGGAGAAAGGAGGAAGAAAGGAGAAGAACATCTCGCTCACTTCGTCGATGCCGACAATTCCACTGTTGACGAATTACAGACCTCCTATCATCGTACTCGCAGTCTTTGGTATCGACGCCCTTCCAAGTATCGAAGGCTTGAGAAGCCATGGTTCTCAACTCTGGGGACGTGGGGATGCAGGAGTGAAGTACAGTGAGGTACTGGTTCCAAGACCGGAGGGCGTGTTTTAGGGCGACTGCAGTCGTTCTTCTACTCCAACCACCAGCCACCGAAGTTGGCCCTCGCCATCATTTTTCAAAGGCCTGGAACCAATGGAACTGCAACTCTGACTCGCATTTTTTCAATCGCCTCAATCAAGTCACATTGTTAAAAAGAGCCCCGCTGGGCAACCAGCACCGTTCGGACTACCTCGGAGTGAAAATCGCCCATCGGAGTAGATATCGGAATAAAAATCAGCCAAACAAACGGCATAGTTCCAAACACGCTAGCATATGAGAACAAACACAATAAATGGAAGAACTCGAATTGCACCATTCATTTCTGATCTTTCTATTTCAAAGCAGATCACCGGAACCTCATCCTTCGTGGTTCTCGACCGCACTTTTGACTCATCCAAGCCACTTCGTAAAGCTCCGCCCGTATTCAACGTCATAAAGCTAAATCCATTTCTTTCTCAGGATAGCAATTGATCTGGAAGTATCCAATCACGATGAACCATTCAGGACTCTCACCCTTTACTTCTTACCTCGTAGTACAAGATAGAGACTGACTCTGGTTCCATCTACTCTGTCGCAAACCCAAGTGGAGCCACCCGAATAGGATCCCCAGTCTGAATTCTCCGGTACCAGCATCCCCGACATTCGATTAAACTTCAACGGTTAAGGCAGCAGGAGAAGACGCTCGTCTGTCCTGCTGCCTGAGTCATGCTAGACGCCCCACGGGATCTACCACGCCCTTCCACTTATTAGCCCGTATCTGGCGTTGTTCCAGACCCCAAAGAAGCCGATCGGCATAGCAGCCCTATGTATTCATAGACTCATTCGGCCTGATTCCGTAGTCCCTCCAGTTTGCTCTGTTTGTACCTGAAGCCAATGTGGAGATGTCCGATGTTTGATGTCCGCATTGGGAGCCCGCGATATCGGGCTCCCCCATTTAGTCTAGCTGAGTTCCCCAAGTCATCTCCCCAAGTCATCGGAATGGGCCAAAGTCAGCCACTGGACTTTCACGAGGATGTTGTGATTACCAGTAGCTTGGTCTCGAACTTGGTCTGCGCCCTTGATGCATTGCGCGGCTGGATCTGCCTGAATATTCCCGAAGGATCTTTGGGTGTCAATCCACAGCCACTCGAGCTCCGAGGTTTACTCCGACTAGTCCGTGGGTCCACGCGCCTACCTCTGACGTCTTGGATGGCTTTGTCTTGAGTTTATCCTATTTGTTTTGGGAGTCACTGCGTGGGCCTGGTGGATAGATTAGATCTTTTTTTTTTTTTTTTTCTTTTTTCTTTTTTGAGGCTCGGAGTACATGGCGGTGTTAGTTGTAGGGGCGTAATGCGCCGGGCTCTTCTATAAAGACCGCAGAACCACCCGCTGCATGCCAGAGAATCAGTCTACAATCAAACATCCATCCATCCATTCGGTTGATCTACATCTTCAATCAAAGTTCATTCGAATCTCTCTCTCTCTCTCTCTCTCTCTCTCTCTCTCTCTGTCTCTCTCTCTACCTCCTCAACTTCTTCAACCCAACAACTTGAACATCCTCACTTCTATATTCTCTCCGAATACCCTCACCCTCACCACCACCAACATGTCCAGCTTCGTCTCCTCTGGCTCGAAGAGCACCCAGAACTCCCACAATCTGAGCGATACCGCCTCCACAAATTCCACCGTGTCGACCGCAACAACTCTCAAGGGCACCGACTCGGAGTCTCCCAAACAAAAGAAGAAGTGGTTCTCGCTATCGAAGGCCGATCCGCAGTATCTCAAGAAGTCCGACGAGTACTACGCCAAGCAGGCCGTTCACAATGAAGCTATCGCTAGTTACCTTGCCATGCGCTAGACTATACTCGAGTCAGCTCTTCCTCTTTGTCAGATCATTATTTTGACTGGCCCCTTCACGAACAATATACAATACCCCCGACCGCTTGCTGAGATACTTCTATACTCTACCTTGGTTTCAGTCATTCGATGAGAGTCGCTTCGGTCTTCTTTAGATGCTTTCTTTTCTATTGCTCAGCTCGAGCACGTTATGATGGATATGATAATGGATACTAATTCTTGAATCATTTTGCGGGTCTGCTTTTTTGTCTTGTTTTGATGGTCTTGGCGTCGACAACTGTTAGAATGCTTGCTTAATTTGATATCGCGGTTTATGAACATTATCTAGGTTTGAAGTTAAATACAGAAAAATCTATTAATATACCTAAGTATTCCTGACATTACATCTGGGGAAACCGGCTCCAGAGCTCGTTCAAGTTATAGACACCTAGGTAGACTCTTCATCATCGTCATCAATATTTGCAATAAACGAAACAAAAGCAACTCCGAAACACCGCAATGGATGCTTGCCAACTTAAAGCCCAGCCAACAACTCGC
This sequence comes from Penicillium sp. G339, assembly GCA_027569595.1. NCBI lineage: Eukaryota > Fungi > Ascomycota > Eurotiomycetes > Eurotiales > Aspergillaceae > Penicillium > Penicillium sp. G339. The sequence goes on from JAPDFJ010000009.1 coordinate 673,742, forward strand.
CCATCGAGATTGGCTTGCGAACCGCATTCGAGAATCCCTCGTGAAACGTAACCCAAACCTTCCTCCCAGCTTTCCAGCTATCATCCCCCGGGTTATTTTCTTCCTCCCCATCATTACTCTTCGGACTCGGTTGCTGGATGACCCGCCCAAAGAAGTCCCGTTTGACAAGGCCCTCTTTTATAGCTTTCTTGGCTGCATCACCCGGCTGCGCGGTCTTGCCAAGCTGGTATTTAATGCCGGTTGCCGCGCTCGCAGTCTCGGAATGCTTCCGCATCGTCTCTTTGCGATACTCCTGATCTAGGACCTGGCGAACGGCATATCGAACAGGTGCACTGCCTCCGGAAGCCAGGCCTGGCATTTTCGAGAATGTCACGAGTGAGTCGATCGGTCTGGATCATGTTAGTTCAAGCAAAGTATCGTAGTTCGGGGACGGGGATTCCTTACGGTTCCATTCTATAGGCCCAGCCGCCATGGCCGCCACCTTCATGTTCGACTCGTACTTTCTCGAATGTCACGCCCATCCCGGCCATGACGCGTGCAGCGGACTGAACGAGAGCGCGTTCGGATTCTTTGCGAACGCTTGCTGTGCTTTTGCTGTCACCGCCTGTTCGGATGATGACTGGCTTTACTTCTGGTGAGAGCATGCGGACTAAATGTGGGACCAGATCCGTGATGACAGATTCGGAAGACCGGAAGATGCGAGTTATCGGAGCTGAGAAAGAAGTGTGGAAGCCGTTCAAGATTGCGCGGTTTGCTTTTTGTGCTTCGAATGCGGCGAAATCGGCTCTGGGCCCGGCGAAGGGATGTTCTTCCTCGGCCTCGTCGTCTTCATCCTTGTCTGCGGCTTCGGTCTTGCCGGCGGCTGAGGCGAAGAGATGGTGGAAGGCTAATACCGACTGACTCAGATATGGACCCAATTCCCATTCCTGATTTGAATGAACTTTGGAAGAAATTGAGTCGTGGAAGTGGAGCCATTCGTAGGCTGCATTGGGCTTGGAAAGGAAAGTGTCGTCTTGGTATTGTTGGATGGGATAGGCGGCAAAACAATCCGTGACACACCGGTCATGGTCATCACTGGAATCTACCATCTCTCGCAGCCGATTGATAGCATGTCGTTTTCGCAGATCGGCTACGCCAACAGGGACCCGGGTGTTCGGGCCGTCGTACTTATCCTGGAAGGTCATACCAACCGGAGTATCCGTGAAGCCAGCACCCTCAGTAAAGACACGGTTCACAATCTCGCGGACGCCTCCACGGCTCATTTCTTTGAAAAATGATCCACCTTCCGTTGACGCACTGAGAACTCGCTGCTCCAGCCAATGTCGGGTTAGTCGCAGTGCAGAAGGGCGTTCGTTGCGCAACTTGTGTGCAACCCATTCTGCGGCAACCAGAACGCTGCGGATATCACCCTGAGCGGTTCCGTTATCCTTGGAATTGCGCTGTCTCCGGCTCGACAATCCCCAGGCTGCTTCGCAAAGTCGTCGAGCTCCGTCGCCATCACAGGGGATTCCTTCGCGGGTGAAAATGCTCTTCACTCGTTGAACAACATTGTCCAATGGAGGCTGTCGAACGTGAATCATCTCCGCGATAGACGATGCTCTCATAGGTCGGAGACTAGGGTGGTAAAGATCGTTGCAGACCAAGATCAAGGGCCGAAGGAAGCGGAAGTTATCACCCTTGCGCTTCTTGCCTTTGCTTCCATCTTCAGGCTTATGCGAATTGCGCTGGTCTAGCAAGACGAGGTCGATCAATGCTTTCATGAAGCCGCCCTCGCCGCCACTTCCAGCTCCACCAACAACGCCATCGACTTCATCAACGATAACACAGACAGGCTTCGCAGCACGACGGATCTTCTTCTCACCCACTTCCACATTTGCACCTTTCACGTTCTCCGTTGCCAATGCATCACGGATGCGACCCTTAACCACATCCTTACTGCGCTCATCACTGGCATTGATCTCGAGCACCTCGTAGCCCGCCTGTTTGGCACATACATGCGCAAGAGTCGTTTTGCCGAGTCCGGGTGGCCCACTTAGCAAAAGGACTTTTCGATGAATGCGCTCTTCTTCCTCTTCTTGTCCCTTTTTTGGGCGGGTCTTAGATAGGCCTGGGAAGACGATCGGTTCCCATCCCTTCAGCCAGCGGAGAACCGATCGGTGTGTGCGCTCATCTCCAATAAGGTCGGTGAATTTGCGAGCACGGTACTTCTCCGTCCACATCATTGAATCGTACTTCTTCTGCTTCGCATCTCCCTCGTGCTTTTCTATAGAAGGCTGGACTGGGGCCGGGGCCGGGGCGGGGGGTGCAGCCTCGGCAGCCTTGGCCTCAGTGGTTGCATCGTCCAGCAGTTTGTGTATGTCGATTCCATAGTAGCTCTTCGTTGCTCGTCCTGGTTCCACCTCTGATCGACCAGCAATCAGGCGCTCGTAGGAAATAGGTGTATGAGTCTTCTTCGAAGAAACATGGTGAGTCTTGCCTGAGCAAGTCTTAATCTGGAATCTTTTTAAGGGAAGAGGCGCCGATCGAATCGTCATTTCAGGCAAAGGGTTCGGGGTTTTGGGCGTGGCGTCATTCGTTTGAAACAGGCTCGGTTGTGTATGTTGTTGATCCCAAATGCCGGGAAGTTCTGCTTCGGGGTTCTCTGGCAAATCGAATTGGCTCTTCAGCTGCTCGTCTCTGAGGGCAGCAAGATCATCTTCATCATCGTCATCGTCGTCAACGAATCCTCCCACGAACTTCTGTCGCTTGGGTTCGGTTTGTTGCGGGCTCTCTTCGACTTCGCCGGCCTTTCGTTTCTGCGCATCGCCCGCCGCATTCTCGCGCACGGAAGTACCAAGGGGTGAGATGAATGGCATTCTCAGTATAGGAGGAGAGGATGCAAGTTGTACCGAGTTCCTGGTTGGCGTACGTGTAGTTCCTCGAGGGGTGTTGAGGGAGGTCTTGGTCGGGGTATCTATACTTGTTAGTGCCGGTCATTCAAAACAAGAGGGTCGAGGGCTCGAACCGGGTCTTAAATCGTCGTCACTGCGAAATATATCGGACAAATTCCAGACTCGGTGTTGGATCACGACTTTATTTCGGGTCAGATCCGCGCGCGCAAGGTGGATTGCTTCGAGGTCGTCGTCGAAGGCCTCGGACGGAGGGTTGGCTGTTATTGTCGGTTCTTCTGAGTGGAGATGACAGGCGGGATCGAAGGAGGAGAGAATTGGCGAGGAAGGGAACATCAAGCGTCACTCATTGCCGTGGTGGGCATCACCTTGTTGGCATAAGTATAAGTGCTGGTCCTTCCGCTGGTTTCGCGAGACGCGCCGGACGCGTGCCACGCTAGTCCCGTTTAGGCCATCCCATCTAGCACTTATGACTCGACTCCGCATATTACATCTTACATCATACTCCAGACTAGCAACATTGCTTTATTGGAGGTTACAACTTCATATATAATAGTCAACGTGGAAGATTTTGTGTTCATGGGTTTGCATTGCAAAGTGACTAGGCCTCTTGACTCCAGTCCTCTAATCGGTAGTATGGTATTCTGTACGGTTCATCCAACACAAAAAATCAACGGTCATCGACCGGTCATGCCTGGAAATCAAATAAATCAAATACTAGAGCGCGCATCAATCTAGGCGCTCTTCAGCTTCTCCGTAAGCTCAGGCACCTTGTCGAAAAGATCACCAACCAGACCGACGTCAGCAATCTGGAAGATAGGAGCCTCGGGGTCCTTGTTGATAGCAGCAATGACCTTGCTATCCTTCATACCAGCCAAGTGCTGAATAGCACCAGAGATACCAGCACAGAGGTAAAGCTGAGGAGCCACATTCTTACCAGTCTGGCCAACCTGCAGACTGTTATCGGCGAAGCCGCTGTCGACAGCAGCGCGGGAAGCACCGATAGCGGCACCAAGAGAGTCAGCAAGCGGGAGCATAACGCGGTCAAACTCCTCCTTCGACTTCAGACCACGACCGCCGGACACGACGCGACTTGCGGTAGCGAGATCGGGGCGCTCGGACTTGGCCAGCTCCTCGGACACCCACTCTGTCTGGGCGGCGGCACTCGAGTCCACGCCGTCCACGACCTCGGCAGATCCTCCCTCAGTCTCAACACCCTGGAAGGCAGTGCCTCGTACGGTGATCACCTTGATATTGTCGGTCGACTGGACGGTCAGGATAGCGTTGCCGGCATAGATGGGGCGGACGAAAGCTGGTAGATGGTCAGCAACCGGCTGTCACATGTCAATCCACCTTCTCCCCATTGTACGTACTATCTTCGCTTTCGATTCCGGTAATGTCGGAGATCTGCTGGACGTCCAGGAGAGCAGCAATTCGGGGCAGAAGGCTCTTGCCGAAGGCTGAGTGGCCAGCGACGATATGGGTGTATTCGCCCTTCTTGATATTCTCCACCAGAAGAGGGGCGTAGTTCTCGGGAAGACCCTGTCGCGAGAAAAGGAACATAGATTAGCGATTGATCACACACAAGTACCAGTGAATTATGAGGTGTATACCTTCTCATAAGCATCATTCTCCACAGCAACAACCTTGTCCAGACCCTTAATCTTTGCGGCCTCGGCGCCCGAAGTTCCCTTGACTCCGCTACCAGCCAGGAAAGCCGTAACGGGACCACCAAGCTTCTGTGCAGCCGCAATTGCGGACAGAGATGAGTTCTGCAGCTTACCCTCACGCTGCTCAAGAACGGCGAGGGTCGAGAGGAGGCGAGCGAGCGCCGAGGAAGCGGGTTGGCGCAGAGCCCGGGTTGGGTAAAGCTGCGAGCGGGCAGCCCGCAGAGCAGAGTGTCGAGCGATCGGAATCATGGCGACGGCGGTATTAGGAAGAGGAAGTGGGCGTTGTGCTCCCAAGGTGCCAGGAAGGTCAAGGTAGAAGAATCTCGGCGATCCGCGGTGATGTGAGGAAGTGGTTATCGTCGGGATTGCCAAGACCCGCCCGCCCGAGGTCGGACTCGGCTAATGCAGGCATCAAATAGCCTGATCCCATCCGGCTATCACCATGGTATAAAGCTAGCGGGTGACTAAGTGTTGAGTTATTCGTTAAACTGATCGGTGCTATAATCTGTATTCTACTCGTTATCCCAATCGGTATCCTAATTGGTGTCCTGATCGGTGCCCTGTATAGAGACGGAGCCAATTTCAATTTGCGGAGTCATGTGCTGGTGGCCAACTTTAATTTGAACTATCCATATAAGGTATCAATACTTTCTGCTAGTTAGTCAATTTTCAAATTATCTAAGCATTCTCTCTCCGGATTATTCGTCAAAATGTTCCATGATAGTTAAGAAATTGAACCGCTGTGTCAAGAATGTCCTACAGTACCTACCCTATGTTATCTGACCTTAAAAGAACAAATCCCACACTCGCTCTTGTTTCTCCTTCCACAAAACCTCTCGATAGTGTGACCTCTGTAGTCGACAGCTCATTGAAATGGTGACTGAAGCCTCCTTATATTCGAATGAGTGATGCTCATGATTACAGCTGAAGTGCATATTTGCTCCCTCACCAGACCTCTGAACATATATTTGCCTCATCTGCTTGTCGCCTCACCCTTTCTGCTTTCATTCCCTCATAAGGCTTCTGGACGAGAATTCGCCTTTTCTCTTTGTTACGCTCACCAAAATGATGCGGACAACTAGACGACACAACCAGGACCCAAGAGACTGGGGATAAAGACGTTCGCCTCGCGCAGGACTCGGAGTCAACCTCGCCCTGGACAGTGTACCCATCTACAGAGTACATGAGGCAGGCACATGAGTTCAAACTGTAGCGTGAAGCATGTTTCGAAGACTATATGTTGGTCACCAAAAGCAAGCATGGAGAGACAACGCAGAAGAGGGTACTGTAACAGGCTCTCACAGGCCACACAGTACCTAGCCGTATACATAATCACACGATTATATGGACGCACACGTCATGTGTGTATATCAGGTTCGGATAGCTAGGCTCATAGGTTTTTCAGAATCTGATTATTCTCTAATCTCCTAGGAGGTCTTCCCTCCAACTGGCTGCACGTCACAGTCTTAAAGTGAATAATATAGACACTTGATTAACTATAAGGTAGTCAATACTCGAACCTGAAAATTTACAAGAATAGACTAATATATATATGTATACAATGGGTGTCTTGATTCTTGACTAATTTATCTAATCTACCAAGAACGAAATAATTGAGACACTCCCTGATGCATGTCCAAGAGCTAGAGTATCACCGTTCATGGTCGAGCAGGAAGGCCGGTACTCGGGCGGAAGCCACAAGGCCCGCTCACCACGAAGGAGTATCCATTGAGAATCCTGTACCCTTACCCTAGAAGTATCTCCAGTCGAATTGTGAAAAGATTAATTGAAGCCCAGCTGGATACTTGCCTGTATATCGAAAGACCCCTGATCAAAGCTAATGTATGAACTATCTGGAGAAAATTCCAGATTTCTAGTCATTTTCTGAAGCTTACAAGTTTGTAGCAAGCTCCCTGTAGCGATATCCCAAACATGTATGGTCTGTTGTTCGACGCTGGACCTTAGAGCGGACGCTAGTAGCTGACCGTCTGGAGAAAATACCACCAGCTTGGGTGATCGTCCGTGGCCTCTGTATTCCTGGCGCAGTGCTCCAGTAGTAGTATCCCGGAGCTCAATCGTCCCATAACATGTACTAAAGGCAAACAGACGGCTGTCGGGACAGAATGCACCTGACATAGTCGATTGCGCATAGTTCTCGAAAACGTGTAAAAGGTTCCATGTGGTGGTATCCCAGAGTAGGACTGTTTCGTCATAAGAGCCACATCCAGATGCTATCAATCGGCCGTCAGGGGAAAATAAAACCGGCTTTACCGAGGTGAGATGGCCGGCTAGAGTTTTATGCAAAGTTCCAGTAACAGTATCCCACAGCTCCATGGTTTTGTTGCCTGTCCCACAAGCCAGTAGTCGGCCGTTAGGTGAAAATGCCAGCGACAGAATCCAATCTGAACTGCGCTCAAAACTCTGCTGCAGCTTTCCTGTAGAGGTATTCCATATCCAGATGAACTGGTCTTGGGGATCTTCGTTAGAAGAGTCGCGAAAGGAAGCCGCTAGCAGTTTTCCGTCAGAGGAGAACGCCATTAACTCAACCTGACGTGCCGGGCCCATGATTTTCCGCTCTAGTATGCCTGTCTCGCAATTCCAGAGTCTAATAATATTCTCTTTAGATGTAGATGCCAATAGTTTCCCACCAGGCAGGAATTTCAGTGACAAAACCGCCTCTGGATACTCTTCGAAGTTTTGGTGTATAGCACCGGACGTAGTGTTCCAGAGCCGAACAGTCTTATCTCTTGATATTGAAGCTATCAGTTTACCATCGGGTGAGAACCTTAGGGCACTTATGAAGTCCGAATGACCCTTGAGTGTCTGTTGGAGAGTGCCGGTAGTGGTGTCCCAAAGCTGAATAGCCCCATCTTCATCGGAGCTGCAAGCTAGCCGACCATCGGGTGAGAACACCACTCGACCTTTGTATGGAACCTTTAATATCGGCTTCGGAGTCCATGTTGCGGATTCCCAGAGACATTTTGTATTGTTGCCACAGCCACAGCCAGCCCCCAATAGCCGGCCGTCGGGGAAAAAAGCCAGGGATGTTACCTCTCCCATGTCGTGCTCCAATTTCCATGTGTCTGTGTTCCAAATTTTTGCTGCGTTCTCGGTTGAGCAAACCCCTAGCAGTCGACCATCAGGAGAGAAAGTCACAGATATAATCCAATTTAAATGGCCATTAAAACAGTGAACGAGCGCCGAAGTGACCAGATCCCATATTAGTACATCGAATTCAAAACCGGCCGCTAGCAGTCGGCCGTTAGGGGAGAAAGCCAATGGACCAACTGACTGTGAAGAACCGCAACTAAGAATACTCTGCAAGGCACCCGTTGCTGCATCCAAGAGCCAGATGACCCCACCATCAAAGCCAGTCGCTAGTATCCGACCATCTGGAGAAAAAGCCAAGGAATTCGGTTCCCCTTCAATTGTCAGCTGTATATTTCCCGTGGAAGAATCCCAAAGTCGAAAGGTCTTGTCGTGAAAAGGCCCTGATGCTAGTAATTGACCATTGGGAGAGAATGCTAAAGCCCTGGCAAGTTCATCATGACCCTCCAGGGTCAGTAAGTTTGCATTCCAATTTTCTTCGATGTTTGGCAATAGAGTTGTCCATGGTGGAATCTCTTTTGCAAATAACTTGCGGATCATTGTCCTTTCGGGTGCGAACACAAGACCCGAGCAATATATCTGCAACGGTGCCATTTCTGCAATATATTTATTCTTTAGCACGAACCGGTTTGCGTCTTGCAAGAATTCGGAAAGGTCGTCTTCTTCGCTATGCTATTTTCGTTAGCCTCCAGTTTTTCTAGCGATTTTGAAACCAAATCTCACTTGAATCATTGATTGCAGCAGTTTTATACTATCCAAAACCTCAGGTCCTAAGCCTAGGAGATTCATTGCTTCCATCCAGTGCAGGAAATGCTCTTGGAGGAATAGAAAAACTTCCATCATCCTGCCAATGGATTTGTGTCCCTGTGTCAAATGATACGCCCAGTACCGGCAACTGTATCTCAGCTCTTGAGGTAAATGCCGATGTATATATTCTATGTCGATCTCTGTTGTTTCTGATCCGTAGTTTGGCAAATTGCAGATGTTCTTTTTAAGAAAAGCTCGCATAATGACAAAGCAACGAGCAGTAATTCTTTCATGTGCGTTTTCCATATCAATGTGAAATTTGCTCTTAGTCTGCACTAAGAAATCACGAAAGGATAAATGAAAAAGTCTGATCGGCGAACTTTTGTCTTTAGGTAGGTTGATCACAGATTGAAAAGAGTCAAGTAAATTGAAAATCATTCTTGGCTCAAGATCAAGAAATTTCGAGAGCGTGTTGATTGAAAGAGGATCCGCTAAAAACAAGATCACGCCTATGATTTGTTGAAAACTTTGCAAAAGCTGCTGGGTCTCCTCGTCATCGTCATCACCATCGCCTTGATTATGGAACAGTCGAGTCAGAATTGGTAGGTATGTCTGATCCATCTTTGTGGCATATTTTAGTTTGGCTTGGCTTTTGAGAAGATCGGCGAGGGATTCAACAGGGTCCAGCTCTTTCTCAATGAACCGGCATATGGTGGCGGCGGAAATAAATAATGGGACTGATATCGTGACAAGGTTGTGCATTTCTTCCTCTGTAGGCCAGCCTTGGGGAACATCCCTCATGTCCTTGATACGTGTGAACCGGTCTCTCAAGAACAGGGAGATATCGTGTGCTATCGTATTCTCGGGAACCTCATGAAGCGCCATGTCTTGGTATTTATCATTTTCCATCTTCCGAAACCCGAGGCGGATCAACCTTTCTGGCCGGCTTGTCAAGAAGATTCGAATTTTGATAGGAAGCTCTTGTATTTGCGGTAGTAGTTGGAGAATGACGCGTATATCATCATCAATTTCACATTCATCCAATGCGTCAATCACAATGAGAACCGAAGGCCGTTCAGTGCTCTCCTCCAAGCCCATCAGCGGTCGAACAATCAGTTTGTCAAACTGCTCACTTAATGATTTGTTCGTGATATCAGGATCAGCCAAGATTGCTTCTCTGATGCCAGGGATTAGATCCTGAATTCCCACCGCAATTTGTTTAGTAATTGTCGGGAAAAAGTTCCTAGCATTTCCTCGATCATTTTCTTCCAAGCTGAAGAAGAAGCTAGCGACGACTGTCCCGTGCGTTTTGAAGTAGTTGGCGACCGTTCGGGAGATTGTCGACTTTCCCGTTCCCGCCATGCCATGTAGCCAGAATATACACTTTCCCTGTGGCGATACCGCCCATTTTCTGATTTGTTCGAGAAGGTCGGTTCTAGTGCCTGAAAGACATTGCTCGTCGCTCTGATTCAATTTGTACGACCCGAAATCAGACCCAGGAGTAATGTTCAGTTTGTCGAAAGGGTCTGCCAGAGGGCTTGTCAACAAATATCCCTAATCGAGTCCGCGTAACCTACCCGTATAGACATTGACCGAAGAGTTTACCGAGCCAGTGTTAACTGCTATTTGCACTCCGGAGTTTAAATTGCCAAATGATATATTTGGATCCACCGCCATAGTGACGTAGTGCCTTGGGCGCCGATGTGTTTAGGGTAAAACATGTTTAGGCGGGGTAAAGCAACCTTACGAACCGTCAGCCTCGCTACACTAAGGGTTTACGAGAATAACGTGACTTATGTAAGTGTCTGACGAGTATATATGTCGTTGCAAGTCATCCCTGTTTCTATCCACATTTCACTAATAGTACATATTTATCCAGAACGCGGTAGAACAGTTTTACAGCAATGACAGGTAGCACTTTTCGAAGAGTTAGTAGACTTGCATGGCGATTATTCTAGCTAGGCCTCTCCCAAATATAACCAGAAATTAAATGGATAGTACGATTTGATAATAGAATTCCTCTTTTTCTTTCAGGGTCTTAAGATTCCCGACAAAAGCCCCAGCTGAAATTCCAAAAGTCATTCATTACCTTAAAAATAGTCTAATATATATTAGGCATTTAAACTTTAACAAAGACCGGCTAGAACTATTCGGCCCTGTTTTCAAATAAAGAAATCAGGGGTAATACCTTTCATTATGTCCATTCTTTAAACAATGCCAGCTTATTTAACGACCTCACGCACAACAAAGCGGGCCCGGGCCTTTGGTCCATTAGGAATAAAAAAGCCATTCAACCCAACTTGTTTCACTGAAGAGACACTATTTTCACCATAATCCATAAACAATGATTAGATCGTTCCAATTTAATCCTCCAATCTCGAAACCATTGACCTCAAGTCCCTTTCTTCCTAAGTAGCTTCAAAGTTCTATTCAAGTCCCAAGTATGTCGACTCCAAGGTATAAATACTCGACGAATACCATAATAAGTCAAACCAGCACGCATCACATCCAGAATCCAAACTTCTACCACAGTATCATCCAAATCCCCAACTGCACAATCCAATCCAATCCAATACCTAAATCCCATCTATCAAAATGTCAGAATATGGCCGTGGCGAATTCGACAAGCACCGCTTCAACACATACACAGACCTAGAAGAGATAAGCATCGCCCTAGACTTACCAACATCAAGCAGAACCGAACTATCCTCAAAACTCCTCGCCTGCTGCTCAGGTATAGACGAGATCCTTAGGCGAGCAAATTTTGAAAAAGAGAATCGAGGCGCAGACGTACCTACCTGCCTACCTGCACAATGCGAGTTACTAAAGACAATCATGAAAGCACTTAGTACCGTCATTCGCGAAACTAGCGCTGGGACTTCTCGCGCTGTACTTATGACTGGTCTCCTCAGTACACATGTGGCGCGGCTAACGTTGGATGCTCATAGTGATAGGATGGATAAGACCGCTCGTCATTGTGATAATGATGCTCGTGCTGTGTCGCTCCAGTGGAGGGATCTTAGTGCCCAGGTTCCTGCTGCTGAGGAGGCATTGGCTGTTCTTGCGGAGAACTGGAATAAGGTTAATCTTGCTGTTGATGGGTGTGATTGTCTTCAGTGTACTCGGCGTCGTTAGATGTAGGAGAGTGGGGTTTTTTTGGTTTCGTGTCTTATCACATAGTGTATCTGCTCAGTTTGTCATAAGCAGAATCAATGATAGAGCGTTGGGCTCAATTATCGCGCCATTTTAATGAGATTAGTTCCCTTGTAGTATCTGTAATCATTATCTATATAAACTGTGGGGACATGTATGAATTCCCTGCCAGGTTTAACAAAATGTTTAAGTCGCTAAGAGCTACTATGAAAACAAGACCAATTCAGTATTAGGTAATGAAGATCCCATTAAATCGTTTCATATTTTTGCCCACCGACCAGCGGAAGAGGCCGTGATAAAACTTTAGCCAAGCTGAGCTGAAAAGCTAGGAGAGACAAAAGAGACTCATGAAACAAAAAGAAATAAACATTCAGCGCCAATGCCAGAAGGTATCACAATCACAGTCAACCACGATCATAACCCAAGATACCACATCCGTATCCCATGGGTCTACCATGGTAATGGTAGATAATTGAAACTCAAGACGCCACTGCTATAGAACATGAAAAGTAGGAAAGAATACAAGCCGACTACTTCTCTCCGGAGAGGAACAAGTCAAGCTCAGAGAAGAGAAATAGAAGGGAAGAAAGGTAAATCATGTTCACGCCATGAGTTCATTGATCGAAATTTCATCATCCTGGTTACCCAGCTCAGGCAAGAGCATAGCCGGCTGACCCATAAGATGCGGCGCAGGACCATCCATCCAAGGTCCGCGCTCCGCATCGCTAGCATTAAGCACCCCCTCCGCGCGTTTCATTGTCTCGACATCGAGATCGGTGACATACGCATCGCGGTGAGTGCCATCGCCCGCGCCACCAAGAAGTCGAAGACGGACCTCGAAGTCATTGTTCAGCATCATCTCGTCTTTCCACAGGCGACGCTGACCATCAAAGACGCAGAGGACCCGCTTCTTCGTCTTCATGCTGCTGTTAGGGCAGCCCCAGGATTGCGGGTAATTGCCGCGGTTATTGCGACGACGGGTAGCGACAGCGCGGGGCTTGGCGGTATTTTTGGAGACGGCGTTGGAATTGCCGAGGATGGGACGGGATGGGTTGGAAGAGGATTTGGAGGATTTGGTGGTAGGGAGGCGGGAGCGCCAGAGGTCATTTAGATCGTCTTCGTCGTAAGAGTCATTATCTTCGTCGAGCGGGCCCGCCGCATCGAGCAATTGATGCTTTTCCATCGTCTTCTGCACCTCTTCGTCGGCGGCGACTTCGGCAAGTCGCTGCTGGTTGATTGCCTCGGAGGGTTCTTCTTGCTGCACGACGCGCAGAACACAGTCGTCCAAATGCTCGTAGAAGTCCTGCGCATTGCTGAATGTTACTGAGCAAGTGGAGCATTTTCCTGTTGCGTCGGGGCTGTAATTTGTGCCCTTCTTCGCAGAACCGTTGGGGCTGCGCTTGCGGCAGTTTGGCGGGGTTTGTTCGACGCCGTGCACGGAGGTGAGATGGCGCTTGAAGACATCGGCGCGGTTGAAGCTCTTCTCGGCGGGGGAGCCGGGACCTGGGCAGAAACCGCAGACCATTGTGCCCTTGTAATGGGTGAGGGTGTGGCGGTTCTTATCGTATTTGCGCGCGAATCCCTTGGTGTGGTATTCGCAGGTCATGATGGGGCATTTCTCGGGTCGCTCGGATTGATGCGTGAGCATGTGTGCTTTGAGATCTTTGAAGATGCGGCCGCACTCTGGGAAGGGGCATCGACCTTTTTCCTTAGTGTCATCGTCGGCTTCGACGCTGCTGAGGGCGGGGCTGTGTTGGGAGTGACGCGAGCGGATGGAGGAGATGGAGGAGCGGCGGTCGTAGACAGAGACGGGGCGCGAGTTTGATTGAGCGCCGGGCATTGCCAGGGAGGCGCCGAGGAGCGGCGAGGCTTGGTGCTCGACATTGTCGCTATATGGGATGGGAGAGGTGGCGGGCGAGTGTGGGAGGAAGTTGGTGGGGATGTTGGAGTAGCCGGGAGCGGTGGCTTCCTCGTATGAGATGGTGGGAGTGAAGTTAGGGCCAGCGTGCACTGGTTGGATCAGGGACGGATCTGTGGAATGTGTCAGTTTGGGTCCGGGGCCGAAGTTTATCTAAGGATCAAGAATGCGCCACGTACCAACGAAGGAATCGGGGAATTTCTCCTGGTACAACCCGTCCAAATCAACTGGTCCCATATAGTCTTGGGAGAAGAGGTCGCCCATGACAGCACCAGGAAGGCCGAGGCCGTGGTTTGTGTTGACCCAGTTGTCGTGGAAGACTTGCTGAGTGCCCGAGTATGGAGAACTAATGGCCGAGGAGGGTGCACTGGCAATGGAAGGACCGGACGCCGCGGAGCCTGTCGGAACCTGGGGCTCGGACTGGGAGGTGGAGACGGAGGGAGGCGTAGCGGGCATGGACGGGAAATGTTGCTTCTGGAGGTCCTCATATATGGGAGCATCCATATATGGGAGACGATATTCGTGTTGATGTTGGGGGTGCTGGTAATGTTGAGGTGGTTGTTGTTGTTGGTAGGGCATGTCCATGGGGAATGAGAAGACGTCGGCCATATTGGGGTCCATGGGGAGAGGCTGGAAGTAGGAGGGTTTCGAGCGAGAATCGACAGCGAGCATCTTGACTAGTAGCGAGCGCAATGGGAGCGGAGCTCTGGAGAGTCGAGACTCTGGCCGTGTCAGGGCAATGGATCAGGATGAGATGGATGAGAAGAGGAAAGCATACCGTGATAAAGTTAGGATTGCGGCCCGGCCAACCCAACGTGCGAACTCGGAGGAAAGGCAACGTGCGAGGAGGAGGTTAGAAGTAAGGGAGAGGAGAGGAGAGGAGGGGAGGAGGAGGATGATGATGAGGAAAGTCACAGAGTCATGTAGGCACTCCTTGCGTGGTGAGGGAGAAGTATGACATGGGGATCATCACGGCGGGGGAGGCGAGTATTATAGAGACGATGAGAAGAAATAAATATGGAATTAATATCGAATGTGATGAATGGGAATAATAATAATAATATTATTATTATTATAGAAAAAGAAAAGGAAAAAGAAAAAGAATAAAATAAATGGAATTAAAATAAAAAGCAAGAATAAATCGGATTAGGAAGGGTGCAGGTCAATCATTCTTATGACGTGGGTAAATGACAATACACAATACGCGACCTGGGCGGGCGCAGCAGTTCGTGTTGGTGCATTAGTCTAGGGTGTCCTTCAAGGGTTCGCTGGAATTGGTTCGGTTTGACAGTCGTGTCAAGTGTATGTATGTAGTGTAGTAGGATCCCCGGCTCAGCCTCCTTAGGCGTCCTAGGTGCATACACTGTGCATGCTGGTACCAGAATACTCAGTGTATATACTCAGTGTATACAGTATACACTAAGGAGGCAACTACACGATGTAGATATCTGCAAGTCACCAATAGTCGGAGATTTCTATCCATTTCATCTCCTTAGGTGTAATGTACACATTCAGGTATTCTACTGATCGGCTCATGGGACGCCCCATCCTCAATTTTTAGGCATCGGCAAGTCCGGGGGCTTTCGTACTTTCTGCTCGCTCGATTTGTCAAGGTGGATTCTCCTCTCCTCCTCTCCCCCTCCACTATCTTCACTTGTCACTTGTCATTCCCCTCGGCACAACGGTAAACACCAACGGTAAACAAGGCATGGTCGATCCAGTCAGCGTTACATAGACAATGATTTCAATACCACAAAAAACATATCGTCGCCATCACCCATTGCGGACGGGCAATTGGCTGAGAAGAAATCCCGTCACGCCGGCTCGACTCATCTAGTCCACTAGACCGGCCAGCAACAAACAAATCACATCGCTGAAGCGCCATCGTTCCAAAAGACACGGAGTGGACCTTTCATTCCCCTCCTCACCCACTCATGTTCCCCCCATCCACGATCTGGCAGGCAAATCGCGTTACGCCCGCCCGCTCGGGACGGACGATCGCGCCCTCGATTGATTGATTGGCATGCCCAGCACCGTCGGGGACTCTGGACTGGCGTACAGGGTGGGCCGCTATTCCCCTTCGTCCACCCTCAGTGAAGATCCCTCGGTCCAGGCGATTTGCTCCGATCCTCTCCCCTGTCAAGAGCCGCATGCGTTCGTTGGCATCTGGGCCGTCCCCCGTATTCCAGGGTTGCAACTAATGGCCAGGGTGTGGCCTGGGTTGACTAGGTTGTGCTGGACTTGGGCTTGGACTTGGGTTTGGATTTGGGGCAGAGGGTGAACAGAGAAAAGGGGGTGTGACATTTGGCCGTGCTCACATGCTGATGCTCGAGAATACATTGACAATACCCGAGTTGGTTCAGAATACTGTACATCGACTCGATTTGACTCTTGTCTGACGGCCTCGTCGATCTCCAGTTCTAGTTCCGTACTATCCATAGGCAGTGCACACACCTAAGTTGGGAACAGTAACACTCTCGGTTTGACGGGACTCTGCAGTATTCCCCGACCAGCAAGCCACGGACACGGAAAAGACCGCCCGTCCAATCCCACCCGGTCCTCACAGCCCTAGGACGAGAGAGCCCGGCCGGAGTAGCCGTCACGAACCAGACGAGCGGTGGCAGGTCGGTGAGCGCGAGACCCGATTCCCTGGCGAGCGCCACAATTCTGGCCCTAGCCACAGGACCGTCCAATCAATCGTATTTATTCAAGACAGACTAGACCCCCATTGGCCTCATGCATCTCGGCCGGCGGGTCTACAAGCAGAATTGAGGCGCAGCAGGGATTGCGTTCACCGCTGGGATCGGCGATTCCGACATGACCTCATTCGGCACTCGTATTCCTGCCCTACAGCGGGCGATACCATGTATAATACATACAGGCCACTACTGCCAGGCTACGCCGGAATGGGTCATGGTAGGGGCGCGCGGGACTGGCTTGGCTTCGCCCTACGGCCTGCACGGGTCCACGTCAATAATGGATCGCCGTGGCAGTGTTGATGCTACTGTCAATACTGTACATGCAATCATCAGCATCAGGCAGAACGGCCCGCCAGATCCAGCTCAACAACAAGAACGACAGCAAATATTTTCTCCTGAAACGCAGGGCTGAAAACCTTGACCCGGACACCCGCCAGTAAGCACCAAGAACAGGGGGGTCTCGACCCTGCAACCCGTTGTGATGAGACGGCGTCAGCGACCCAATGAATGCCTCCGCCATTGGAAAGTGTCGAGGTCTCTCCTCTTTCGTCTCCTGATGGGCACCACTTTTTAGCCCCCATCTGATTTCGAGGGGTGCCACGGCGCAGTCCCTGATAGGGCTGCTCGCTAAACACAGGATGATTAGGGTACCACCCCACAAATCAGCCACGACCACTGCCCCGGGAGTGTCATCAACCTAACTTCTGAAGCATAATCTGCCCGGATATGCATTCTGACCCAACAGTTTTGTGGATTAGCCGTGGCGCGGGCCTGGCTCTGCCCCCGGCGACTCCGAGCCTGCAAAATCTGGCGGGCCCAGGTTCACG
Source organism: Penicillium sp. G339 (assembly GCA_027569595.1). Lineage (NCBI taxonomy): Eukaryota > Fungi > Ascomycota > Eurotiomycetes > Eurotiales > Aspergillaceae > Penicillium > Penicillium sp. G339. Next base: position 690,752 of record JAPDFJ010000009.1, read on the forward strand.
CTCATGCTCACTCATGCTCATTCTCCTCAAGCACTGCTTCACTTTCCGGTGCCACACGGCTGGGCCAGCCAAGCTCATGGCCTAACCACAGTCAAGTAAGAGTAAGCATGGAACCAATTCTGGTCATCATCATTTATTGGTGGTTCTGGTTCTGGCTCCGGTTCTTTCAATTTATTGAGTCACTAGCGATACATAGTTGGGTGACTTGGGTCATACTATCTGTCCCTCCGTGGACAGACAAATTCCCGCGATCGCGTCGATCAATTATCCGGGATTATCGCGATAATCTCCGTCAAAGCCAACCCAGACCCATTAACGATCCATGCATTGAACCAGAAAAAAGTGTGCGCACAAACACGATTCCCAAAGGAGTATAAGCTACACTCCCGTCTCGCTTCTCTTCCCCCCCCACATTCCCCAACACGGCTCGACAAGGCTGAGTACAACCATGGAACTCAACCGGATGTACAATGCGAGACCCCTGGTTCACGAAAATAGGAACCAAACATCGCTTGAATGACAAATTACACAACAATCCCGAATACTATGTAGTATGGGCTAACCCGGGCGAAATAGAAGAAACTAGTATCACCAAATACCATCACGAGTCAGCCTGTCCAGCGACAGGTCTGGGCGCAGATCATCCGTATCCTCAACCTCAAGCATGGACCATATGTATCAGTATGTAAATGCAATTTAGGGGCCATAACGAATCTATTTCCATCCATTCTGTTCTATTTCTATTTATCTTCCATCTAAGCCCTTATGCCAATGCGATACCATGTAAAGTAAACCTGTATGTCGACGCAACTCCCAGTCATCCATGTGGTTGCGGCGACAAATGGCGAATTATGAGAGGATGGTCTAAAAACAGAAACTTGTAACAGGGATGACCGAAGAGGAGGTGATCGCCAGAACTTGTATAAACCAGGGTTCCTGGTTTGCTGCATGCAGACGTACGGGCGGAAGTGTAGTGTTATAGTATAGTTCAAAGTTTCCCCCTGCGAATCCCCCATTCTTTTTTCTTTTTACCCGTCTCTTCTACCTGCGCTTTTCCCGCATATTGATTATTCCCTTCACGGTCGCTTACCAGGGTAGTTATACTAGGTAGTAGGGACTGGCCGGACCGGTCCTTGGGGGCCACATTGTGGGGTTTTCCCCTTTCTACTGAAACCTCCAATATAGACTCGCAGCCATAAGACCGCCCCCATTTGCGCGACAGGGATGGATCGATGCCCTAACTAGTTACTTTATCAACATACAGGACCGTGACCTACCCTCCTGAGCGAAACTGGGGGCGAGGGCGAGTGCGAGTGTAACCCCACCAGCACCCCGATCTGACGGAAAACGTGGCCCTGCGACCTCCCAGCGCCATTGTTTCGGGTACAGTCCGCTCTCTTGGTAGCTGGAAAAAAGCTACCAAAGTGCGGAATTGGCAAATGTACATAGATCCTAGCGGCGCTACACACTCCCAATCCGCGTCCAGAGCCGCAACTTCAACTCCTGCTCTATCCCACAACACCAGAAATGGACTGGCGCGAAAAACTTCATCCTCACTCAAACCTAATTCCACAACAAAGAACGGCCATCCTCGTAAATCAAATCTCACCTTCCTCATTTTATGTTCATTTAAATTTTTTCTTGTCGATAACGCCTTCGTTTCAAGAGGCGAGCGATCTGACTCTCCAACCGCGCACAGCACACGACAGGGACCGGGGCCGGGACCGACCCATTCCTCCACGTACTATATCCGGCAATAAGCTAAGTCCGCTTAGCATAGCTAAAGCACACACCCTAATTGGTGCAAAGTATTTGTCAACTTCAAGGATGACGAGATAGGTGTGTGGTCGTGGCCTGGTCGGTAAAGTCCGGTCCCATCGGTCATACCCTCGTACGCAATATATTGGACGGACGATCATGACTTAGCCATGGTTAGACTTAGGCTTAGGCTTAGAGAAAAGGGAAGGTGGGTGGGTAATTGCAAATCCTGTAGTTGTACGAAAGAACTAAATTCTATAGTGTTCTTGGTAGATTGAATCATTCCGACACGACGGTAAACCGCGACACCTGTCATGTCGATCTGCCAGCATTTTCCAGCCAGCCACATGGTGGCCTCTCCACTGACTAGTAGATAGCATATGTATGATATATGGAGCCCGGATTTTTTTCATCTCCCACTTCCCCTGAACAGAGTGGGGATGTCCACTCGGCTGCCAAGCATTCGCTTTTCTAACGCTATTTCGAAATGTTTACTGTTTTTTTTTTTTTGTCTTTAAGGTTCTTCGCTAATTTCCGCGACGTCGCTTCATTCCCGTTCATTATGTTTATTATCAAGCCGCTTCCCCCTTTCCTTCTCCCCTTCTTTGCCGACGACATAGCTACTATCTACGATCATAGGCGATGATTACCATCATCCACCACAGGAACCCCCTATCCTAGTCTCAGCGGGTCTATCCGCGACCACTTGAACAGTTCGGTGCTCTGCACTGACTCCCCAGTGATCTGATCCCACCCCCTCTGATCTCCTGCGAGGATGTGCTTGACCCAAAACTGCGTCTAGACCAAACCAATCCAAACCACATAGCACCATCGAAACTAGAGATTTGGGGCAGCAAAGCACGGTCCATTCGGGCGAACATGACAGCCAGCCACCGGAGAAGCTTGGGCAATATTATTATTCCCGACAATATTCTCCGCGAACGTGAGTGAGTGAATGGAGTTAGGCAAGGGGTAGGGGGGGTTGCTGTTTGCTGCAGCTGTTGCTGCATTGCTGTACGTACAGTACGTACAGCAATGCAGACTGCACCCAGGTCGAGTCTCGGCTCAGGCTTCATCGTCGTGGGGGCCAATCGACAAAGCTATCCTCCTGCCTTGTCTGTTTACGAGACTCGGCACGCGAATCCAGGATTGGTTGTCTAGTCTCTAGTCCCGCACTGTTCGGTCACACGCGAACCCCGCCAACCCCTAGCGTCGCGCCTCGCGTCCCTTAGACATGGCCATGGGCACGGGCACGGGCGGTCCGATCCTTCCTTCACCATGTGGGAGTGTGGGGGTTGGACTTAGGGTTAGAATTGTCTGGTACTGAACTGGATTGGACTGGGAGACTGGCGAACCATGCAAATGTCGTACTGATTTGCGCGATTTTTGGCTGGGGAGGTCCTAGCTGTTCGGTTCCTATGCCTGCCGGACAATAGACGAGGGATTAGACGAGGGAGAATCCTCTCCTCTCCTATCGCGGTCTCGATCTTAGTCTCCCTTCGCCCGGGCGCATTTTCGCGCCCCCGACATTCTTTTTGCCATCTGGGTGAAGATTACCAGGGCAAAATACCCAATCACCGTCCCTGTAGTCCTTTTTTTTTGGCGAACTATTGATGCAAGATAAGCCTTGGGAAGGTGAGGGAGTGAAAGACCTAGAGGTGGGAGGAGAGGGGGTCTAGATTGATTTATTCTGCCCCATTCAGGACATGACTCGATCTAATTGCTATTGGTTCCGGGTACGACAGGATTCGGTTGGGAGGAGTCGACTTGCTATTTCCGCTCTGCCTGCTCTATACAAGATGAATATGGTTAAGCTACTGAGTAAATCCGAATTACATCATGCCCGATCGACGAGGATCTGCAGTGTGCCCGGGTAAGTGGCTGGACATGGATGTGCGGTTCGCCAAAGCAAACAATCCTGCCGAGAATCATTGACTAACATGGACATTATAATTATACCACAGAAACAGTGTATTAGGGTAATCATAATCATACAATCATACTGGAGTATGTATTCGCGAATACAAGCCAAACTCGGTTGCCTCCGCCTATCCAACCCCATCCCAACCCAGGACCTTTTTTTTTGTTTTCTCAATGTGTAACCACTTGAGGCATACCAGGCGATTGGCCCGGGGGATCGAGAGTCACACGGCCGTCACACGATGGCAGGCAATAGCTTTTGCAGTTCGCAGACCATCCTAGCAATCTAGTCGGATCTACAGATGATTCCATGACGATGGCCGAGCACACAAGTTCAGTAAATCGATGGTCCCCGAGATATGCTTCCCGATCATCTCTCGAACCCCGCCTCGTCTCCTTCCCCTTTGGATCGAGGCATGCAGAGAGTATGTACATGTAACTTGTCACTGCAACAAAGCGGGGACGCACTCGGTTCAGGGCCGGCCCATCCAACCTTAACTCGCATACGTCTCCCAACCATACCTGCATACTCGGGCTATCGCTGTCGCTGCTGTCACTTTGGCGTAGATGCAACCGGCAGATCACAGATCACACCCAAGAACCCGCGAGAGGGGGAGGCGGGGAGGGAGGATCTTCAGCATGCAGGAAAACTAGTGGCTCGCTGGATCCTTTGGGTTCATGGCGTATGCAAAGTATCTTACTTCGCCCATCACATTCGCGATCGTCAAACGCGGGCTCGGGAACCAGATTGCATAAGCGCGCCTTTCAAATCATATCCCTGTCAAGGCGTATCTCCAAGCTCTTTCCCCCTCTCCGTATATGCGGTCGACTCCTGTATCTCCGTACTGTATTCCTTACATGCGGACGTTCAATTTTAATTACCTACAGCAGCCCGCTACGCAGAAGATCGTCGCTCTGTGACGGGTCGAAACTAGTCTTTTTGATCTGTCACTCTGTCACTCTGTCCTGCTTCACCGCATCATAAGTCTCCGAAAATGCGCGTGGTTATAGGTTCGGAAATATACTCCACAAGCTCCGGAGCTATATGTCAATTTCCGATCAAAAAAAGGGGGGATGAAAAGAAAATAAGATAAAATAAACTAAACTTGGATCGAACTCCTCCTACCCACACATATACTCTTTCTCTCTCTCTCTGTACTGGTACACACTCGAATCGGATACGATAGTTCAAGTTCCCACTTCTATCCGACCCGAACCCTTTTTTCCATGCTGCGCTGCATCCGAAGATTTGAATTGAAAGATTCTGGCAACCAACAACCCGTGGCGTGTGGGGTACCATCTTCCACTACTAAAGTCTAATAATTTACTTGGGTAAACTTCGAAAACACATGTCCGTCGATTTTTTATCTCGATCCTCCCTACCATAAGGACTTCCACGCCACTTATCGCGCTTCTGGAAATAAATCTTGTCGGTCATCAGCCACAAAGCCTCAATTTTCGGGTTTGTAATCCACCTTATCGATGGAATAGATCAATTGTGCGGTTTATCCACCGCGGGAAAGAAATCAACCCTTAGCCGCACGCCGATCCGCCCTATAGGGGTGTTTCTTTGTCGACCCCGAGATCCGGCGCATGGCTTTGTTACGATTGAGTCCACTTCCTGAGGCGGTGCGGTTCCACTAGGACTTTTCTCTCTCTTTTTTGGGGGCCTTTTGCTTCGCTTTGGGGTTTTTTCTTTTTCCTCGTCAGGTGTGGAGGTCGTCTCCCCGAGACAGGTGGAGAAACTGACGTCTACTGGGACTTATGGTTTAGGTTTTTATGGATCTGGCGGTAACACGGCATTAGGACTTTTCTCTTTCTAGATTTGATCGGTGGGCTTTTGCCCTGTGGATATCTCTGGTTTTTTTTTTGGTGGAGCTTTTGTTCTTCGGAATCTCCGGTGCGCTGGATTCGGGATTCGATCATGTGAACCTGAGGCGATAGTCCGGAAGAATGTTTTGTAACGATTCAAAATTTTCGTCTTGGTGGGGTGGTTGGGATGATTGGAATAGATTTGTTCAAGGCAGAACCAAGTAGATCTTGACATGTGCGGTGTCGGTGCGTGCGATGTTTCGGGAGTATTGGACTGCATTTCCTGTTTTTTGCCTGTTTTGACTTCTATAGTTTGAAGATCAAGTGTCATTCCGCAGGTTACACAGGATCGAAGTCATGCAGGGTCTGATCGCTCACTGCCAATCCTGTAAGATCGATCGGCCACTCTGGCTTTGAATCGGGTTACTCGTTCCTGGTATGTCTGTATCTTTCTTTTTCTGAACGCCGTATGAGACCGAGATCTCTTTCAGTAGTCCCTTTTCAACTCTAGGAAGGACCGAGTGAAGTTGCCCCTAACGTGAAGGTTTTGGTATACTCGTGACAAACTATTAACTACCAGCCCGCATCCTGCTGTTGCAAGCTCACCACCATAACAAGGCACACCTTGCGCAGCTATGCCACCATCTCGATGAAGTCTGGGGAGCGCGGTATCTCTAATTTGGGAAATATATCCGAATACAGTTCAACCTCATTCCAGGCGCAAAGAGGAAACCAAGGTATCTTCGTTCCACCGCGCTTCGTTTCCAAAAGAGTTCATTATGCTGATGTACGGTATAGGATGCTGTAGTACGATATGCCTTGGAATTCTTCGATATGGCTGGGATATCTTGTACACCCAATCAACATCAAAATATATACGTGAAATCTGAACGAGTTGACATCATTTGTCTCGTGACTAGTCCCGGTTGTTGAGATCTCACTACATCAGACGACATCTCTACCTCAGGCTAAGGTGTGCAATTGCGATAACCACCAAATTCAACGTGCGCATCTAGTTACAGACCGGAGGATCAGACAATCGCTTAGACCTTAGCTCTGGGCTCAACGGAGTGTAACCTGATCGCGACAAATATAGTATATCAATACTATACTTTAGTCCAATACTAGGCGTACACTGTTAAATGTATGCAAGTTAATTATATCAAGCGGCAATGAGTCGAACTTTAACTCACTTCTTTCAGAAATCCAAAACAGCTACCAATTCCCCTTCTCACAGGGGAAGACAACAATGAAACAAGCTCATCATCACAATGAAACAAAAGGTCATACAAGGCACCAGAAACCCCCAAACCACTCCCCCCATCCCCAACCTGATCTACTCACACAACAAAGTTCCAGTTCCGTTCCAGTTCCACAAAAGACCTCGTGCCCGAGTGCATACGCATACGCATACGCAGATGCGATCCCGGAGAACACCCGACGAATCGGGCATCGTCGTACCCGACCAATTCGCCGACGAACTTCCCTGCATCGTGCAACGGCGAAGAACGAGCCGAGCCGAAACGAACTGGTCATGTCGTATCGCATAATTGCATCGAGCCATCGACATCTTAATCGGTACTCCCAAACCACCATAGAAGTAGATACAAGAAGGTTGTAGCTAACATGTAGCAGATCTCCCCAAACCCATACCTAGTAAGTAGAGAAAGAAAAATGGGAAATAAATCCAACCAATGTAATCAATCTAATCTCGATCCTTACCGTCATATTCCCAATCCAACATCCCGCAGACAATTCCCAAAGTCGCACGAAACCTCTGTTGTCTAATCTTACGTCTTACCCCCTCTTCCAGCAACAGGCATTCCCCGGATAAACCAAACTCACGCGTCTGTGTTTCGAATCTGTATTCATCTGATGTGAGCAGAATCCTGGACGGAAGAAGTGCAGGGGGAGCAGAAGCAGAAGCAGTAAAAGGAAGCGAAGCTGAGCTCTTACGTACGCATGTGGTGTTACCATCAACCAATCATAAATTGTCTGGAAGGAGAATTGTGGAAGATTTTGATGACCCAATATCAACCAGCTCCAGGAGTAGAAATCGAAACACTTAGCAAGAAAGATGCGATATACTTTACTAGTATTAAGTCCGCAGTGACGATTATGAGGGTATGACAGGAATGAGGAGAAAGGAGAAACGTCCGATTTTGCGATTTTGCTTCGGTTGTGCATGGTATCGTGGGTATACTTACTGGGATTGAGTTGAAGATGGATGCAGGGGAGGGAAAGATCATGTCCTTGAGGACTGGTGGCGGGTTCTCAGAGCAGGTAGTGTCCAGGACATTTCTATGGTAAGAAGAGCCGTAGCGTATAGTCTTAAGCGTTGCATTTACGTTCTATGGATATAGGAAGATGGTTCAGTACCAAAGTCTTAACACTACGGATGACAATCCCCTTTAAAACCATAGAGTACCATATAATTGGGTATCAGAAAGCTAACTATGCACAAACAAGCCTTATCCACCTCTCCATCCATCCATCCGCCATCACAAAAGTGCAATTCAATGCAACCAGACGAATCAAACAATAGCAGTCTGGTTATAATAAAGATCACAGGTATGGGGATGCTGAAGACAATACTTTGGCACCAGCGCCGTAGCCATAATACCATTCGCAACGAGGTATTCACGGAAATTCAACAACCGCTGCGTGAGCTGAGTCGTACGCTTCCGACCCGATGCATCACGGTTCCCGGACCAAACGAGTTCACCAAGGGCCGAGGCGCGCGGCCAGAATGAGCTCGAGATGGTTACGTCGTCGACTTGCTCGGACCAGAGGGGGGCTTCGGCGCCGAGGACGTGTTTCGCTTGGGCGTCGGTTAGGTTGGTCGTGAAGTCATAGTCGTAGATGCGTTGCCAGGTTTTGTAAGGGGCGCACCAGGAGCCGCCGGGACCGCCATAGTTGAAGTTTGGCGTGTTGGCGTCCGGGTTTGACATCACGTCGTATCGGGGGTCGTTTGTCACGAAGCCACCCTTACCGCAGTCAAGATACAAGAAGTCGGAGGAAGAGACGATGACATCGTAGCCGTTTGCTGTGAGGTTGTCGATGTTTCCTAGGCCGTTGTTCCAGCTTTGGAGGACGATGTCCTTGGGGACGTGGTGGGCGGCTTCGGCGGAGAGGAAGATATCTTCCCACATCATGATGCGGCGGTGTTTGCCTGCGTCGCGGAAGATAGGCACGGCCTTGTCGACCCATACCTGGGCCAGATCGTTGTAGGTGCGTGATGGATCTTCGGCAAACCAATCCGTAACGTATTTGCTGAAATTATAGCAGTTGGCCTGGAGCTCGTCCGCGCCGACGTGGAACCAATTATCCGTGAAGATGCCGGACATCTCTTCGTACACATTGCGCACGACCTCGTAGGTCTTGTTGTAGATGATGTCCAGTTGGCCCGGGTTCGGTTCGACAGCTGTGTGCTTAGCCCAGTCATCGTTTGACCACCATGAATTTTCACAGGTCACGATATTCGGGTCAACCTGCTTCCAGCCGGACGAGGAGTGTCCGGGCATATCGATCTCAGGAATAACGCGCACCGCACGAGCGCGGGCATATGCGATGATTTGTCGGATATCGGCCTGGGTGTAGACCTCGCGAGGCGAGTAGGCATCCTTCACCATCTCGGGGTAGGAGCGCATCTGCATTGGCCAGGACTGGGCATCGTCCAAGTGCCAGTGCAGAACATTGAGCTTGGACAAGGCCATGCCATCGATCTGCTCTCGGATCTTGGGAAGGGAGATGAAGTTGCGGCCGGTATCCATCATGATGCCACGGTACGGGTACAGCGGCGCGTCTTTGATCTTAACCGGCTGTTCCAAGATGAGTCCGCCTTGTCCGTCCGAGATGATCAGCTGCTGCAGTGTCGTGAACGCGTGCATCGCGCCCCAAACAGTATTGGCTTTGATATTGACGCGACCGGATGTCTCGGTCACCTCCAACGTGTATGACTCGTCAACGCCATGCTGCAAATCCGCGTGACCATCGGCAATCGAGAGGTGTACGGATTGAATTGGCTTGGAGACGTCACGCTTGGCCTTGGGCGTTGTGGTTGGGAAGGGCTCGAAATGAGGAATTGGGGCCTCCGTCGCGGCCGGAACCCAGTGGAGGGTGGTGATGGCGGACCAGGCTCGCTCCCAGGCGTTCTTGAGATCGGCGTGTGAGTCGACGTTGTCGGAGGTATGCAGAGAGAGTTCTTTGATGGCGATCGGCCCACTGGATCCCCAAGTGATGTTGCGGGGCGCGGGAAGTGGATTCACCTTGACGGCAGAGGCCGCGGTGAGGACACCCAGCACGCCGATGAGGGAGAACTTCATGATGGCGAGGGCGATACGGACGAGGAGGGCGATGAAGAAGATGAACAGGAGAATAGCCCCCAGGGTGAAATATTTATGGGGGCGGCGGACATGCCGATCGCGGATCGGCATGCAGGCGAGATGATCAAAATACCTATGGTAGAATCAACAAATCAACAAACCCCTGGATGTTTCAGTAACTGCCAGGTTACATCAGGCCCAATCGTCAGGTGCGACCTGCCACCTCCACATGCGACGGGGCCATTTAGTGTAGTGTAGAACATAGCGCATAGTTGATAATGATGCAGCGGTGGAGGAGTAGTGGAGGAATGGTGGAGGAGTGGTGGAGGAGAAGAGGAGAGATGCAATGGCACAGTCGCATCTCCCCGCATCTTCATCTCGTGGCTTAATATATACACTTTACACATACACTTTACACGTACACTTTATACTTTACACCACACTACACTACACCACACCACACTACACTACACTACACTATATGTCACTGTCACTCTGCGGGTTCAATATCGTGATTAATCTATTCTCTACTCCAACGTCCGCTCCATCTCCATCCCCTCGCGGAATTCCTCCTGAATGGCCGCCGCCGCCGTCGTGGATGGCATCACACATGGACGCCGAGGGAGACCACCGTATCCATGATATGACTGCAAAGCACTCTTGACCGCAACAAACCCACCATGGATAGCCGCCCAGTCGGTCCGAGCAACAATCGCCTGCAGCTTCTGCGCCTCCGCGACCTTCCCAGCACGATACAGCTCCATCAAACGCACGCAAGACCGGGGAATAATATTCGCAGTCCCACCAATAATACCAGCACCACCCGCAACAAGAGTCTGCAACGTAAAGTCGGCAGATCCGCCAAAAGTCAAGAAATCAGACTTCGCGCCCGCAGCGATACGTGCCAACTTGCCCGTGTTGCCACAAGTGAGCTTACACCCGATGATATTGGGATGCTGGGCCAAGGTAAGAATATCATCCGATGAAAGGTCCAGTCCAGATGAGGCACCGGGGAAGTTATAAATGAGTACGGGAATGGGCGAGGCATCGGCGACAGCGCGGAAGTGCGCATGCATCGCCTCTGTGTTGACTAGCGCCTTGTAATAGCTAGGTGGTAGTACCAGCACGGCATCGGCGCCCGCTGCACTTGAGTCCTTGCACAGTTGGATGGTCTCACGCGTGGAGGCAGCACCACAGCCGGCGATCACGGGCATCGAGGTGTAGCCGGCGGCGTCGACGGCGCGGCGGGTCGCGGCGGTGATGGCCTTGCGCTCATCGCGATCTAGGTGCACGGCTTCGCCATTGCTGCCTTGGGTGACTAGGCCAGTGACGCCGCTGCGGGCGAGGAAGGCGGCGTGCTTCTCGACTGTGGGCAGGTCGATCTCTTCATCGGGTTGGAAGAATGCCACAGTGGGCACGTAGAAGCCGTGGGGGAGCGGATTGTGTTTGCTAGTACCGTTGGCCATGGTCATGTAGTCTAGTCTGCAGTTAGCCATCAGCCAGTTCGCTTGCCATTGTACTAGTACAGACAGGAAAAAAGGTGGTCTTACCGGAAAATGAAGCCCGGGGGAAGTTGAAATGGGCCAGGAAGCAAGGTGAAAGCCGGGGTCGTCCAGCTAAATAACCTCTGTGCCCACCCCCACGTCCCCGGCGATCTGATCAGCCGTTCATGTTCGGCCTGGAGGTCATCCAGTCATTGGCGCGTGGGAGAAGTGGGAGAAGTGGAGAGGTTGGCTTCTCCCCTCCTCCATGATGCTCTTCCCCCACGTTTATGCGGGGTTCAAGTTGGCGGATTCTCGGTGTTGCATGCTGGAAGTCGGCTGGAACTCCGTGCTTCTTGTGTCATTCAGGTTCAATCGGGAATCATCCATCATCCCACGGAAATGTATCCCATCGGTCGCGGTGGTGTGTGCGAGTCCAGTTGAAGGCCCACGAAAGCACCCCACGTTGAGGTGTGGGGGTTTTCGGGAAATGAAAATAGCAGGCCAGAATAGGATATCCAGTAGATGCAATCGATGCAATCATGAGTGGACAGCCTGAGGGCAGTAGATAGACTGCCAGTGGTGGAAGGGAGGAGAAGTGACTGTAGATCCAGGGATGTATGTAGTAGTGAGTAGTAGAGTACACACTATGATATATATTCATGCGATCATGATGCCACACACTCTCCAGGGCTGCAAACAGGAACAGAATTACGTATTTTAGTCCTAGTAGTTTATCCAACACCTAAATAAGTGCAGAATAGAATAATTATATAGAATTATGTATTATACTAACTGTGAATACTAATCTGTATACACGCAACCACCGCCGCCAAGAACTTCTCATCTTCTCCTCTCCTCTCCGCGATCGAAAGATTCGAATCGGCGATTCCCCCCCTTTCTACAAGGGCAACCACACTATGACTCGTACTCTGCGATAATCCACCTATCCCCTCCCATCGTCGAACAATGACACTCCTGTCGCGCCCGCTTCGTGGCACTGTGAGACGGACCCCCGACGACCACTCCGACGACGACGGCGCACCACCCATGAAGCGCCAGCGACTCCAGCAGGACATTCCCCTGCGACGCCGCCGAAGCTCCCCTGATTGTCTTGACGTGACAGCTCCAAATCAGCACTCGCCGCTCAGCAAAGCTCGCCTCGATCCCTCCCTAAAGGGCGCGCGCCCGCGGACCGCCACACGTCGCGCTCGTCGCTTGTCCAACTCCTCTGCCGACAGCATTGCCTCGTCATCGCACTTCCACATCGCGGGCAATCCTCGCGTCAATGGCAATGGCGTCGCCAAGACCCCTCGCGCAGTCGCCGACCGAGATGGTCCTTCTGGCGGCGCCTCCCTCTTACTGCGGGATGCCCGAGAGTCTCCGGATCCATTGGACACCATCTCGCCCGCCCCAGTCGAGAAACCCATCAAACCGGACCCTGGAGCCTCTGGTGCTATGAAAGATTCAGGGACCGACTCTGCCATCTCACCCACCGCGACTCGTACGACCCGACAGCGTGAGGACCATAAGGCTGAGGGACTGGACAAGGCCGTGCAGAGCAAGGGCGCGTTGCGACCGAAAAAGAATACGGCGGGTGTAGAACTACATCAAAAGGATCAGAGTGAAACCGATTTCGGGGCTGAGCAGGACCAAGATGCGTCAGCGCGAACGGGGAAGGAAAGGCGTTCGTTGCGCTCTGCTGACACTGGCTCTCGGTGCAAGAGCGAGCTTGCTCAGTACTTTTATAATTACGAGCAGATAATCAGCCTCGATGCCCCGAAGCCTGGTAAGTTTGAATTCGCCCCAATATTCGCGAGTTTAGAAGCTAACCAGGGGGTACAGTTGAGTCACTCGCTGCTAGCACAACTATTGCCTTGATAGATGACCTTTCCGAACCACTCCTCTTACCTTCCACCCCGGATCCCTCACCATTCGGAAACCCACTACAAAACCTCCACCACTGCAAAGTGATTGATCTTCCAAATTCCGCCTTACGCGCTCCGGCCGTCGACCCCTTGAATGAAGAACTATACTTCCGCGCACATCGCAAGTTCGAACGACAAGAGAAACAATTGCGAAATATTGAGCGAGATCGTGCCCAGCATGAGAAACAACAACTTGACCGGCTGCTCGAGGAGTTACGCGGTCAAGATTGGCTGCGCGTGATGGGATTGACCGGTGTTCACGAAGGTGAAAAGAAACTCTATGAACCAAAGCGCCAAATCCTCATCCAGGAACTTGTCGCATTGGTCAACAAATTTCAAGTATGGAAAGACGTGGAAAGACGTCGCAAAATGGCCAAGGACAAGCCACTGCCAATTACAGAAGAAATGGAATCCCACACACGCATACGTCCACAAAAGCGATCCCAAGCCGCCGCCGAAGAAGTCAGCGAGGAAGGTTCACCCTTGACAGACACGCCCAGTACGCCGCCAGATCCCCATGATGTGGATGCACTAGCTGCTCGACAACTACACCAAGAAGCACGCTCAGCTTCAGGACCCAAACCTCCCAAACCCGTCTCGGAATCCCGCAAACCGACCAAGGCTGGAGAGGGGAGTATCAAAAGTGCCAATGGCAAAGATCCCGTTAAGCGCCAAAAGACTCTCCTCGATATGAACTTTATTTCCTCCGCAAACTCCGCCCCCCTTCCTCCACCACCGCCTCCACCCTCCGATGCACCTTTTACGTCCTTCTTTCAAGACCGAAGTACCCGTGACGCGGCCGTCGCCGTGATAGACGGATCACCGCACAGCCGCACGCAAACAATCCTCGCATTCGGGCATCCGATTCCAGAAGCTGAAGAGCAAGATTTCGAGCCTCCGCCTGCAATCTTAACGGAAGAAGCGATCTACTCATCGCGACGGCAAATGCGTCGGCTAAAACGGCAAAGTCGTGGTGGATAAGCCCTTTCTTTTCCTTCTTTCTCTCTGGTCGAGAACGGTTGTTTACCACCTTTTCGTATCGACCTTGTGCTTATGCATTCGGCTCTTGTATGATCTTTGTATGATAGCATTTCGGCGTTCTGGACATGGCATGTAATCTGTGGTGTGCTTCACCTTGATTACGAGGGATCTTTCTATCCTTCCTAAGGTTTTCTTTTTTGCTTTCTGGCATGGCGTTGTAGGGGGATGATGGTTGGATTTGTACAGCTATTTTGGGCTTTTAATGAAATGAATTAGAGTATGGACTTACTCTTTTCGGTACTAAAGATCAGATCAGATCGAATTGCTCTCTATGATACACTTTGAACACTCTTCTTAACTGTATAATGACAGGACAAAAGTTAAGAATCGCTAGATCCCCGATAGCGTTTACTTTAATTCATTTATTCCTACGGCATATACAAAGCCACAGACAGGAATGAGGCATGAGCTGCAGAAGGCCGAAAATCTTGAAACACATGCTGATGATTGATACGCTCACAGCGTTTAACCAGCTTTGCAGACATTGACGTGGTTTGCCATGTCATACGAACAGACTAAGCCCTGGCAGCAAGCCATAGTCGAACAACCACCTCCAACTATTTTCGAAGTCAATAAATGGACAACTTGAAGGCAGTAATTTTGAGAGGAGAAACTGACCAGAGGCGCAATCATCAGCCTGGGCAACAACAGCCATCATGGCAACAGCGACGACAGTGAAGAACTTCATGATGAGATGCGGGTTGTTGTGTTGTATGAAAAGTTGAGAAGTGAGATTTTCAGATATTGAAGAGTTGCGTGAATCGAAGAGAGTTGAGCTTTTGGGGAATTGCACCCTATTTATTCTCCAAGAAATCTTCGCACTGCCGAGATCCGATCTTCTTCCAACTTCAAGTTCATGGTTCAATAATAGGGTACAACGATCAGATAAGGGTCCGAGTCATACGACTCCGCTTAGGCAAGGCTGTGCACTGGCATGGGGCGATCTAATCAAATGAGGGTGAAAAAAGGCCTCGCCAAGGTCCACGGATTCATGGAATGTACAAATCAGCAGGGATAGTATTGACGATCAGATAATTCTAGACCCCACCCTAGAAAGGATCTGGATGAATGGCCCCAAGACTTGAACTCAATCAACCAACCATAGAAGGGAGTTCAAGTTTCCGGGCATTTTCTGGTGGTTGGGAATCCTTCAATCCTTCAATCCTTCAAGAATGTCCACGTCGGAAATAATTAACTTTCATACGGGTGGGAAAGGTGGTTGGAAAGCCGATCACTGGAATTTGGTGAGACAATTATGTACAACGGGATGGCCTTTTCGAGTGTTGTTCTGGTCTCAATCCTTCGGCCATATCTCTTATTAAGAATTTTAGTCACACTCTACTAGTAATGAAAATTATTTGCTTTTTGAAGCTTCACCCTTCGATGACTTTCTATATTGTTGAAGCATTTAAGCTTGCTTTGCCGGAACATTTGTGCATTGTATAGGCTGAGAGAGGGCATGGTGATTTCCCAATGACACGATGAAAAACTACATTCAAATGTCTCTCTTCAGTCTCTCCATCCGTGATTCAAAGACTCTTCCGTCCTTGACAACACCTAGGATAGTTTCTTCGACCCTATCGAGAACAGTAATGTCCTCTAGCGGATTCTGATCGAGAACTAACAAATCCGCCGCGAACCCCTCTCGAATCTGACCGAGACGATCCTCCTGCATCAACAGACGAGCAGCATTCACTGTGGCGCTCTGCAGGATTTGAAGAGGCGCAAGAACTTTGCTGCGAACAGAAAACTCTTTACTTTGAGCAAAGTGCATCGGTCCAAGAAGGTCACTACCAAAACAAACCGTGACACCATTGTCAACTGCCATTTTCATCGCCCTGAGTCCCTTCTCAAGAACCTCGTCGTTTTTCGCGGCTCCATCGGCAGGCAGGAAATTCATCTGCTTTGACATGACATGGGCGATCAGGGTCGGAGTGAGGAAAACACCCTTCTCCGCCATCATTTTAGCAGTCTCCAAATCGATCAGGTTACCGTGTTCAATCCCTCGAACACCCAGGTTAATCGCCTGTTGAATAGCCCGAGGTGTATAGCTATGGCTTGTAACATAAGTCCCGGCATTCCTGGCGACTGTGACAATAGCCTTAATCTCTTCATCGGAGAACTGAACATGCTCAATGCGATCCGTGGGACTTGCCACACCACCCCCTCCCATAATTTTAATAAAATCAGCACCCTGTCGAAGCTCGTCGCGCGCAAATTTGTAACACTCTGCAGGTCCATCAACAATACGACTAATTCCAGACACCGAGCCACCACAACAGAGTTGATCATCGTGTGGTCCCCGCATGTCACCATGGCCCCCAGTTTGTGACAGCGCAAAGCCTGCAATGAACATTCGTGGCCCCGGGAGAACACCTTCTTCAACAGCTTCCTTCATCGCTAGACTGGCTCCCCCACAGTCGCGGATCGACGTGAAGCCGCGACTGAGCATGGTCTTCAGGACGTGTGGCTGACGGAGGAGACTGATGCGTTCAGTCATATCTTTGTATGCGCGCAGGTCTACTTCGCCTGGAACTACTGCGATGTGTACATGGCAGTCAATCAGCCCTGGGCAGAGATACTTTCCGCCCAAATCAACCACATCGTCCTCCGGTACATCCTCGATCAGTGCGGATGATCCATTGGTGTCGATGCGCACGATCTGACCTCCGGATATCTTCACGGCTGCGTTCGGGGTCAATTCTCCTTTGACTGGGTCGATGATTGTTGCGTTCACAAAAACTCGTGTTCTCTGCGGCTGGAGTTTCCAGGGCTTCACGACTCGGGCGAGGTCCATTGTGGTGAGAATTCCGTTTGGTGTTCCAAAAGAAAACCGTCTAAAGATAAGACAAATATCAGGGATCTGATGGGGCTTAAGTTCGCCAGGGGATACTCGGAGGTCGAGGAGAACTTACTAGTGCGTTTATTCTTGGGTGTGATCAGTATTCGGTGTGCTGTGTGCACAGCTAGGTATTTGAATTGATCAACCCCGCGCCAATTGATTTGAAAATGGCCTCGGTTGGAATTTTCGCTCTGGTCCGAAAGCCGATTTTGTCTACGACTAGACTCTCGCGTATTTATGCAGGGCGCAGCAGGCAAAATGAATCCAACTTCGCATAGATATGGGACATGGTGGAGACAGCCTCGTTGCCGATACAGCCAATCATGACTGGTGGACCGTGGATATTTTGAAGTTGATTGGTTCTATCGGCAAGAGAATATCTGCTACTATCGTGAAAACATCTTAATCCGGTTGCTCCATATATTTCCCCCCGCGTTTCAATCGTCGATAGCTCTTGAAAGTGGACAGGTCTTGTTAATGCTGACGAGTCATTGGAGAAGCCAAGGCAATCTTCTTGATGTCGTCTTTTCATTCGCGATTCCCCAGTGTGACCGTCGCCACAACTTATACCTTTCTCCAGGCTTTCTGATAACTGCGATCCAGGAGGAGTCAGCATAAATAGACGCCAACCGTCGAATATCTCTCCTAAGGTGTCCTTCCTCCCTATTTTCGGTCTCTTCGACGCGATTGGATATCCTTGTTCTGGCATGGCAGTATCAGACCCTGTCACTACAGGGAACAACCAGGAGTTTGATCTTGCCCCTGATCAGTCCAATACCACACCGAGCGACCATCGTCTGCTTCACGAAATCCGTTGTTACCCAAAGATTGTCGCCTTTGCATTCGGTCTCGCTTTAAATTTCCTCCTTACCGGTTACGATACTGTTATCCTCGGCACGATCACCGCCGTCCCATACTTCAAGCGTGAATTCGGCGAGCTATACGATGGCACATACATCATCCCGGCAGCATGGCTCTCAGTATGGAGTGCAATGGCCCCAATAGGTTCTATGCTTGGTGCTGCCGCAGCTGGGTGGCTTCAAGATCGCCTGGGTCGCCGCTTCTCGTTGGCCGCGAGTAGTGCGATATGTGCAATTGGAATCGCCATTGCGTTCTGCTCGAATCTTCCAGATGGAATGGGGCCCCGGAGAGGTACCTTTCTAGTGGGACGTCTTGTTCAAGGCTGGGGTGTTGGGGGTGCCATGGCTGGTGCCCAAACATATCTCTCAGAGTCGGTTCCCACGAGCCTAAGGGGATCTGCGATGGCACTTTCGCCGACATTCATGCTACTAGGGGAGCTCATCGGGGCTGCGGTGATTTTTGCGTGCGAGAAGAAGGAATCTGCATCTGCATATCTGATTCCCTTTGGCACTCAATGGATTTTCACCGTCTTGCCCTTTGCCTTGGCAATTGTGCTCCCAGAAAGCCCATCTTATCTCATTCGGAAGGGCGAATATGACAAGGCACACAAGGCAATGAAGACTCTTCATACAACCAAGATTGATGTCGAACCATTATTGACTCAAATGCGGTTATCTATTGCGCATGAGCAGTATACATCCAGGGAAATATCGTATGTTGACTGCTTCAAGGGAGTCAATAGACGCCGAACAGCAATTGTGGCATTTGCATTCATGGTTCCGAGCTTCTTTGGAGTTCCTCTCTTAGCGAGTGCAAGCTATTTCATGCAGGTGGTTGGGATGGCCTCCAGTCTCAGTATCATTGTTCTGATTCTCGGAATTGTCCTGGGTTTATTAGCCAACGCGGTCGGAATCTGGCTTATGAGTATTTTTGGAAGACGACTTCTTATGCTTGTTACGCTAGCGATCACTACAGTTATCTGGTTAAGCATGGGTATTTCTGCTTGCTGGTCAGGTAATGTTGTGATTTGGTATGTTCCTCTTCTTCCAATTGACTGCTCCCTAGCTTCTGTCCAGATATTAACGAGTATCACAGGTATACTGCAGCTTGTATGATGGCTGTAGTTGTTGTATGTGGCCTGGGTGCATGGCCAGCATCGTATTCAGTCGCTGGTGAGGCTTCTTCATTGCGGCTTCGTGCCAAAACCCAAGGCATTGGCGTTCTTTGCTATATGCTGTCCAATGTGGTTTTCAATCTTGTCTTGCCATATATCTATAACACCGATGCTGGGGATCTCAAAGGTAAAACCGGATTCGTTTACGCCGGCCTCTGCCTCGTAACATTCCTGATTACCTGGTTTATTGTACCGGAGATGAAAGGTCGCACGGCTCTGGATATTGACGCGATGTTTGAAGAAAAACTGTCTACGAGACAGTTTAAGCACTGGAGTAGTGGAGATATTCCTCACAAAGAGGGTGCCGTCTAAAAGACAACCAGTGGATACATGGATTATTTGCAATGCATCTGAGAAGAACAAGAAAATTAAGCTGATGACTATTTTATTTGGAACAATTACGAATGATCTCTCATTTAAATAGGTATTTCTTGACCTTATCATAGCATATGCTGTAATTGAATTATTGTTCACATAAGTCTCACCCTGGTAGATGAAACCGTCCCTAGTTCTTTAACTGAGGGTATACATTCACGCCGTGCGGCATCAGTTGACATGCTCCACAACAACATCCTGCGGGCCCAACTTCTCTTCCCCAGTAGGAGGCACATTGCTATCTCCGAATATCAAATCCATCTGTTCTAATGTCTTCCCCCTTGTCTCTGGGTAGAAGAAGAAGTAGCACAGCATCGCAATGACATTGAAGACAAAGAAGACGTAGAAATAGCGGAATCCAATGTTTGTGAGCGCGGTAGGCGAGAACTGCGCGAAAATTAAGTTGAAAGTCCAGTTGGTGAATGTGGTAACTGAATTTCCTTGGTTGCGAATGTCCACAGGGAAAATTTCAGCAGGGTATACCCAGGAGATAATACCAATGAAGGTATAAAAGAAGCTGAACACAAAGTTCATAGCAACCATTGCACGCAATTGATTATTATTGCTTGTGTCATAGTGCTGCGACATAGCAGCGTTCGCAACTAGTGCGCCTGCCATACCGATGGAGCCAATGATGAGGGGCTTAATCCGACCAACACGCTCAAGCGCCCAAAGGCCGCCAGTGCACCATACAATAGAGAGTGCCCCGGAAATACCGATAATCATAAGCGAAGTTTGCGCGTCAATTCCAAGAGAGGCATAAATGCGAGTGCCATAGTAGTTGATCACGTTAATGCCAGATAGCGGTCCAAAAGCTTGTACACCACAGCCAAGGATCAGACGGCGGCGCCAGGACGGTTTGGTAATAATTGAAGTCCAGGTTATTTTTGTCGAAGCTCGCTCTGCATCAATCGCATCCCGGATTTCTTGGAACTCCAGCTCGATATATTGTTCCTTTTCAGCCGTACCATCTCCATGAAGTCTGTGTAGAGTAGCCAGAGCTTCGTCGTGACGATCTTTCTCCATCAGCCATCGGGGAGACTCATTCAGGAACCAGACACCGCCAGCGAGAATAAGGCCTGGAACACATTGGAACGCAAGAGGAAATCGCCCTAAAGAGGCAATAAGTATTAAATGAGAGCTCTGTAGCCGGAATTCCTCGGTAAAACTTACACTGAAAAGCGTTGTCCATAAACGAACAACCGTATCCGAGCCACTGAGCTACGAGATATCCCCAGCTCAACATCCATTGTAAGAGTCCGGACATCATACCGCGAGTAGAGGCTTCCGCCATCTCACCAGCATACATCGGAACCACCGAAGTGAGCATACCGACAGCCACACCGGCAATGAATCGACCGATGATCAGCATGACCATATTGACCGAACCAGCTTGCAGGGCGCATCCAAAACATGATACACAAGCTCCTGCAAATACTGAGAGCTTGCGACCGAGTAGATCACCAGTGAAAACATTGATGATAGTTCCAAGAATAGCGCCGCCTTGGAACGCCGAGACAACACCGCCAGTTACATTGTCATTAGGATTAGAGAAATATTTGATGAATTCAGGCTGGCCGATCGTCGAAGTGACGATACCGCTATCGTAGCCGAAGAGGAAACCTATTAATGAAGAAATATGTTAAAGACTGCACGAGATCGTAGGCGGCTGCAATATTACCTCCAATGGCCAAGAAGACGGCGGAGAGTAGAGTGCTGATCTTGGTCATCTTGTCTCAAGCACAACTTGTGGATTTCTCTGGTCTGGAAGCCCTCACGTCGTCCGAGTCTCAGGTGGTTAGTTAAATATACGAACACTAATGTGCTGCACCCTCTTCCTACCGAAGACCAGACTAGAATAACCGACTAAACGGGTCCTCCGACAACCCAATCCACAAAAAGTCATGATTTCAAGAATCTGGGGAGGACGAGAATTCGCTCGGCGTAAAAAAGACCGAGTTCGTCCCGTATTAAGTTTGAGCTAGTTTTCTCAGGCAGTCGTGAAAACATCCCCATGGGGTTAAAAAAAGGCTACTAAAGCAAAGCCTAGAAAAGCCACCACTTCTGGGCCAATCAGATACTTTTCCCCATCCGCATCTCTTGACACAGCTAGCTTTACCTCGGGATTGCCGAGATTTACAAATTCTATGTAGCGCCATGCCGATAGATTTGGGATTGTCTGACGGCAGATTCCCGGCAACGTTCCAGATCCTAGTTTCAGGATTCGGGTGGGCTTACGAGTCTGGAAATGATTGGCCGCGAAGCACAAGCTTCTGACAATGAATTTGAATGGTCTTCACGCAGTCTTA
Source organism: Penicillium sp. G339 (assembly GCA_027569595.1). Taxonomy (NCBI): domain Eukaryota; kingdom Fungi; phylum Ascomycota; class Eurotiomycetes; order Eurotiales; family Aspergillaceae; genus Penicillium; species Penicillium sp. G339. Next base: position 712,578 of record JAPDFJ010000009.1, read on the forward strand.
AGCTGGAGCTCTCCATTAGAGCACACTCAACGTAGGAGACAGGGTCCTTCTAGGCAAAAATGTTCTGTTGCCACTCGGCAGTTCTCTATGCCGAAACTCGCGAGTCTCTGGAGGAAGGTGAGGGAAGCATAATTGGAAGAAGGCATTTTCTATATAATGAAACAATTTATAAGGATCAAGAACGAACAATAATGGCGTAAGATCCGTGATCAAGTTTAAGATCACCACCTTTCCAAACTGTCATGGCTTCTTCATCTTCACGGGTGACCTCGACTTGCTTTGATGAAGGAATTTTGACCACTCCAGATGTTCCAAACGGAACAGTAAGATTCAAAGTCACAACTTCAGATGCACCACGCTGGAACCCTATCTTGATCAACCCATATGGAGAGTCAACGGTTCCATGAACATGGTCAAATTCAGACTCATAAGGAGGATCGACCTCGAAGGTTCGGTAGGCATTTTCAATCGGCTTCAAGCCTAAGACCGCAGCATAAAACCACTCATAAATCGTACCAAGCATGTCGTGACACTTGCTGCGGCACTCGTCTTGCCAGAACTCCAACAAAGTGGTTTCGCCACGTCGTAGGAATCGCATGTAGGAGGGATGTTCCTCCTGCCGGGCCATCTTCAGTACTATATCGGGGCGCTTGGCATCGGCCAAGGTATTGAAGAGGAAACGGAGGCCTATTTCGCCCGATCGCATACGCCCGTCGGAAGTGTCATCCAAAAAGGCAGCCATAACATCTTTCTTATGTTCAGGAGGGCATAAGTCAAACTGAAGAGCCATGGCCTGGGCAATTGCTGTACGGTCCCGGCAAGGGAAGTCATCCAGAGAGGTATAATATGCGTAAGGGCGTGAGGGGTCATCTTTGACCAGGAGGTGGCGGTTATAGGTCTCGTAAATACGAGCAGACCATTGTCTATACTTCGCGGCTTCATCCAATTTTCCAAGCTCGCGAGCCATCATCTCAACACATTGAAGGCACTTATAGTAGATGGCTGTCTCAATGTTGGCTTGGTGGTTGCCGAAGGCAATGTCCCGACCCCAGTCTCCCAGTCCATGTTCGATCAGCCCGCCTTTTCGTTCCTTTGTGCGCATATATTCCATGTATCGCACTGCAGCTGGGTACACCTTGGGAATGACATGTGTGGAACCGTAATATCGCAGGAGTATATCCGGCAAAAGGCACAGAGCACATCCCCATGTGATAGTGTCATGGAGTGGCCCGCACATGTACCGAATCTCGGGGGCCATGGTCGGAACAAGTCCACTTGACTCCTGTGCATCCAGAATGTCATCGAGAATTTTGGTGTACAACGATTCCATGTCTCGAATATATTGCGTGGCAGGTGCAAGTAGATGTGTGACTTCGAGCCAGCCAAACTTTTCAACTTGCGGGCAGTCGGTGTGATAGCTGAACAGATTGCTGTTGAATGTCCAGTAAAGTGCATTGAGCAGGCTGTTCACATCTTCCTTGTCTGTCTTCATGGTTCCAAGCCTTCGAGCAGCAGAGGATATATGACGACCAACAGCGGAGTGAATAATCGGTAAACCCTCTCCAGCGTCAAGTGCTACACCCTCCACTTGGATATATCGAGCACTTGTGAAACAAAAGTCTGGTTCCCATGTCTCCGGCTTGCCTGTTCCAGCAAGGTAGACTCTAGAGAAAACGCCTGTCTCGAACTCCTTGAACAGTGGATCTGGCATAAAAACGGTGCCATCTTCTTTGACAGTTTCGGAATATCGCACAATAATTTCAGATCCAGCGGAACCTTCAGCAACAATTTGAACCATGGTAGATGCATTTTGACCAAGATCGAAGCAGACAACGCCTTTGCGCGGGCTGTATGTTTTCACGGGATTGAAAGTCTCGTGCAGTATAATCGGTGGCTGTGTCTGATAATAAATGTGACCCCGAGGGCCGGTCAAAGGCTTCGCAGATGTCCAGCCCTCGCCGGAAAATCCAGGTTCATCCCAGTTAGCAGGATAGAGCCTTCGGTCATGGGTTTCCGATGCATATATGTTGGCCAACGTGGTCGCGCTCTTTCTCACACTCCATGTAGGATCCGAAATGAGAGTCTCCTTTAATCCATTTTCATAGAAAATATGCAGCTCACAAAAGAAGCAAAGCTCGTTACCGTATCGGACATATGTGTTGTCCTCATACATTGGCCAGAAGAATCGATCGTCACCCTTATCTCCTGCATAAAATCCATTGCCAACATGAGCGCCCATAACATTCTCTCCAGCATTCAAATGCTCAGTGACATCATAGGAAGTGAATTGAACACGCTGGTGATAGCCAGTCCAGCCAGGATCGAGGCGATGATTCGAAGCTGCTTTTCCATTCAAACTCATATTAAAGTGGCCCAATCCGGAAGCGAACAAGATAGCGCGGGTCGGCCGCCTGGGCAATTCAAACGACTTCGTGAGATAAATGGGCTTGTCGCCTCCATCACCAATCCAGACAGCCTTCCACCGGTTTTCTTCATTTTCGAACCAGGTGCGGAAAATGAGACTGGAATGCGGCATGTATGTTTGATTCATAGAGTATGGTGGCAAGAGACGAGATCGAGGATAGGCCGTGAAGAAGTGCTGAATCGGACTTCGGTGGACTTGGTTGTGGTTATCCCACACCATCACCTGCCAGTAATAACTGCAGGTCGATTTGAAGCCATCGTCCAGCTTGCAGAGGATATTCCGTTGTTCATTGCTTTCAACACGTCCAGAATCCCAATCGAGGTTGGATATGTCGAGGTCGGACGAGTCGAGGGCCTTTGGGTTCGACGACAGAACAATTCGATAGGCGGCCTGAGTAGTACCCCGCGTTTTGCTATCGATCACCCAATAGAAGCGGACCTCGTCGGTGTCTATACCAAGGACCTCGTGGAATCCATGTATCCCGCAGCGGGAAAATACCAAGATGGGCGAGGACACGGACATTATCGCCAACGCACCCTGCAAATGATGGAAATAAGTGAGCAAATCGACCTCGGCAAGAGTCTGAAAGTTGAGTTGCTTGAGATGCTATAGTAGTCTGGAAACGCGGTTCTCAAATTGGCAACTGACAACGCCAATCTCGGTGTTCGGAAAACCCGAGTCCAACAGGGTCTTTCGGTATCTTCCACCCCGAGCTTCGCTTAGGTGGCACCATGCAATAAACTGGAGTTCAAGGCGCAGGAACATGATTGGCTCCCCCAACGAAAGCAGGCCCGGTGTTTCAACAGGCATTAAGTCGGCAGTGTCAATCGGCAATCTTGATGACTCGGTTTTGCCGATAATTTGCCGTGAAGGGTTTCTCTAGTCTGTCGATTCCCCGCGTTTTCCCCTTTCCCCGCGTTACAGGGATCAGGTCGGATTATTCCGAGTGATTCGTCATGTATCTTGAAGTTGAATGCTTCTAGGATAGTTCTTGTCATTGAGAACAAGATAAAATTTCCAACTTGCGAGGGACATTTCTATTGTTGCCGTCTATCTTGGCTCACGAATTGAATTGCACACTGTAGATTGGGATCGGCGTTAACCCGTAGGGCATGAGATCATCCCTCAATGATCATTGCTGGGCGAAGCGAAGCCCAATAAGTTTATTATTCCGGCCTGGCTTGGAAAAGCCGTACATGCCTTGGCGCACTTTTCGTGGGGTAAGATGAGTTATAAAAACCGTCTTGTGCAATTCAAACAATTGGTTTCGTGCCCGTAGTCTTTTCCAAGTTTTATCTACATCATGCTCTGGAGCTCTGTCCTTTCAGTCGCCTTGCTTGGTGCTCCAAGCTTTGGTTCCCCGACATCCACACAGAAGTCCAAGTATGTTGATTGGAGGAATTTCAAGGCATACGGAGTGAATCTTGGAGGATGGCTCGTTCAAGAGTCGACAATTGATACCACATGGTGGGCCGCATATTCTGGAGGCGCGTCGGATGAATGGGGTCTTTGCAAAAATCTTGGCTCTCGCTGCGGTTCTGTGATGGAGAAGCGATATGCCTCCTGGATAACGACGTCCGACATCGATAAGATTGCTGAGTCTGGCGTAACCCTACTGCGTATCCCAACGACATATGCTGCGTGGATCCATTACCCGGGTTCTCATCTCTACTCCGGCGAGCAAACTACATATCTGAAGGCGATCACGAAGCATGCGATCGAAAAACATGGAATGCACATCATTCTTGATGTTCATGGTTTGCCTGGTGGTATTAACGGACTGACGATCGGCGAAGCCACCGGCCATTGGGGCTGGTTTTACAATGAAACCAACTTCGATTACTCCATGAAGGTGGTCGACGCTGCGATATCTTTCATCCAGGAGTCTGGCCACCCTGAGCATTTTACCTTTGAGCCTATGAATGAGCCGGCAGATAATCCCGATATGTCTGTATTCGGTACCCCAGCTGCCTTATCTGATTCGGCTGCGACGTGGGTGTTGAAATACATTAAAGCCGTTCTTAGCCGAGTCGCCTCTGTCAACGATAAGATCCCGGTCATGTTCCAAGGAAGTTTCAAGAATGAGAAGTATTGGTCTGGTAATTTTTCTCAGCACGAGAATCTTGTGTTCGACAAGCACAACTATTATTTCGAAGGTCGCAACACTACCTCGGAAAACCTCCCTTCCTATATCTGCACGGATGCCAAAGCGACTCCCGGAGACGGCAAATTCCCAGTATATGTGGGTGAATGGGCGATCCAATCCCTCTACAACAACAGTTTCGCCTTACGCGAGCGTAACCTCAACGTCGGACTTGCCGCTTTCCACAAATTTGCCCATGGATCGTCATACTGGACATGGAAATATTCTGGAAATGCCACGGTCGGGGGACAGGGCACACAGGCTGACTACTGGAACTACGAGGAGTATGTCGACCGAGGTTATTTCCATCCTAAGGCCAGGGATGCTGCATTCTGTCACTAGTTCTGTTCCGCATGTCATCGGAGGGCGTGAATAAGCCCGAGTTATGTAAGGCATTCCGCTTTGACTCACATTAGAAATTCAAGTGGAACTTTAGGAGTCAAAATGCCCCTCTTTCTCCTTACAACCAAATTGGCACTTCGCTTTCTGTCATAATGAGTACGAATTCCAAAATTATTCTTTATCCGTGGGATCCAGAGTCAACTGCACATCGGCAATGGCTTTATTGGCAACGGGTCGAGTGTACTTGGCATCAGGATATGGTCGAAACCAAATGGAGACAACAGCAGAAAAGCGGCGAAAAATGCATATACTGGATTGTGAGTAGACAGCCTAAGGGGCAGTCAGCATGTGCCATCCGCGCTAATATGAGGCTGAAAGGTCCTCCATGCCGACCACTCCGAAGCATCTAAAGAGCTACAGCTTTCCCCTGAATTAAAGGTACGGGAAACAAAGGAAGTCAATTACAGTAAATATATTGACACTGTAATAGGCTATTGGCCAGCTACAAGATACAGCCGTATCTCTTAACGCCGTGTCTCGCCACCCGTCCAAGCAATCCTTCATCCCAATTGGGCACATTTCTCTTGATTCCAAGAACCCAGATGCAGCCGACTTAGGTATTGAGGTACCATCTGAGGGTGTCTACTGGATCAAAACATTTTTTGTTCAACACTCCCTGCAAAGCAAAGGTGTTGGACGTGCTGCAATGGATGAGGTGGAGGGCATGGCCGTTAGTCCGCCACTTTTAGCAAAGACCTTGATGTTGGATACTGTCGAGAAAGGCGATCAATTGCGAGAGGATTTTGCAAAAGCCACATACAATGGCATTCCAAAGGTACTAACTTCACTTCTTGGACTTGCAATGGACGTATGGCTTATGTTTCTAGGTTACAAATCAAGATTGGTATACTCGACGGGGATACCAGACGATTGGAATGGTGCAAAACTATTACGATGTTAGAGATAGGCATGGCAAAAAGTGGGATACTAAGACAGTCTTCATGAGGAAAGACATTTGTTGATCTGCGCCGGACAGTGTAATGCACTGGGGACTGAGGGGAGCAAATCTATCTGACTTCCATGTGCTATGCCGAGACGAATTTCCATAGGACTGGAGGGTATAGTTTGAGGATTGGATACTTAGAACCGGTTTGCAGTGATAAGAATAAAATGTGGCGTTGTCAATCAATTTAAAAAGAGAAGCTAGTATGAATAATTGCGTTGGGTTCATTAATTATCTCCTATATAAGAACAACAACAGCCAAGATAGCAATGAAATAGAAAGTCGCAAATTTTTCAAACATCCGCGTAGCGTTCGTAAAGTACAGAAAAAGCAAGCAAATCAAAGCAAAGCGAAGCAAAGGATGAAAGTAAAAACGACACGAAGTGAACACTCAAGCACCAAACATGAAAAGAAGAAAGATTAAAAGTCATCGCAGTTTGAACCAGCCAAACAAATACTCTTCAATTATTTCTTGTTTCCACCCAGACCAAGAGCATCAGTCAGACTTCCCAGACCAAGGCCGTTGATCAGTTTGTCCAATCCCAGTCCACCGAGCAGGCCGTTCAGAAGGCCACCGAGACCAAGGCCATCCAGCAGTTTGCCTACCAGACCCAGAACACCGCTCAAAAGAAGACCAACAGCAGCGATGATCTGGAACAGAGGCTCCGATAGCAGAGCCCAGAGGGGGTTCAGCTTCTTCTTAGCATGAGGCATGTCGGCAATGCGCTTCTTGCCGTTGTCGATTGTCTTGACAACAGCCTCAGTCAATTCCTTGAGCATATCGGCCAGCTGGTACTCCTCGGGAGTAGCATCGCGAGAAGATGCGCGTGCCTTCGCGGTGGCAGCGATGCGACCATCCGGGTCAAGGGCTCGAATTGCGCCATTGCATTCTTGGAGAATGTGGCCAGCTTGCTCGATGAGAGGCTTGACACTTTGGACGAGCTTTTCTTCGTCAAGCTCATCCTTGGGAGTGCGGTCAGCCTTCTCGAGAGCCTACAGATAAACATATTAGTATTTTTGTGACAATAACAAGAAAGTTGGTTTCGACATACCTCAGAGATTTGCTTGCAGACCGGCTTCACTTGGTCCAGAGTCTGGCGCACAATGTTGCACATCTTCTCTGCGAGCTGACGATCGTGCTCGGCCTTAGCCTGTGCTTCCTGCTCTTCAGCTGTCGGACCCTCTTCCTCTTCAGGCTCTGGCTCGGGGATGTGCTCGATGAGGGTGCATTCGCCCAGCTTGTTGCCGTCGTTGTCAACAACAAAGCCATTGTCATCGATGGTCTTTCCAACGAGAGTGGCCAAGTTTCCACTCGTCAACTTGCCAATGAGGTTGCCATCAGCATCGCGAACCTCGCCCTCCTTAGTGACCTTGCGACCAGCCATGGGGTTGATATCGCGCTGTTTCTCCTCGGGCTCCCAACGCTCAGCCTTGCCGATTGAGTTTCCGTTCTTGTCGAGAACATCGCCATCTTCGTCTACCTTGCGGCCTAGGAGGCGTTTCGCATCTCCCTCAATGAGACGTCCGATGATACGGTCGCTGTCCACGACCACGCCATCCTTCGCGACTTGAGCGTTGTCAAAGCCGTAGAACGGACCCTCGGCCTTGTGCTGCTCGGCGCCGGGGATGAGCTCTGCACGACCAACGACCTGACCATTGTCGCCCCAGATCTGTCCCTTGCCGTCAACCTTACGACCGGCAAGACGCTTGTCACCCTCGACGATGCGTCCGAAGACAGCACCAGTGGCGGGATCAACGACGTTGCCGCTTTTGTTCACAACCTTGCCTTCAAGGATGGAAAGATCTTCTTCTTCGGGCTCCTCCTCTTCTTCGGGCTCATAGGGCTCAGCACGACCCTTGACGTTGCCGTATTTGTCGGTGATCTCGCCATCTTCATCGACAGCGCGACCGCGCAGCTTCTTGGGGTCGCCTTCGACGAGCTGGCCAACGATAGCGCCATCCTCATCCTCGACGAAACCATCCTTGCGGACGACCAGGCTCTCCATACCGGCGAATGGCCCCTCAGCCTTGGTCTCCAGCTCCTCTTCGGGGATAAGCTCGACGCGACCAACGACCTTCTTGCCATCGTAGATCTCGCCGTCCTCGATTCTCTTGCCAGCAATTTCCTTGGGGTTGCCCTCGACAACGCGAGCAATGGGGAAACCTTCGGATCCGATGACATATCCAGCCTTGTTGCAGTGCATGCCATTCAGAACAGAGACATCGGGAGCAGCCTCCTCCTCAGGTTCGGGCTCTTCATAACGCTCGGCGCGGCCGATGACACTGCCGTGGCGATCGAGAATTTCACCATCCTCGTCAACTCCACGACCAATGAGCTTCTTAGCGTCACCTTCAACCAGCTTGCCAACACGAGTGTCGTTCTCGTCTTCGACCCAGCCATCTTGGCCGACGACAAGCCCCTCAAGACCAGCGAAAGGACCTTCTTCGTCCTTGTCATCTTCAACCGGGAGAGCCTTGACCTTGCCAATGACATTGCCACGGTTGTCCCAGAACTGGCCTTTCTCATCGAGGTTAGCACCGAGGCGCGAGATCTTCTTGGGATCACCTTCAATGAGCTCTCCGACGGGCTTGCCAGTCTCATTGTCGATGACATATCCGCGCTTGTTGCAGGTCAGACCTTCGAGGGTATCGAGACTGGGGATGCGCAGGTTGGATTCCTCGACAGCATCCTCGGCGGTTTCTTGGGCATCTCCAACGGTGTCTTCTGCTGTCTCCTTAGCTTCGTCAACCTCGGGTACGGCATCTTCAGCCTGCTCGGCAGCATCTTCGGCGGTATCTTGAACACCATTGATGTTGTCTTCGGCGGAATTTGTGGCTTCGTCGATGTCCGGAACAGCATCATCCACTTCATTCTTGGTGTCATCAACGGCATCTTCAGCCTCGCCGGCAATATCGTCAACGGCACCCTTAGCTTGGTCGGCATTCAGCCCATCTTGGGCATCTTGAAATTCATCCTCAAGGTCATCCTTTGTACCGTTGACTTGAGATGTGGCATCGCCGACGGCCTCTTCGATGGCCTTCTTCTGTTCCTCGATAGGAATGAGCTCGACACGACCAATAGCATCGCCTTCATCATCGACAATTTCACCGTCATCATTCAGTGTGTATCCAATAAGATCTTCAGGATCACCCTCGGTGATCTTGCCAACGACTTGACCAGCAGAGTTCTTGATCACGCCGCCATCGGAAACAGGCAGACCTTCGAGCTGAGACAGATCGGTAACCACATCCTTCACAGCATCAAGCTTAGACTCAGCTTCAGCGGGCAGATTCTTCGCTTGATCGACAGCGCCTTCGAGGACATCGACGCGACCAATGAGGTCACCATCCTCATCAACAATTTCTCCGTCGTCACCCACAGTCTGGCCAACGAGGTCTTCGGGCTCCCCTTCCACAACCTCGCCCAGAGGGTTTCCATCTTGACCGAGAATCTTGCCTCCATCAGAGATGACGTGACCCTTCAGTGCAGATAGATCGATGGGGATGTTGGGCAAATTGTTTGTAACGGTCGAGGCACCCTGTTGTGCGGTATCCTTGGCCTTGCCAGCAAGGCCCTTGGCTTTGCCCGCGATGCCACCAAGCGGAGCTGCTGAACCGGATGCCTGAGAGGCGACATCATCAGGTGGAGAGGCGGCACGGCGCTGCTCTGAGGATGCAGACTTCTTTGGTTTCGGCGACGGTGTCGAGGGGATTGATTGTTCGTCAATGTTGTCTTCGATAGGCTCGGGTGCCTTGGGGGTAAGCTTGCGAGTAGGTGTCTTCTTCACTTGCTTGGGGGATTCAGAGACGCTTGGCTTGGAAGCTGCACTGGATCCGGAGCCCTTTCGGGTCTTGAGGGGAGTTCCAGCTTTCGATCCCAGCTTGGGGGGTGCTTTGCCAACAGCGGGGGACGACATTGTGTTTTTGAGTTTGGTATTTGATGGATGAGTATTGAATCAGGAGCACGGTATTGAAGCTTCTTTGGTCGGAGCTTGGATCAACAGTAATGATGATATCAGGAGTCTGTATTGATTGATTGAACCAATGAATTGATTAGATGTTCGTCGTGGTAAGACAGTGACGTCGTGAACTTCGTGGACGGAGGTATGTATAATGTACAATAGTGAAGACCGGAAGGTAGGGTTCGAGACTAATGTAAAGAAAACTTTTGTGATGTGAAAGATGAAATCAAGAATCTCGGGATTCTTGCGGAATGGAGAGTGTTTAAATGAAATTTCGAGTATTCTGATATCATCAAGCATGAACGTTCAGCCCAGCAATCTATATAAGTTCCTGTGTCAGGCACGAAACCCAGAGAGCCTACTACGTCACTATTGTTGATATCATAGCTAGCGCTGTAACCAATGTTTCAATCCCTGCTACGCATGTTGTAGATCGACCCAAAGAGTCTGCACGGTGCACGGTGCAGCTATGCAGGATGGAGGGCCACAAAGCCACAGGGCGGCCGTTGGTATCAGCACTGGCATCATAATAGCGGGTCTTGGAAGCTAACTTGATGAATCAAGACGCGTCTAGAGACTGACGATCCTTGATTGTAGCCGGGGGGCTTGCGAATCAGAGCTCGCGGGGGGCATGTGGCTAGATCGGGATATGGAAGGATGGGTGGAGGTGGAGCACGGCGTAGCCGGTATGGAGTATAACATGACGCGGAGGGATATTCAGGTAGCACCACTTTTACGGGGCAGCAGTTGGTCTTCATGACTCGACGTGGCTGCATGCAAGTTTATACAATCGACTCTATCCTTCAGCTCTCTCGGTGTTACTCATTCAACCCCAAAACCTCACAAACAATCTGTCTCTCGCGAAGGAATGAATCTTTTTCATGGGTACCTGACTGGCTTACTCGCGTACTAAAACCAGTTACGGTATCTTGCCATGGCAGATCTTGCAAGACGGAAATAGGTCCCCTTTGATAAATGACTGGTTTTCGACAGGTCGCGATCCATGGAAGCACCCTTTGGATAAAACGTGGGCGGGCAAATTAAGTCTTCGGATAGGCTGATTCCAGGGGCCCTTGCTCCATCCCAATTTGCCTTCGCGCTTTCTACCGCTGTCAGTCCCTGTCATGGTGCCTTGTCCTGTCATAGTGCCTTGTCCTGTCGCTCATGACAAGCACGGCGTGGGCCGCTGCCAGTGTCGACGTCGTTTGTGCATGGCCGGCCATCAAGTTATTGGCATGAACAATGAGAACCATTACATCAGATGTTACTTTTTGACACTGCAGAGGTTTGACAGTGTAACTAGGTTTCTTCACCTTAATTTCCATATCTGCCTTCTCTCAATAGGCAGACATCGTTCGATCTAAATTCATCATCATTCCTGTTTTGGCGTGGCAGCGATGACGAGACCAGTAAGCTATTTGTAGGTTGTACTGCTACCTTGATATAAACCCCGTCAGCAGCTGGCCAGTGCATGTCAAGCCAGATCGTCGTAAGGACCAGGGCTTCCCTGTCGGCTCCAGCATGAGTGGAGGAAAAGAGGGTCGAGCGCAGCCAAAGCCACCGGAGTCTCGGCCGGATGAGATCATGCTCGATCGGGCGATTCATCATTTTTAATCTATTTGAGTGGAGCCGTCAGCCACACAAGTCATCCGAGACGACAACTGATATCATGGGGCAAATTTCAAGGCAGGGCGAGCTCTTGTACTCCTGAACATTGTACCATGTATCCTGAATTATCTCCGCTTGGATTGAATCATATTATTGCAGGTTTATTCTTTGGTGCGACCATAGAGGCCTCATCACAATCGATCAGCGACCGTTTTCCCGCCGCGTGGACATCGGGCCCACTGGAAAATCTCCGACAGCGCGCCAAATCAGAGTTTAATACTAGGGTCAACGGCGTGCAAATCAAGTTTTTGATGGGTACCTCCTGTTTTTAGTAACTGGGGCGGCCTGTCCTTTATTCATCATGAGTGGCCATAATCTATTGATGTTTTATCGGCGTGGAGAATGTAGCATTCTTCACGCAATGGAGACTCCGACCCATTCATTGTCATTAAAACAATGCCTTAGTTTTCTAGCTGCCAGCTTTAAGGATCAATTATTTACTAGGTTACTTTTCAAGTTGATCTTTTCCTCGCAGATTTGCCAGTAGCTATGTGCGGGCTCGACACAGTCTATCTGCTACCTACCTTATGCTAAATATCGGAAATATACATAATCTCCATCCATCTTCAAGTTCTTAACAGTAGTACTACTGCGGTCGCATATGGTATCAAGCTTGTCTGCACGGGGAATTGGCCAACTGGGAGACGGAGTTTAGTCGATGGAAAAGAGAAAATGTCATCGAGACTAGGAATGCTAGCCACTACTGTATGCTACTTTAAATGCCAGCCATTCGGCGGCAGTTCCTACAGACCCGGCGACATGCAATCGGGATTTGATATCGATTGGCACGCTTGCCGCTTACCCGCCATTGAATTCGCTGGGCCTACTCCCTGCAGGGCAGTCCGAGTCGGTGGCAATAGATCCGATTTCTCCTAGCTTCCAGATGTGCTCCTGCATGTATCATCACAGCACGGCCCCCGATCGTTACCCATGTTTATTTAGCTCGAACGTCGCAAAGCAGGTTGTAATCCAACACCATGGCTAGGTGGATCACGCTTGGACTGGACGATATGAATGGCCTCAGATCCTATCAGTCTTTTCCCAACGAGATGGCGGATGTACTCCATTGTCCATTCTTGGCATCGTTTGTTGTAGGTCTAGATACAACAGTTATTGTTAGCGAATCTGTTCAGCCAATAGAGCTTCTTAAACTGGGAGGCTTACATCATTCACTGGAGCCAGGAAGTTCTCGCTGATCCCAGGGGGGGACACTCGGGAGGCAGCAACCTCAATCTCCCCTTTGGGTTCGAAGTCGGTACTCTTATTATCGGTTGTAGAGTCAACGATATTTCCAGTGCTGACGTCTCCAAGTGGTATCATAGAGTAGTGCTCTTGTGTGTCGTTGACGGGGGAGTAATTTCGCTTGAATTCGAGGATATAACCAGTCATTGGTGCACCGACAACCTGAATCAACGTTCCTTGCTCTGGCTCTGCGGCGGCAGGAACAAAGATCGCAAAGTGCGCCCGTTGAAACTCTGCATTTCGGGATGAAACTAGATAAATCGTTCTGGATGTCATAAAGTGCTGTCAGAATGGTGTTGAGGATAAAGAGAAGAGAGTTCGTTGGCCTTGGTTAGGGGGATGACGTAGAGCGGAGACGGATGCGGGGAAGTACAACCCCCCAGCCTCGTCTAGTTTAGCTGGGCCTGGTTACACCTGGAACTTCCAATGATGCTGCTCGACAACTTATAGTAGGATATTGTTCTGTGTGCCTTGTCTTGAACTACATTCCATGATATTTGAGCGAGGAGGTCAAAAACAGCAGCACTTGAAGGCATGAGTTGTTCCACAGTTTGTTTAGGAATAGTTCCATAATATCCGAACAGCCTTTCAACACAGATATTAGTGGGTCCTTAGTATAGTCAAGTACAGCAGTATCTCCTTGAATGCCTCCTGGACTGTCTACTCTAGTGCTTACTAAGGTGCCAAACAAAGGATCTCCAAGCCCACCAATCGTACTTTAAACGACTGGCTGAGATTTTCATCGGACTGGATGCTTGACTCCGGCACAGCATGAACACCGTGATGCTTACTATGCAGATATGTCTTATAGTAGCGCAAACCATCCTATTGATATAAATACATGGTCTTTCTCTATCTAACTACCCCTTATCCAAACTTATAGCTTATGCTGGTTCATTACGCGGTTCAAATGAGCCCTGCCTGTAATTTGTTCGAACGAAAAATAAAATTGTCTCCCGGAACTAGATACACATGATGCAGACTAGATGAGCGTGATGTTTTTTTCTTCCATCGCGAGACCAATCTGATCCATAGTCAAGCGCATCCTGATATTTTGATTTGTTTTCGGGTCCAGCTCCGCTGGTATCAGCATCTCCCAAATATCCTCCCTAGCCGCGAGCGAAGCTTGGAATTTTTCCCATTTCCACAAACCAGTCTCAAAGGGAGCAAGCCATGTTCGTGCCAAATCATTACCCGGAAACGCGGCCCAAGTGGAGCTCGTCTGCTTCTCAGGGAATGCCATTATCCTTAGAAGTTTCTCCGTTGTCTCTGCCCAAGCTTTTATCTCAGTTATGTGCGAAACTAAATCTTCTGGCTCGGTGTCCTCGTATCCCTCGGGAGGTGCTGAGGATCCTGAAACGAACGAGAGACAGAATCTTTCAAGATCCCACGTATACTCTGATCGGAGCTTTGATGAAAATAATGTTCCCCATGCTGAGTTCAGTTCATCTGCTCCGGGCATGTTCTCCGTGCCGCGAATATCATCATCTTGCTCCTCGAGGTACTCAACAAAGGACCACAGTTTTTTATGATCCTGGAACATCGGGCCTAGTTTGCGCGCATAGCTTCTCCATGAATCTCTTAGAGACTTTTCTATTCCTCTCAGCTCTGAGAAGCTGATCTTCAATAGGTCCAGAAACCTGGAAATCGAATGGAAGAATGTGCGCTGGTCTGGGTCAGGAGCAATATTCAGGTGTTGCGAGGTCAGGTCAAGTAAATGAGAGTCGAATTCCACAATTCTATCAATATCTTCAGCAGGAAGAGGGTATATGTTGAATATTGTTGGCGGAGATTCTGTTGAGGTATCTTCTTCCCAAGGCCAATGAAACGTTGCGGATTCCGGTAATCGATAGAAGACCAGACATGTGGTGATTAACGAGTACGCCTCTTTTTCAGGCAGGAATCGCAAGAGAACGGGATGATCCATTCCCTGGAGAAGGAAGACATGGATATCATCTTGGCGGGGTTGGAAACCAACTAACTCCATGATGCTCTCTTGGGATGTCACAATATTCCCTTGATTGTCTCTTGGAAAGACGCCGCGACGGGCGCTAACCCCAGGACGCCTTTGGAATAATTGCCATCGGCTCGAATAGGAGCACATTTTGATTCCGGAACATTGCAAGGCCCTGGACTTCGGATCGACAAGAATCTCAGTGTTGTTTGGTACCATGCCATGGAATGAAAATGGTATAATCCCGTCGATACCCAGATCAGGGCTCCCAATCTCATGGCTGGGAAATTCCAGCTTATGCCTTTTGGTCCAGTCAGGAACCCAAGAGGGGATATCGAGGGTTGATCGACCTGAGCCCGCGAAATTTAGGATTCTCATGTCACAAAGATAGGTAGCAAGGTACGCAGCAATTCCTGTATAAACATCCTCAACGGACAGCGAATAATCCGGTCTGATGGCGTCGTCCACAAGGCCCAGAATACCGAATACTTTATCACGGGGATCGGTGCATTCGTATCGACAGGCAGTGAGAAGGATGTCCAGAAGTTCGCATTCTGAGGGTTCGATTTCACCCAGTCGATGTAAGATTGAGTCGCAGGTGGAATCCGGTACACCAGTTATTCTAGTCCCTCGAGGCCATATGGTAGCATCTCCAGAAATGAGAACCACCTTTCGACCCATCAGAAGCTCCTGAAATACCCACACACGGGAAAATATCGGTAGTCTAGAGAAATGCCTCCAAGCATTTCGGGTATCTACAGAATTCAGATAAACAACACCACTCGCTTCCGCGTCTTTCAAGCGTTCCTGTATCAGCTCAATATCAGGCGAAGTGTCCCCTATGTATGCAAGAACTTTCGTGGCATTTGCATAAATCTCACGCGAAAGAATGACTTGGTGATTTCTCTCAAGAATATCATTCAGATCAATACAGAGCTCATCAACCCATAAAAGATGCGCCAGGCCAAGTCTTCTGATATTCCGCAGAGCAGCTTCGCAGTATTGATGCACGTAGATAATATCCCAGAAGGTACCTATAAAAACTGGTTTCCATAGAGAGGAGCCATCAGCAGTGACAGCAGTTGTATAAGAAACAGCATCATATGTCTGAACGGGCTGTTCGCGCAAATGTGTTTTCTCCAGCGTGACGTGAACCGGCCCATCTAGATCATCGCATGGCATTAAGTGGACAAGTCGAATCTCATCATCGAATAAAATCTCCGGTCTCGCCATTTCCCCATTTTGAATCCCAGTCGATCCCATGCGAGATACCTTCCGAGGAGGCTGAGTGATTTCAACAGCGGAAGAGAACTCGCCCAAGTACCGCGCCTTCGCGGGCCATTTTAACGATTGATTCTCTGTTCTTGGAGGTGGGGACCGAGTATTCTCAGACGGGTTGGGTATTTCATCAAGGGGTGCTAGTGCGGAGCAGCTTTTGCAGTGGGGAGTCCGAGTGACGTTGGAATTGATTAGGACGATTTCGGGACTCTGACAGCCATCCATATGCCAGCGCCTCATGTTGGCGCTTTTTCTGGTGGTGCTCGTGTTTGAGTGAATGCTTGAGGACTTTAAATTCAAACCAGCTCCTCTGGGCTTCTTTTATGGCCGACGGCCGACGGGCTAGGCTACGCGCATTGGATTTTAGGCCCCAATGTGGCGTTGCGGGGCTCGGTCCTATTCGTGAGATTCTATTTGGAATGATCTTCATGAGTCAACTTTCGCAATCACGATTTTATTTTTGGGATATCTCGGCACTAATCCACAGCATAAGAATATTGGCTGGTAGGGCTGAACGTCAACTTGCTCAAATGTTTTGTCCATCATCAACCTTGAATGCCATCTAGTGATATCTAACCCCGATATTCTATTTACTAACAGGGCTTATTCTAACCTGATTCCCCATCTCGTTCTGCTTCGGCTTCGACAGTTTTAGGTTGCGCACCACTAAACAACCCAATAGGAATAGCCGTCACACCGCACAGCACCCCCAACACCAAGGTCATAGCAGCCCAACCAGCATGAATCCGCATTCCACCCGCCAATATCGGACCGAGGAGTTGACCCGCGGCAAAAGCCATATTGAACAGCGCATAAGCCTGCGCGACCGGGCTTTTATCCCCAAACGCGCCGGGATTCTCGATTTCATAGTCTCCAACGACCTGGGAAACTTCTGTCATGGAAGTCACTTCGACAGTGACAATAGCAAGACCTAGGATGAGTAGAAGGCTGGTCAAGAGGACGATATCGGTGGTTGTATTTTCGTTGACGAATCGCATTGAGATCCAAACGCATGCTGAGATCAAGAAGGCGATTGCTGCTGGGATTCGTACTCCGACTTTACTTGTTAATTTCCCGACCTGCACGCCTGCGAAACTTGGGACTGATGAGGCTACGAATATTAGCCCTGCGCCGCCGGAGGACCAGCCGAATGTCTCCATGACATATAAAGGAAGTGTCTGGGTATATTAGTGGGGTTGTGCGGAGCTGCTTGCCGGGAGGGGAGACGCACAGTTTCCAAGGCAGCGAATATTACTGCCATCACGACGGTTGCAATGCATGCAAGGGGTAGTCGGGGGGATCGGAGGAGATGGAATATCGTAGCGGGTTTGCGATGAATTTGTCTTGAGTTTTCAGTGCAAGGGGTCGAGGATCTCAACAAGGGTGTCTGCTCGCTGTTATCATGCTCAGTGGGGGAATTCCCTGTTTGGTGAGACTCGAAGGTATTATAAGCGTCAGAAGGAGAGGCAAACTCCTGCGGATGCAAAGCGGGTTTATCGTGAACAGATCCTTGACAACGGTCAGCGTGGTAACACGACATTTTAAATATCCGATGATATGACAACTCACTTGACACTTCGATCATAGCGAATCGCAAAATCACATCCACAACAATCAGCCCGGCGGGTATAGAGAAGGTACCATAAAAGCCCAACTTTTCATACATCACACCACCAATAATAGGGCCAAGTAGAAAACCCCACGTCAATGCGATCGTCGTATATCCCATTGCCTCCCCGACACGCTCGGGGTGAACATTATCCGCGATAATCGCAAGTCCAACGACCCATACCGCTGCTGCGGATAGTCCCTGGAGACCGCGTGCGATTAGGAGAAGAGCCATTGAACGAGCCACTACGAATAGAGTAGTCGAGGCGCCTAGCGCGATGAGGCCGAGGACGAAAGGCAATCGCCGAAATCGAGAGTGGTCTGCGAACCAGCCGAATAGCGCTGTTATTTGTTAGCTTTTGAGCGAGATCCGAGATCCGAGACTCCAGACCTCTTTTGGGGGAATTAACCTACGCGATCCGACTAGGAGAGTCGCGCCGTACACGGCTAGTAGAATTGATACCCATGATTGTGCTGTTTGGATGAGTTAGTCTTGAACATAGCGGGGCAATGGGAGTAGTTGGAGTAGTCGGGGTCATACCATCTTCTTCCCGAGCACCGATGCGATCAACCAATGCGATGGGGATAATAGGAACGATCTTGCGAAATTGGACGTTAGAAAACTTCATATTCATGGCATTTCTTTGATCTCACCATGCCATAAATGAAAACATCCTAATAAAGAATATTAGCGACCGTGATGGCCCGCACGAAACAAGAGGAGACATACCGTGAAGATGGCAATCGACACAACGACCACAACAAACGACTCGGAAGAACGAAACGTGTATAACCACGGCTTTGAGGAATCCATATCGAAGAAACAACTGTACATGAATCACTCAACCCAGACTGCGGAGCCCCCTCACGACCCAAACGGAAAAGCACGGTTGACGGTTGATAGTTGACGATGGCAAGATCTTCTCCGCTTAGGGGCAGTGAGGAGCCAACAATAGTAGTAAGTCCTAACTAGTTCAGTACTAACTAGTCCGTGCGAAACTAGTACGAGTCGGGTTTGGCTGACAACTTGCGTGAACGATGATCGCCAACTCCAACTTCGAACTTCCAGCCTCCGCCTTTTAGATCGGAGTTTCGCCACCACCACTTCCCCCGCCACTTACCTGTGAGTACTTGACTCGGGACTGAACCCTAGCCAGCTGCCTCGCGTGCGTCTTCGCAGGGGTATCCATCCGCCAACGAGCAAAAGCAAAACCAGCATGAAGGCTGTCGATGATTTCATTGGTGCACGAATCTCATTGCTTTTTCTATCTGACTTCTTCGCCTTGTTTCAGTGTGATACGTGCCGATTGCATGCTTCGGCGGTAGATTTTAGCGTTACTCCGTATACTTATGCTCTGACGGCTGAGACAGTTATTTGTAGAGGATATTTATTATCTAGGATCTGTTTGGTCTGGTCTGAAATTCCCATTTTCTTATTTGGTAGACCCTTCACCCCAGCGACGCGCGTTCTCCTAAAGTGGGTGGGTGTATACATACACATACAGAACCCACTGCGTTTCCGCGCGAATCCGTGGCGGCTATTAGCGGATGCAGAATTGGATCCAATCACTCTCAAGAAGGGAAACTTAGTAATCTACATTATATTACGACGCAATAAGATAGAAAAAAGAGTCAACTGAACAATTCATAAATAGTTGTTCATTAATAACATAAAAAAGAATAAGATAAAAAAAGGTTCAAAAAAAAACAAAACCCCAAGATATGCAAGGTATGTACAAACCAAAAAAGCCCCCAATATGTGAATATGCCATGCGCCATGCTGTTGAGATCAGATCAGAGTTCCTCAGAAATTGTCCGAGAGTCCGTAATCATACAAAAAGTGGGAGGGAAAAATATCTCTCTCTCCCGGGGTATTGGTATTTATTCCGCGTTGATGTTTTTTTTTCCGGGTTATCCCAATGCAGAGTGCAATTGACGACAGTCACGTCCAACCAAATCATTGCTTCGGTTTGGACGGGTCATACTCATAACGACGCCAGTTATCCGCAACCCACCACTGAGCAGCACGAGCAGCATCATGAGTCCACTCAACAGCATCAGAACCGTGCTTCGTCTCAATGGCTGAAATAAGACCATCAAGATCAAACGACTTAATCGGGTCTTGCTCCTGGGGATCCTTAGAGGGATCGGTGAAGCGCCACTCGACCTCGTTGACCAGGGGAACGATGAGACGGTAGGCGCGGGTAGCGGAGCGCATGGCGACTAAGGAACCGCCGGTGTTCATGACGGTGAATTGGTAGTATGCGGTATCGTTGGTTTTGGTGATGATGGGACGAATCATGGATTGTCCTTCGTACATGGGGAGGATGTCGCCGACAGCGCGACTGCTGTGCTTGTCGAGGGATCCGGAGGTTTTGAGAAGGTCGAGGATTGTGGGGAGGATTTGAACGGAGGTTACGGAGGAGTTGATTGAGATGGGAGGGAGGTTTGGGTTGGCCTGTGAGGGATTAGTATGGGTGAATTGTATGGTTTGGTAATGGGGACGGGACTCACAAGGATGAGAGGGACGTGGAAGTTGGAGACAAGAGGGTTGTCGTAAGGTGTGACATTTCCATCCTCCGGGAGGGAGAGGCCATGATCACCCGTCATCACAATGAGTGTTTCGTCGGCAACGCCGGTTTCCTCTAGAATGTCCAAAAAGTCTCCGTACCATTGGTCGTTGATTCCGATTGTGTTCAGGTAGCGGTTCAACTGGTCATTCTTTCCACCGAAAGAGTTGGTCTCGCTACCGATCAGCTCCTCATACTCCCCGTCCGGGCTATCCCACGGATGGTGGGTGATACCAGTGAGATGGGTGAGGAAGAGACGCTCGTGGTTTCGCTCGGCCTTCTCGATGGCATCGCGGAAGTACCCGGCCATAGAGCCATCGGGGTAACCCCAGAAGTTGAACTTGGTGTAGTTCCATGGTTTACCGTTCTCGATCTCCTCATCAATCGTCTCGACGGTGACGATGTTCTCGGGCTTGAAGCCGAGAGCGGGAGTCAGGCGGTCCTGGTGATCGTAGGTATCGGTGATTGACTGCATGAAAGTCGGGCGCCAGGGCCACTGCTTGTAGTCATTGCTCAGGCTGTTGTTGGTTCCGGCACTGAGGACGTCGAGGACTTGCGGCATGCAAGGGTTGTAGATATGGTGCTGGTACTCCTTGTTAAAGTCGATGACTAGGGGAGAAAGACCGCAGGTAGTCGCCTCGATACTCTTAAGGGTGAAGGTGCCACCAGTATAGGAGTTGTCGGCGCGAATACCACCGTAAGGCTTGATCGTGCCCTTCTTGTGGAAGCCCGATTCGGCTCCAGTCAGGCGTTCGGCGACACGGGTGAGATTGGCCAGACGGCGCTGGACCTTCTTGGGAATCCGCTTGTGCTTGTAGGAGTCGAGGATACGGTCGTGCATGTAAGAGCCCTTGCGGAGGGGGAAGACGTCGTAGCGGGTGCTTTCCATTTTGAACACGAAGACGTGCTTGATATTGACCTTGCCGCTCTGGAGGGCATCGCGGAGAGGTTCCAGAACATCCTGGTCCAGGTTGGAAATGGCCAGAGGATCCTCGGTGGCATTATAATGAGAGAACTTGTCACGGCCAAAGGGACCGGTCTGCCAGTCTCGGAATCCAGGCCAGTCGCCCTCGGGGAACCAATCCCAGCGAGGTGGAGCAGTCAGAGCAGTCAGTTTGTCGTGGAGGTAAGGGTCGTCGGAGATCATATGAAGCTTCCCCTTCGAATCCACACCCGCGAAGGGGGAGATGATGACGGTCTGAGAGAGGAACCAAAGCGACTCGGAGGAGGGGCGAATGAGACGCAGGAAGAAGATGAACGCGGTAGGCACGATGATCAACGCACGCTTGGCGATCGACTTCCAGCGCTGCTTCGGGTCGACGGTGCTGTTCTCCTGCGACTGGGGAGGCTGGTCGAGGAGAGGAGCCGAGTTGCCCAGCTTATCCTCCTCGTCTTCGTAGTCGCCCAGAGGAACAGGCTCGTAGATTCTCAAGTCCTCGAATAGCTTGCGTCCCTTACCCCACCGGCGGAAGATCATTTCCATCAGGGGCTTGCAGACGGGCTTGAAGACCAACACAATGAATTCACCCCAAGTGTGCATCACTCCCCCCACGCCGTTATAAAGGTAAGGAGTCGCGCAAGCTGCCACGACGATATAGAGGCCCTCCACGATGATAAGACCAGTCAACCCGGTGAGCAGTGTGTTGATCGAAGCCGGGTCGCGGTTGAACCCACCAGCCTGGCGCCAGTGGATTTCAGCCCCGGTGGTGAAATAGAAGGAGGTATTGGCGGCGGCCATAACGGAGAGTCCGATGCTGCAGGATTTAAGCTTAACGTCAGCAGGGGGTTCGCTTCCGAATCGGGCTGGCGCGCACGCGACCAACACAAACGTGAAAAACAAAAAGAGGGAACAAGAGGGGAAAACTCACCTGGCGAACAGCAATGCGATCATCGCGGCAATGCGAAGCCATCTATTCTGATAGCTGCGGGCCAGCAGATGCGCCAAGAAGAGGAAGATGATGTCCTGCACGAAAAAGGTGGCCCCCCACAGGAAGAGGGTGCCGAAGCTGATGGAGTCGATGTGCGCGTAGAGATGCAGGATCTTGGCGAAGAAGATTGAGACGAAGAGGAATGAGAACCAGAATTTGCGCGAGATCTCCCAGTTCACGGAGGCTTGGAGGCCGCGGGCAGGCATTGTGCAGCAGCAGAAGGTCAGCCAGCTCACGGCGCGACCAGCGAACCCGGGGGTGTTGCCCGTGGCATTCCACGAGTTGAATTGCATGATGCTGATGCTGGTCTTCACATGGGACGAAGCATGGGTGTAGAAGCAAGATCGAGAACCAGAACCAGAACCAGAACCAAAACCAAGATCAAAGGAAGGGGAAGTTGGAAAAGGCGGGCGGGAGGGATAAATAAGAATAAGAATAGAACATGGGGAAGCACGAAGCACAAAGCACAATACTCGCATCGCCACACAGGGACAGGCACCGTACCAACCATACATACACACTCCTCTACATTGGTACACTACACTACCCACGGGTACAGTGGACCACCAGGGTTTCATCCCGCTTAGCCTTCCGGGTCATGCGGGCTGTTGCCCATTGAGGCTGGTGCTGGTGGGTCGCTCACTGGAAGGGTCTGTTCTGAATACTGGTATTGCTGGTATTGCAGTGTCCATTACCCATCCATACTATTACCTAACTGTTCCAACGACACTGTCTCACCTGAAGACAAGGCTCTCGCACGGAGTCTCACCTGCAACGTGGCGGTACTGACTGACACTTCGCACTTTTTGTACATAACTAGTTGAGATCGCTGATGTCTGTTCTTCCTGATCTCTTCATATTTTCTTGGCATCTCATCCACTGCTCCTTCTCCTGTCTCTAGATAGTCTCGGTAGGAGGAAGCCTTGCCAATAGCCCCCAAAGAGAAGAGAGAATGTCAAAAAATCTCCTGCACCGCCGCCTCGTCGAAACAACTAGCGACTCCATAGCTCCGCGCTGGCCGAGTGGCCATTTGCCATTTGCCCATGGGAAGTGGGTTCGGCGGTGGTAAATTAACCCGAGTTAATCTGGGATCGGTTGTACAGTGTACAGCGTTGGGGATGTTCTCATCGGCATGGAAGAAGAGCCCGATAGTTCCTCCCTTTCCCCTTTCGGGCACGCTTAGTCGGGGACAGTAGTCTCGTTTGGAACGGGGAGGAGACCACGAGACTAGCTGCTCAAAGCAATTGCTGCGGCTCAAGAAGAAACGAACAAGAATTTCTCCCCCTAGTATCCCCCTAGTCCAGTGGGGTCGTGAAAACCCAGAGACTGCATTTACGAGCGCCACTCCCCCCACCGCTTACCATTCAGGGGCCCCCGACGGGCCAAGCATGTTGATTCACTGGCGGTGATTGTGTGGTATTTTTACGGTCCTCCCGCTGACAAGTGCTTACCGGTTCTTACAATACATGGTGCCCCAGCTTTTGGTGTCCACCCAAGGCTGTGCGGTGTTGTGTTCTGCTTTGTTCGTGGCCGAGCATTGCCGACAGTGCGACGCCTGATCGTCCGTCATAACATTCCTAGATTCTTCGCCTCGGCAGAGATGCACAGAGATGCATATCGAGATGTCTCACGACGACCTCTACCTGCGCCATCTGCTCGGTCTCTGTACTTTCATCATTCTTGGCCCGCCTCGGTCGGAAGGCTTGACTGCCAGATTCCACTCGAACTGGCTGGTTCTCGGTGGAGACTTCCCAGGGTCCTGTCTTGGCACCAGGCAGCCAAGTGTCTTCGCAGCTTGGGGGGCAGAGTGCAACACGCAGGGTCTTTCGTTGGTGATGTCAATTTGAATCCTGTTGCCCGCGTGGGAAGGGCCGTGCATGCAGACGGCATACACCGCTGCATACAGATATCCAGATCTGTTCTTCATTCGAGACGAGTCGCAATTGCTATCTTCATATATACTCAAGATGCTCGTCTCGGCCGGTGCCATTTTTAGCCTGTTACATACTCTCGTATTACATACCCCCCCGATCATATATCAGACCCAGTGATGGGATGGATGGAACAGCGATCCGACCGAACTAAACCGCACTGGTCAACCGAGTGGCCTTCCAGAACCCACTGGCGAACTTCTGCCCCAAGACGATGTCGGATGATCTGAAATTTGTCTCTGACTTGTCTCGGAGTGTTCCACCGCTCGTCCATGCTAACTCCAATGCCAACTCAAAGGAAAATTAAATTCTCCAAGTGCCTAATTTTGGCCCGAACGATGTGGCGCCTACCCCTATTCCTGCCATGGTCTCTCAATGCAAATGCCAATGCGAACACCAACGCTAACGCCAGTTGGGTGCCAGTGTTCGGCGACTGGGCGGGGACGAGGGGAGCAGAAAGGGAAAGTGCAAATACGCACAGGTGGAACTAGTGAGCCTTGTCCAAATCCATCTGCCTTCCACGGCTTCTGAATCGTCTCCGCTGTGTGGGTTCAATATCAGTATCAGCCTTATACAAAGTGTCTGCCTGTCCTGTCCTACGGGAGAGTTTTGACTCACGCGTACTCTATAATTAGCTTTTCGATGAAATCTTGCACCATCGCATGCGAATATCTGAGGAATAATTGCAATACATGAGCCTTATTGCGCCGTCACCATACATGAACGAGGTCCATATCAGTAATAGTAATGCACATACATCAATTTTGAATGGGGCTGGGCTGAGCTGAGCGTCAACCCCGGGTTGCCTGGTCTGACTGCAGAAAGCCAATTTTCGCTTCTGCATCTGAACCCTTTGCCTGCCCGAGAAGAGAGAAAAGCGCCGCCACCTCGTCCACTAGTGAGATCGCAATTTAGTCCACTTGGCATGCTTATGCGCAGTGAAGGGGTGTTTTATTGGCTACGGGCTCCCGGATGTTACCCCAAGTCTGCGGGTGGACGGGGTACAGAATCAGGGTCCAGGTATATATTGATTACAGAGGCAATTATTTGGTGTTGTTGTAATACTCACTGACTTCGAGTCTGTATTTATTTAAGTTTTGGTAAATAGATAGGTTTGGTCAATCTCACATGGTTCGAACGCTTCAGCCTAGCTAGGTACTTTCACGCATTTCTCGGAATATTTGGCATAGACGTGAAATGATTACAAGATTGGTCATTGAGCGCAATTTGATAACTTGGGTATTTTTCTCGCTGGATGAAACAGTGCCTTGTAGTACCTTGTACCTCGTTTTCAGCCTTCGAGTCTGGCTCCGTGGTAGGCAATACTGATTTAAAATATCTAACTGATGCGTACAAATAGAAAGCGCCTCTCCGCGATTTGACTGAAAATTTGTTATTTTTTGACCATTTATGACACAATCAGTCAAATCACCAGTTCTTCATTTCAAAGGTTCCATTCTGCATACTAATGTGGTAGGAAATTGCGAATATATATATCCGAGGGGTACACGCCAACATTGGAAGAACCTTTCTCCACGAAGATGGGAACAGATGAGGGTCTACGGCTCTCTTGCCCAAGTGGTATGATATAGTGTCATGATGCATGCCAGTGGTTTTGATCAAACCAACAATTTTCTTGCGAACGCATACCTAGATGTCTCATCTCACTCCACAAGGTGTCGAATAGCCCGGTTCTTATAGATTTTGAAGGTGAGGGGCAAGAAGTTCGAACTGACCCTAACAAAAATCAAACGAAAACTCAAACTTGAAGAGCAGAGGGAGAGAACCAAAAAGCCCAATTGCTGTTATACAGGATTTCCTGATAACCTAAGCAAATCGGCAAGGTAGGGATCAAGAAAAGAAACAAAGCCTTTCTTATCTCATTCGTTTTATTGCTATATTCCTTCTTTGGTGTAGTCTGGTACATACGACCATAGGGTGTGGAGAACAGGGCTTCCCGTCCACTTAGCCGTACTTAAGCAGCTAGTTCTGCATGGCCAACTCTTAAAGAGCCCTTTGCTTCTAAAACAGCGATGCAAGCCGTCCTGGGTGAGTGTGGGTGGTAGGGGTGAGAAGGGGGTGACAGGCTACCCCACTCCGCACCACAACAAAGGATGAATACCGGTCCTAAGGCGTTTTCTTCGCTCTTTTTAAGTCTACAAAAACAATGTTTACTGAATAAGCGATCTAGAAAGCCCTTAAGGAGCGCATTACACTTGCAGCATCACGTGGGTTCACTCGCGAGTACTAAGAGGAGCGGGAATAAGAAGAGAATATGGTATACCACCGGAATCTTATACCCACTATGTATATAGGGGGTCAAAAGTCTGTCTACACTTTTAGATATCCCCTTACCCCTTTTATCCAATTAAAATTCAACACCCTATTTCTCTACCACTATGAGGTCTTTCGGCACCGAAATTAGTGGTCATCGACCGCGTGGATATAAGCTTTCAGAAACAACTCGCGCTACTATTCTTTATGCACTTGAATTAGGTGGAAAACTCGCCCGAATTGCCAAGAATCTCCATATGTCGCGTCGAACTATCTACAATACGAAAAGCCACTTCTAAAAGCACGCAGACGTCAAAATAAACCCCCGATTATGGCGCCCACCGAAGCTTACCCTAGCAGAGCGTCCATATGTGTTTCGTCTAGTACGCCACAACCCTATAATGAGCCATAAAGCCCTTCTGATGGATGCCGACTTTAAAGTGTTAAAATCCACATTAAAACGCGTCTTAAAGCGCTGTAATATCCGTAAATAAGTCAGTAAGAAGCTTATATTTATAAAGGATCGTGGTATAAAATGGCTTGCTACTTCTCTCGTCATTCGTCTAAGATTCACGATCCCATATCTTACTATCATCTCAAGCTTACCACTTTTAGACTCACTTTTTCGCCCTCCTCACCTTCCTTTTGCTTTCATTCACTAACATCGAGACCAACAAATCCTCAGAACTGACATTCACCACTCGAATCATTCTCGTAACCTCTCCTGCGAACTCATGCCGGGTTTCTCCCTGACTATCATTTCACTCTTTTCACAGCCCTTATCCAGCTTGCTTTCTGCATCTACACCTCCTCAATTTTTCCCCATCACATTCTGACGTGAGTTTCCTCGTCTACCACGATTGATATGGGACTTCGGCTTACTTCTGAAAATGGCCTAGTACTACACGGAATGACATCACACAGAGGTAGAGGTGGGTCCCGAGGAAGAGGGAGAGTCCGTGGCGGCGGCCGTCAGGAACGAGTTGACATGACCGATTTTCCACGCCAAGTGGACCTCAAGCAACGGAGACAGAGCATCGAACAAGCTATGCAAGAGGAGACTAAAGACCCAGGTCCTTTCCTTGTTGTCCCAACATCACAGCATGTGTCTGACCTGTTGGCGGCTATCAACAAGATTGAAACCCTCCATGGCGCTCAAGTTCCGACTCACCGAGCGCGCAACGAGAGCAGACCAGAGGCTAGGTACCCACCGATCACTTATCCCAGTCGAATCCGCGAGATTTTGGATGCCTTTGCTATTTTATGCGTTTCACGCAAGAAGCATGAGGTGATTGCTATCGCCGTGCGGCATGATGCAAGCAGAGGAACCCTCACGTTCATGATGTCTTCCAATTCCGATGTGCCTCGCGAAACCGAGACACACTTCCGTGACATGTGGAAGAAGATGCAGAGACTCGCAGAACGGTTCCAGACAACAAGGACCCCCTATGAAGAAGATATTTCACCCACGAGCCCAATTACTGACACTCAGTTCAAGTCACTGGATCGTGCATTCTCACAAATGTGTCTCAGCTTCGTGTGGCAGAGGCTACAGAGCCGAGTCAACGGGAAGTTTTCGCGATTCATGCAGGTCGCGCGAGAGTGCTCCAACCTCGTTCCAAATCACCCTTTTTACAAGGCCGCAAAGCTCATCCGAACGGTGGAATCTATCTTTACACGCGAGGAGGGCCAAGAAAATTGCGCACAAATCGGCAAGCCGAAGAATGACAAGGAGTGGCAGTTGCTATACTTTTTCTTAGGTGATGCAAGGCGGGACATCAACGAGTATCTCTGCAGCCAAAAGGCTCGCCAAGATGTCGACATGGCTAGAATCCAGCATTTCCCGGACCTTGAGCGCTATATGCGCAAGTTCAACTCCGTCTTCAACAGTATCGAGATTCTTGTGAGGGCCACAGTGTCAGTTAAGACCCGGGACCTTCTCACTTGCAGATGCACTCTCGAGACTCTTCGTGAACAGTCCACGAGACTCGCCAAGGTTCCAACGACTAGCTCAGACTGGGAGCGTGTGTTGCGGGATGCGCTTGCTTACGACAATCAGCGTAGCGATCCCGGTAAGCAAGGAACCCTTGTTATGGATATGAATATCATCAGAAAGGATACCACTCAAATGGGTAAGACGACAATCTCAAAGACTAACTGTGTTCATTGCGAGGTCAAATTACTTGTTTCGATCGCGAGATACGAAAAGGCGATACCGGGATCCCCAAAGGCGTTCACCTATATTGGTGTCTCCAAACTGTCATGCCACGGCTGTGACTCCTTCATTCGAGCTTTCGACCTTGTGCATAAGGCATCTTGGGTAACTAAGGGGTGCCATGGGAAGTCATACTACCCATGGATGTTTCCGCCTGGCACACCTCAGGAAGACCCTGTTCGGACAAGGACTTACGCAATCCTCGCTTTCGCGTGGGCGAAATCGTATCCGGGTTATCGCCAACAGCATGTCTCTTTAGACCCCGACTCCACGGCACAGTCTGCACAGAGCGCGAGTGCTTTTAGGGACCATAATTTGCAAGTGCAAGATGCCGAAATCGCGGCAGATATTGAAAGGCTTCGCCTTCACATTGCTTCCCCTTGAATAGAAATGTCACCGGGTCTGAGTTACAGAGCTTCGGAACGACCTCAGCTACTGCCATGCTTTTTTGAATATCGAGATTATGGAACGGAGAAGTAGCAAGGATCTTCCACTGGCTTAATCAGATGATTTGGCCTTGTTTTTAGCAGAGACTTTCGAGGATCCGTAGCAAAATGAAACTTTCCCATTTCTGTCTGTCATTTACATCGTTTCTATTCAGAATCTATAGATATGTGTTTATTTGATAGGGTTTGTGTGCTGAATCAGCGGTTAATGCCGAAATGGGAAACAGCTTACGGTGGTTAAATAAAACGCTATGCGCTAGTACTATTTCTGCGTTTGGTAGGAAGAACTATAACTAAGGTACTGTAGTCACTAGCGAGGATTTTGAGTCTCTGTCTATACTTCGTGTTCTATTTATTTGCTGCCCAAGAGTATGGTGTGTGACCACATGCGAATCCCTGCTATTGTATGTATTATTTCTTTGTTTTTGTTTTGTTGTTTTGCTTAGCTATTTGTTTGCTTTTAATTTTGCGTTTGCTTTTTTATTTGTTGGGTTTAGTGCCTGCCACCGCTGGAAACAAGATACAGTGTTGCCATCACTACTGGGTCTAATTTTGGTTTCCTTATCTTGAGGAACGCAGTGAGAACTTGGACGGCAAAGAAGGCGCGTAAAGAATGGGATGCTGAGGAGAATGACAATATTTGAATTAATGACCTTCCATACAGAGCCTGGACTAGTAGATCTTACGGACGGGACTTTTCGTGGCATTCTCCCCCCACATATCGTGTTTTTCAAATACCAATTGTGAGCATTTTGTAACTCATTAACTAGCACCATTTTGTGCAGACATATTCTGTAAGGTACTAGAATTACTGTAAATAGAAGAGAACTGTATACTCTGTACAAAAATGAGCAACGGCATACTGTTATCATGTTTACCATGATTCGCCAAATCTTGTCATAATTACGTCAATCATGACGAACAGAAGCTAAAATCCCTTACAAATTCGTTGATATAGCACCTATCGATACTTCTACTCTCTCAAGTTGGAGTTGAGAAGCCGGTCGGATATCAAGCGGCTATCCTTGGGAAAGGGGTGGTTACAAAACCAAGTCTTCTCTGCTTAGGGGCCCAATTTTTGAATAAGGATTGTCCGAGTTAGGGCTGTCGATTTTCTCAACATAATGTCTTTCGAAGATGTCATTCCTTCTACGACACCAAGATATAAATACCAGGGAATCCAAGAATGTCTTGACATTATAGATCGGGAGTCAGAGAAATATGCACAACATGGAGATTTATCGAACCCCTATGTCGTCATGGAGATTGACGAACGTTGCTTCCTTGAGTGTTTTGTCGAATCTGACGAAAAGCTCCTTACGCTTTCATGGGAGACTTACGACTACATCTCCCACTCTGTGCTGATCAAGATGGAGTCAGACATACACGCAGCCGGAGTTGGTGCATTTACCACCATTTTCTCTACCTGGGCAAGGCCGGTTACCGATACCCCTATCTGCCAGACAAATACGAAGCACGTCCGTGGGAAAACAAGGGCGAAAAAAGCAGATATCTCATGGACGCCTATCAATCCTCCTGCGGGCCGGTCAATAAAATGGCCAACCTTGGTTAGTGAGGTCGCATGGATGGAGCGGCGGTCAAAATTGGTTCAAGATATGACATTCTGGCTCGAAGAATCCCATCACCAAGTTAAAGTGGCCCTCACAATCACCATCCATGCTAGTGGCCGAATCACCATTGAAAAATGGGAGACAAATATTTCTTCTGATGACGGGATCCTGTCCCCGTTTCCGACACAAAAGATCGAAATCGTTCGGAAGCCCGCACCAAACTGTCCAAGGATTACCGGAGAACTTGTTATAAAATTCAAGGACGTTTTTCTTCGTGAACGAAAAGGCACCGAGAGCGATTTCGTGATGACAGAGAGCGACATGGAGGAGATAGCAAGGGGAATATGGGCTTTTCAGTTCCCGGAGGTGGCTCGGGAATGAAGATATGCAGATGAGTGCTGAAGAAAGGTCCAGGAAGGTTATTATTATCCGGAATTCTGCCGTTCTATTCTGAATTAATTTAAATTATTCTTCACTATATTTCATTACTCGTAATCATTATCAACGATTATCAACATCTCCGAACTCTCCATTTTCACAACCCAACTGACATATTGTTGCAGAAAGCTCTCCCGATGTCGCCGGAAAATGTGGGGCTGGCTCTGGCCACAATTGCATCGGATGTTGGAGAAATTCAGAAGGTTCCAACAAAGGGTGCCTCCCCTGACTTTGACTGGAGGTATTTATAGACAGATGTATAGATTCCTGACAATTGTCTCCGGCAGCCGGCCTAATATTTTCCCCTGGGGTTGATATGGGTGCGCAAACGCAGCTAAAGTTTTAATAGTTTCATAGTAATACCTGTAGTTGTTATAGACCCCTCACATGCTATAAAATCGGTAACCAAGTTATCTTAAAACTGGCCAACAAGAGTACTGAGCCAATGAATTAAACAAAAAGAAGAGAAGAAGAGAAACAAAATATCGAAAAGCTGTTATATTTTGGTGGTCGTATAGGATTTTCTGTCAAATATCTAGCATATATAAAATTACAAGGCACTTCATTTTTACAATCTAACAATCACAGGCTAGGCATGTAGGTGGAATTTACCTAGGTTCAACTTGAACTTAGCAGGCATCACTTCAATATTCGCCCGTTCATCAATTTTGTGTGATGCTTACTACATCATTGTTGGTACTCATTGGCTCGATAAATATCTTCCTGTACATGATTTTGCTCAGTATGCAGTCGCATATGAATTATCGATACTGCGAACTACCCGGAACAGTCTTAAGGGGCTGCATAACGGGCTGCCTGCTGCGAGGATCAAATATACTAGAGTGGTCGTCCAGTCGGTCAACATACGGTCATGATACTGTTCGAATTGACTCGGGATGTTCAACGTTAACTTTCAGAATTAGATCCAATACACTGTTATCTGCCATGAGCTGAGTAAAATCTAAAATTAGTGGGGATACCATTAAATCGGGAGGCGCTAAACAACCTAAGCCTTCGAAATATATGATATTTAAGAACTAGATTCAAAGATAATTTTTGATTTTTAGTCCTCTCCTAGGGCTGCTCTACATATGTATGATTAGTGATGAGGAATTTCGCGTTCGGCACCAAAGTTAGAAGGAGAAGCTAAATATGTGGCCAGTAAGCGTGGGTTTGCATGGCAAGCTTGGAGATCCTTATTATAGCCTGCCACTCGTAGGTGAAATGGTCTTCATTGATATGCAGTCTCTAGATGCATATCATAGTCTCTATTTCTTCTTATATCCTACTGTGGTGTATGTAGCTGTTCAGTCCTCGCTCGATGGCAGCAATCTGTAAAGCGAGGATGGGAGCAAATTGCCTCGACCACATAAAGCTGCCCGTCATGAACCAGAACCCCGGCATACCGGTCGGCCTCCATACCTACGAGCGATATTAGCCATCTACGACCTGAAGAATTTCAAGACGATGCAAACTTACGCCAACCCGTTCTTGGCTGTCATCTAAGCCGCAAATATCTCCTACCTTGTTCATGACTTCATTACCCATGAGCCGCTCAATCACCTTGATATTGCGTTCGAAGCCAGTCGCTAAAATTATTATGTCGGACTCGACCTTGGAGCCATCGCCCAGGATTATTCCGTCTGCGTAGTACTCCTGGACGCCTCGTTCACATCTTCGTACCCGGATTTGACCATCGATGATCATTTGGCATGCTCCTTGATCAATGTAGAAATGACCTGCCTTAATTAGCTGATGATCGAGCAGACTGTCTCCTTCATTTCCCCTCTTCACTGCCAGTCCGGCCTTTTCCAGCCCATCCAACATGGCTTTGTCCTTTGTCGACATCAT
The DNA here is from genome assembly GCA_027569595.1 of Penicillium sp. G339. Classification (NCBI taxonomy): domain Eukaryota; kingdom Fungi; phylum Ascomycota; class Eurotiomycetes; order Eurotiales; family Aspergillaceae; genus Penicillium; species Penicillium sp. G339. Next base: position 745,427 of record JAPDFJ010000009.1, read on the forward strand.
CTGGGTGGCTCCCACACTGAGAGTGCGAACAACTGCCGTTGGCAAGGAGTTCCCCAAAAGGTCAGCGTCCTCAGTGCTTATTCCTGGAGTGTTCCACCCCTGTAGCTGAATGCTTTCTACCGAATCGAGAGATATCACATAAATGGGGCCACGTTGCACCATCGTTACAGTCTCAGCCCCATGGCTGGCGAAGTCCTGGGCGATGTCATGCGCACTGGTTCCTGATCCGATGATTGTGATCTTTTTGCCCCGTAGATCCGATACCAAAGCTGCCGATTCATGTGTCACAGTGTGGTAGATCTGGCCTTTGAATAAATCCTCGCCAGGGAACGTAGGGCATACTGGGATATCGCTCAATAGCCCAGTGGCTAGCACAACATGCTTAGGGTTGATAATTTCCATACTTTCCTTGCTCTGTAACTCGACAGAGTACTGTTGCGTCAATTCATTGTACTCGATCTTAGTCGCGCGGGTGTCATGCTTGATGTTGAGACCCATAATATGCCCATAGTGTTCCATCCATTTTGCAATATGTTTCTGGTCGAGGTAGCGGGGCCAGTTGGTTGGATATTTCATGAATGGGTAGTGATCTGTATATATAGGCGTGTGCAATTTGATCGTTTCATATCTGGCTCGCCATGAGTCTCCAGGTCGAGACTCTTTGTCCACGACGAGATATTTAAGGCCAAGTTCTTGCAGATGTGCAGCAATTGCAAGTCCAGACTGACCTAGTAGCATAGTTAATGACCTGCTTCCATTAATGAATTCGCTGTGGGTGCATCACCTGCTCCAACCACCAAGACTTGCAGACTACCGTCGGTTTGGATAACCGACGAAGCTCCATGACTGGATGCACTAGACTGAATCTCTGCTTCCTTTGTCCTCCGTAACTCCAGGCTTTCCTCCTCATTCAAATTCTCAAGCACAGTGAATACTGTCCATGCCTTCCATTCTTCTGGCCCAACATTGGCCAGCCTAAGAATTCCTCTCCCAGTGCCGAAATTGTTCCTGAAGCCAAATCCGGATTGGATGAATCTTAGTCCCCCTAAGTCTTCCAGGTGTGGTTGTAATGCGCCTCGCTGTTCCGCTTTAGGATCTGCAAATCCAGTTGTTGATGCACTAAGAAAGTTGCATATCGCCTCAGCTCCATTATGGCACGTGATATCCCATGAGAAAGAAACGAAATCTCTCCACCACGACTCCTTTTCTAGAAAATGACCGAGGATATCGCCCACCCGACCCTGGTTGAAGCTATCCATGAAAGATGCAAGCCAATCATTGACAATTTTGGCTGCATCGACGTCTTCCGGCTCCACAGATGGGTGTAGAGTGAGGTGCGGAAGAGCCGCTAAGGGCGGGAATTCATCATGCATAGTGGGAAGCGGTTATGACCCGAAAAAGGAGGATTGAACTTGAAACGGAGATTTGAAAGTGAAGAAAGAAAAGGTCTGGTCAGTCATAATGTGCGTGGAGGAATGGTATTTATAACTCAGACATTCCCGCGAAGGATTCGGCTATCTGTTGGCTGTCTGTTGGCAGGCCGGAGGATTCGTCCGTCGCAAGCTGACTAGCTCCACCTGGGCGAATGATGAGGTTGGGGGCTTGGTTCAGGATCCGGCGCCGTCTGAATCAGAGAGTAGTCAACAGAACAGAGATTCAACTCCATTGTGCTGTATCAAACATGCTCTCACTATTGCGGATCCCACTCATATTCGCCGTGGTGTATAATGGTGTTGGTAGTTGGCTTGGTGATTTCTATCTACTCGACCTCCTAGGGCTGTCCTGTCAGATTGGCTTACTGGCTGCCTGGCCACGTGTCGTCGCTGAGTAAAGCTAGGTTAGCTTAGTTAGCTAGAAACACAAGTGAAAACACCAACTCGAGTCGACACAGCGAGCCGATCACATAGTGAGAATGCTGCATAGAGTGACTACTCGTAGGGGGGTGGGGCCATGGCCAAAGATCATGCAACTATGCACCCATCGCCATCTCACCATCCCACTTCGGGATCAGAGGATGCTGCAAAGAAATGCGATCCCACCGAGTCAGCAAGCTCCATGAGAATTGACAAGTACTCCTGATTTGACAGGTGTACGATTGACGGCAAGCACAGCCACGGACCCCTTCGACACACTTCCCATAGAAATGCCGTTCAAGCCACAAGAATTATATCACTACTGTATGTTGATGCTCGGAGCTCGAGACATGATATTATTGACCTGCTCCACTACGGGTATTGAAAGTGGGGCAGCCTTTGCAATGGCCCCATCAGATCCAAAAGATGACAGGTTCGTCGTCGTCGTTAGGCACGTGGATGTTTTACTTCGAAAGTTCGGTAGATCGGGTTTGAACGCATGCCGCAACGTTGATTTGATCAGGTCTGTGTTGTCACCTGTGAGACTCCACTCACTAGGTTCAATAGGTGAGGGAAAAGAAAGCACCAGGCAGACTTTGTGCTGACTCCAACCCCAGCGCCCAGGAAGTCACCTGATAGTGAGGCTGAGGATTGGCTTCAAATGGGGGCCCGGCGCCCTTCTTTGCCCGGATCTTACACTTCGACTGTATTGTATTGTGACAATGACCTCTATATCGTATTGGTCGGAGAGCTTGGGCGAACCCACATAAGTCCGCGTCCCGCCCTCGATCGCGGCACAACTCATGCAAAGTGCGTCTGAGATGGTCCGAGCTGTGTGAGCTCAATTTCGAGAGAATTGTGGAAAGGATACCCGAGTTCACAGCACCTAAATTCCCGTGACTGTGTGACCGCTTCTGCTTGATGTTACACAAGCACTGGGGGTTACGTCACTTGCCGCATACATCGAAGTGATTTACTAACGAACCGTGGCCCTGTGACTTTCTCTCATCCATCCATCTCTGCAAACCGAACTAATTTTGATGACCGATTACTTTCAACAACCAACCATGAAGCCTATCAACTTTGTTGTGCTGTTCTACCTCGTCACTCCCTCCAGCTGTTGGCCCAAAATCAAAGACCAAACCAGCCTCCAATGGTCGATATGCGATACAGACCCGCAAGCTGTGTTGGCGAAGTTAGGCACCGTGGCTCGCGCTCCAGATAAACTGGACCCGATCACTTACTATGATACCTATCCCCCGCTGTATACGCCCGAGGGACTCATGTTCCGGACCAAAATTCGCGGTGGCCGAGAGATCTCGGTCGTGAAGGTGCAGTTGGCGACACCGAAATCTCATGTGTGCCACCACGCGAAACTCTGTCGGTGGGATAAGTATGGCAATGACACTACATTTGTGTGCAAGCGACAAGCTCCATTAAATGGAGCCCATCTCTGGAGCGCGAAGCAAAGGCAGTTAGCCGAGGATTTCCAGAGCGACATTACCTTGGAGAAGCTCGTTGGCTACGGTCCGTACCTAAATCCTAAGTGGAAGAAGCTGCGCATCGAAGGATACGAGGCTGTCTTAGACGATGTGGCTGTCCAGTCCATGCACCTCATGGAGTTGGAAGTCAAGATACACCGGGCAGAGGAGGACAGAGTCTATCAGGTCATCACGGATCATCTCAGAGCACGAGGAGTGGTGTTATGTGCCCGGCAGGAGTCCAAGACCATGCGGTTGTTTCGTGTGATGGGTTATATCGCGACGTATGACGAGTTATAGGTTGTGTAAACTGACTATTCCCAATTAGGAAAAACCGCAAACCTAGTGTGCTGGGGTGGACTTCTCGGATTACTAAATATACGCCATTAACTAGTTAACATATTTCGGAACTCGCTGTGGGCCGAATTGTACACGCAAATCAGAGCGCAACGTAGTCTGATATTCCGAATGTTTCTTACCATACAATTTTGTATTAGCGCGAGTACTGACTAACGTAATTCACAAGCGAGTGAAACACAACTGCTTTTTTTTTTTTAAAAAAAAAAAAATCAGGGACCTTCCAACCAAAACGCATTTTGATAGGAAGCAATGGTAGATTTTATACACCTTCAACCTCTGCACCATGTTGCGACAAGAGTCGACAGCGTGGTTTTGAAGCAGCTTCTTGCGGTTCCAGGGATTGACCTCAACGTCTACGCTGCGAGACAAACCCCCTTTTCCGCCGCCGCGGTGACTAGAAGAGTCAATACAATGACGATGATTTTGAGCATGGAGGGTGGAGAGATCAATGGCAGGGACTGAGTAGATCTACCTCTAAATCAAGTGGCGGAGAGAGGTCACCTAGAAGCTGTCAGGCTCGTGGTGTAGCAAAGCGATCGTCTGAAAATTAATCAGGGCACAGCGACGACACATGTCACCGCTCTTTTGCATCGCGGCCTGCGCTGGTGACTCGGAAATAGTCCGGGTGCTGCTACGCCATGAGAAAATCGATCATAACCTAGAGAATCGGCAGTTTGAAGTTTCGTTGATATTAGCAGCAAAGGGTGCACACATTGCCGTCGTCGACATACTACTAGCCGACTGGAGAGTGATTTCAATCACCCTATCGTCACTATTTTTCGCAAAGAATGACAGCGTTCACATGGCTATCTAGAGCAAGATTGATCATCTTAAAACTCACCATGGGAAGGTGGCAGCTTATCCAGCAAGAAGGTGTATTGGGTTTTTGCTCAAAGGTCAACGTAGCCATTGAGAGGCTCGGCATAACGCGGCGGGGTATGGCCTAAGGATGTTTTCCGTGATAATTACTTATTCTTTTGTTCTGGAACCTCCGCCCAAGACAGATAATCCACTGACAGCAAAGAAAACCAATGGCCAGGCTCCACAATATCGCTCAAAGAAGTATAGCCGTCTCTAGTACTGCCCTACCTTTAGGGTTCAAGATAGTTTCTATGTGTAGAAAATGGAAGGCAATTTCGAATTCAACTGTAATAGATTCTTTGCAAAGCCTTCAGTTTTGCAGTCAGAGCAGCACTCTGAGCGGAAACCTCGGAAGCTGGATAGGTCCTACTGAATACACGCACTGATGCGCGACGTAGTGATGACTAGGCCACCATAATATTCCCCGCTGGGAGAGGCCTGAATGCTTGTCCGAAAGGCGATCCCTTAAAAACCGGATGTGTAATCCAACTAAATAAGACGTCCACTTCTTCAAAGGTACGAACAAGGGTTCCAATTGGTGGTAAAGGGAATCGTTTCGATAACTCAAACCACGCGATGGACATTTGGGTCCACCAGATAATGAGTTTTAGTTCTGGAAAGCCGTCGCGCTTCCTTTTGGCCAGAGATTTTAGGCCTTCATAACAGGAATTCCAAACCGAGATTCCTTCAAAGCATTCTTGCTGTTGTAGCTGTAGCTCTTCGAGCCTTAGCGGTAATGCAAGATCGTAGTTTGAGCCTTTGCAATACTCTAAACAGCTAATTGGTATTGCCAATTTCCTGAGGGAAGAGAAATGCATAATACTGCATGTTGGTGTGGTCCGACAGATGGAACCACCATCGCTAGCAGCAATAACAATGTCTTCGAGTGTGTTCGCATGGAACCGTAAGACGCAAAGAATTGCGTCTAGGGACAACCAATCCTGTACTATATGTGATAATACAGCATCAAGCTCGGCGTCAAGAGTGAATCGTTTCAAGGATTTCACAGAGTTTACGAGGTTAGTCAAAATGCCAACAGATTGGTCCACATCAGTTAAAGCGTGAATGCGAAGATCGATAATGGGTGACGTCTGGTGCCTCTGAAATGGAAATAGATCTACCCCTTGACTGTCTAGATCAAAATATTCGAGTTGTAGGATACGAAGAGTTGGAATCCAGAAGTGTTGTTCAATAACTTGTACCGGTTGAGGATAATCGGCTATGTCACCAAAATCAAGTCGTAGATATTTGAGGAACAACATGCCAGTAAGATCCAAATCCAGCGAAGGCGGGCTCAGAGATAGCTCTTGAAGGTGTGGAAAGAGGCTCAAGATTTTCATCTTATCGGCAAAGTCGAGATAGTTCGGGTCATCCAGCCGTAGATAGAGTACTTTAACAAGATGGCTAAGTTGAGGTCGAGCACATAATGTATCAATAAGCCCGGCGAGGTGTCCTGGGTTGTAGGTGCCCCCACGGGAGTCTCGCGTCGTGGGCGTTAATGGTAGCTGTAAATGTATAGTGCGATACAGGAGTGGTTCAATAATGTTTCTGAACAGGCGACACACTTGCATAATTTGAACTAAACAGCCATTGTTGGGAATATAGCTAAATATGACGCTTAAGATCTCGGTCGGGAGTTCCACAAGCGACATGTTAGTTCGAGGAAAGTCTGATGCCATGGCATATACTCGCGATAATAGATTGGCTGATATTACATCAAGAGATGTTGTATCTGTTGACCTGTTTCATCCGAAGTGTTTCTCTGCTTGGCTTTTGGATTCCAAGTTAGCTGAACTGGCGTCATATAGCAGTGTAGCAGGTCGGATTTTCTCGTACGTGTTGACAGCTTTGAGCATGCTCACTTGAAGCTCCCCATACGCCAGATTAAAAAGTCGCTCTTGTAGAACCGGCAGCAAAGTTAAAAAATCAATGGAGACGGGCGGAGAATGTTTGTTATTGCCTCGCTGTTGGCGTTTTGCTTGAGGTACAAAGCCCCAGTTGCCGAAGCAGCGGAGCAGTGTGGGAACGCCCTCGGACTTTTGTTTGACCTCAGCCGAAGGCGGTGTAAGTATATGGTGGTGTGGAGATCTTGGGAGCGAAGCATTATATGCGGATAGAGTCAGAGTGGCGCTTATTCCATACAATAGTTATCTGTATCTTAGGTTGTCCGGGTTTTTCTTGTTTGCTATAGTAATTACCGAGACGTTGGCTATTCGAGTTCCTTTTTTAACAAGACCTTTCCATCATTTATCAGCTTAGATCCACAAGATATTAATACATCTAAAGTGGTTATCCCGGAATAAATGATTTTTAAGGGGTTAACTTTTTCTCTGCATTACTTTTACTCTGTGAGCAAGAGTATATGGTGACGTCATGGCTGCAAGAGTCTGATAGTTGTTGTTAGGGCAAGCGGCCACATATCAGCAGATAAACTCCTTTCTTCGACATAGTTAATCAAACCCGCTCGAATAATAGGCAGCCTCCAGGACACACATGCATATAGTTAAAGCTTGCTGTGTCAAGTGCATGGGCCAGACGTCGGGGTTGGGCCGGCTTGTCTGCTGATGAGAACGAATTACATGACGGAGCCGAGACACATACACTGAGATGGCTTTGTATTTTTGGAAGAAAATTTGATTATATTGTGCATTTCCTATACCCATTTCCTACACCAGGGTTTCAAGCACACCCGAGCATCGCTTCGCCGTTTTTTTTTTTTTTTTTTTTTTTTTTTTTTTTTTTTCGTTTTGGCAAACTTCGTAGGGTCTGACTATTACTTTGCTGTATGCACCACCTCCAGAAGTTGAACCACCAAGTCGGCTTGATTTCCTTCACGCTCGCTCCGCTGGATGGAAAGATGAAAGGATGAACGTACATGAAATATGTGACTTGATTTTAGAGTATCCTTCAGAAGGGACCAAGTTAGGTGAGGACGCTCTCACTAATCTCTGCCTTTCGAATAACCCTCCAGCTAATTGTTGCTACTAGGATCCATCAAATATCGTAGTAGAGATTTATGAGTTTTTATGCGGGACAATCGGTTCTAAAAATTACACACACAATTTATAGCCCTACATTATTCTTCAGCTCTATGTCGTTCCAGCAGAGAATCTCTTCCGGAACCGATCAATGAACTGCGTGACTGGTGGTACCAATGGCTCGTCCTCGTTTTCTTCCTCTGCACTTTGCTCTGGCTTATCTGCCGGAGCAGGTCCCGAGACCTTTGTGTCTATCCGCCCGACAACAGCATATTGGAAAGCCTCGTCATTGTTCGCGCCTGTCATGGTCTCGTCGCCACTCGTCGGTTGTATCGTTCGAAATCGGATACAAAGGCCGTTTCGTCGGGGGTTATATTATTCTATTTCGCTTTCCCTCCCGGGTCGTTTAATCGCTCTTCGCCCGGTTTCAGCTCCTCTGAGCACATATACAACACGGGATCGTTGCCTCCTTTGTGCCCACGAGAGCCGCATGGGTTTGCATAAACGGCTTTGTCAAATCAATCAGATAATTGACCTTGCGCCACTCTAAAAACGACAACCTGGATTGTAAATTTGCGAAAATTTTCCGTATTGTACGAGCCTTAAGAGGCTGTGCTCGAATGCCCGTGATCTGACGGAAAATGAACGCCTTATCCCCTGCATCTCCACCCCGTTGGGCTATCATGTTGTTCTTTATGTAGAATGCATCCTTCAAAGCCCGGAATAGGCTACTATCAAGAGTCTGAACAAGATGCGTTATGTGCGCAGGAAATATTGAAAGTCAGCAGTCCTTTCTGGGATGCTATTGAACGCCTGACCGTTGACTCCCTGAATCTCTATGTGTTTTAACAATGTGACAGAGATGGAAGGCAAGAAAATAAAACAGAGAAAGAGGTAAAAGGTCTTTGGGGTCTACTGCCGAACTGATCCCGGGGAGAAAACACTATAACACCAAAGGTCAAGCTAAAGACAGTTTCCATCAAATACTGGAGAAGTTGGGGCATGCGGTTTCCAATGAGAAAATCGACAAAACCTTCAGGGTTTTGTAGAGGGTGGACATGTACTTTATCTGCCTGATGCATAAGCATAAAGCAATATAATACATATGTGATGAGTCATAAACGTACACAGGAGTTTGTTGATGAGACACCATTTCCCAGCCTTCCGGTGCTTCTTTGTTCATACAGCGGCGCCATATACTGGAGCAAAGCGCAGTGTATACCGCTTTATCCTCTCCATTTCCAACCTCTCTTTCGGCAATTACCCTGTACACAATCAGTGCACATGTTCCATTGCTGTCGACGGGAAGCACTTGATCATCAGTTAGAGTGTATTTATTCCACGGTTGAAAAGTATCGCCGGACAAAGTGGATCGGAGGGTTTCGTCTGCGAGTATCATCCCGCCCGGGAAGAGCATCACACAGTCCTTTGCAAGCAATGGGATGAGGGCTACTCCCGACTGGCAAAGTGCATTCCATGCGCTGGCCTCGCAGGTACGAATTTCGGTGGTGTCCATGGTTATGGGTAGAAGAGTAGAAAAGAATGATGAGGTGAATCCAAAATGTTCAAAGGAGATTCCTGCGAGTAGTCAAGCTTATTAATCGTCAAATCGAGCAATACGAGGTACATGCCTTGAGCTACCCACAACATATCTTGGCTTAATTCAGAATAGGGTTTGGATGGATAGATGTATGATGTCAGTCACCCCGCACACCGAGATAGTCTCGTCCAAACACCTAGAACCATTAGGTCGGCCACACCAAAAGAATTACGGGTCAGCATAGCTTATTTGGAAGTGCAAGTTCAAAATATTAAATATTTCATACGTCATTAGCCAAAATTTGGGAATCTAGCCCCTCAGTGCGGAGTAAACGGAGCTCGTAAATATATAATCAACCTTCAACTAGATTTAGTAATTGGAGAGTAACAAAATATGCCTATTGGACAGAAACTCGTGTTAGTGGGCCACCTCCGTATATAATCTGCCTCGCCGCCATAATTTGAACATGCTCAGTACGAGTCAGTACGCAGAATCCCCTGCTCACCATTAGCTACTCCACACATGAGTCCAAATACGAGCCTTGCATCCTGGCCTGTGCACCTATCTTCACTATACACAGGCACTTCCCGCTTCCTGCTGCATTAAGAACTTCTTATTTTGTGAAGCAAAAATGGCTGCTACCAAGACTTTGATAGCTTCGTGCCACTGCAATAGTGTCCAGTTTACTGTCACTATTGCCATCGAATGTCTTCCCTTGAAAGTACACTTGTGCCACTGCAGCATCTGTCGCTACACCCACGGCACACCATGCAGTTTTCACGCGCCACTGCCATCTGGTGTGGAGCCTGAATTTATTGCGCCGTCGGGCCTCGACAAACTGACTAGTTATCAACACCCAGCGTCAAACGCGACGGGCTACTTCTGCAGCACTTGTGGCTGCCAGATTGGAGGAGTTGATAGCCAGTGGACAGTCTCTACCGCAATCTTCGACGCCAATAGGGAAGATGAAAGTGTTTGGAAATTCAACGCCCATATGCTTCCGAACTCCGCTCCGGATGGGGGACTAGCAGCTGTATTTTCGGTCATTGACGGATATCAATTGCGGACCGAAAATCTAGGTCTATCTCCAGAGGCTATAGCTGGCAGCGATTCTCAGCCACCCGACCCCGAAAGCAAAGAGCTTCACGCGCAGTGTCATTGTGGTGGAGTCTCTTTCACCATTGCCCGACCTAGCGAGGAATTTATCGCAAGCCCTTCAAGCAAAGGATGGATTTCACCCTTGGACAAGAGCAAGTGGCTTGCAAGTATGGATCTCTGCGACGACTGTCGATTGGTTAGTGGCACGAACGTCATTAGTTGGATGTTTGTATCACTTAGTCACATCACGCCGCATCTGCCGAAGGACTTATTGATCGGGTCAGCGAAGGGATATCGCTCCAGGAAAGATGTACTCCGGGTATTCTGTTCCACATGCGGCGCAACAGTTTTTTATCATTGCGATGGGCGACCGGAGATTATAGATGTGGCGATGGGCATCCTGCGCGCTCCTGAAGGCGCTATGGCTGAGAATTGGAGCGTGTGGAGAGTTAGGCGACCATCATGGCTGGAGGACGGAACGCGATATCATGCTGGATTTAGTCGTGCGCTGACCGAGGGGATGCAGCGATGGGGGGCTGAGCGGGGATATCCGTAGAATTTGGAGCTGGCATATTACATGCTTATCAGAAAGTCCGTAGACACCGCCTGATTAGGTAATTCAAGCACCGATCTATCACTTGTAAATATATATATATGGGCATATATGTTTTTTGACGCCTTTGAGACGCTTTGAATACATTGAGTGTAGTATATAAAGGCCAGTGCAGTTAGCGTGTATTTAAAGTGGGCCTTGTTGACCAATCAAAAATGTTGTATCTTTCCTTTTTGGCCTTTTCTCTTTTACGTAGAGAAGTCCCCTTCTTTTCTGATAATATAAACTCCCGAAATAGTTGTGGTTTTAGCGAACCGCAGCGGCAGCAAATCTTATGAACGGAATTGGATACTTTAGCCCAGATGGGTTGGCGTTTTGATCAGACGAAGCTCACTAGCATAACATATTCCTCTCGGTGTCCATCCCAGATAAAACGAGGTGTCTAGTTACCCCGACTTCTTATTGGGCTTTTTGTTCCTCTAGAATAATTTAACGTAATATCTATCAAGATATTTCGATCGCGCTTGGTGTCAAACAGCTCCACATGATTCAGCCTATTCATCCAAACAATATCCAGCTCCCCACCCTCCCAAACGCGGTTTTTCCACTTCTTGTCATCGCGATCCCAATCATCGATCGCCCGCACACCATCATTGCGCGTCAAATAACGACCAACAGCATTTGTATCGATGACAATATCTCGCTCGCACAGAACCACGCTCACTCGCCTACCGTTGCCAACGATCTGATCTTTCCAGAGAATGCTCTCATTCCAGAAGAACCGGCGGCATAGAGTGTGGGCAGCGCCCATGTCTCGAGATGCAAAGAAATATAGCTGGAGCTGACTAGCTGTTTTGGGCTTCCGTTGGGTAAAGTTGTATGTGATATCGGGCAAATGAAGGAGGAATGGAACTGGGTCAGTGAAGATGATTGGACCGATGCGTGGCGCGAGCAACGTATCATGCAGCATTTGAGACGAAATTACACTTCCGAATGAAGTCGCCATCAGAACGAATTTGTCCCATTTGTGTCGGCTAATAACAGAAAGGATCTCCGCGCAGAGTTCTTCCTTGAGGAGAGCTGGATGTGTCATCCGGAAGCTTATGGGTAGAACCTCGAAGACAATGATGCCAGTAGAGCCACTAGACCGAGTGAAACTATCTGCATCAAGAGTTCGCGATAGTTCCCCGAAAAACCGCATATAGGTGTAGAGAATGCCAATCCCGTGGAAATAGACAATTGGGAGACTTTCCTTCGAGGTATGCGGACGGTACCAATAGGAAAGATGTTTGGCTGTGGACCGATGTTGACTGAACACGGTCTGAGGCCTCGTGGGAATACTTAAGCACCACCGTGACAATGCGTAGTGTTGATAGCCATGGTATCTCATAAAAATGTAGGATACTAGATCGGCCCCACCAACACCGAACTAGATAGCGTCAGCGATAGACACAAATTATTTCATTGCACAAATCTATCTCGAAATTAAACTCACAATGTAATAAAGAAGCGGTCGGTGGTAGATGCTAACGGGATCTAAAGAGACTCGTAGTGGCTGTGAAGGGCCCCTGCCTTCTCGTAATTTATATCCAAGAAGATCCTCAAAGTCCCCGACATACTCGTTGAGCTCTTCCTCTTCCTTGTCGTCCCATGTGCCTTTGTTGAAGTAGGCCCAGCACAGCCACTCTTTGAAGTTTTCACGGTGGATTTGGCTTGGATGTGTTCCTCGGTTCCATAACGAGATAAATCGCTCTGGGTCCGGAATAGTCTCAATACATCTCCGGACTAACTCTTTTCGAATCTTTCGATCGGTGTCAGGGTGAACCGCATCCTGCTGCAGAAGGCGATTTCGAGGAAGAAAGACGAGAAAATAAAAAGAAATTTCGATGAGAGCATATAACCCGAGTACCGTTGAGCCCCAATGCTTGGGCGAATAGTCTAATATCCATGCTACACAATATAGAGCGCTTAGAGGCGTAACGCAGCGAAACCATAGCACGAATACGTGTGTGAACACGAGCGTGCCGAATGTATCTCTGATCATAGCTCTTCAACCTTCTATGACGCAGATTTTGAGGAACTAGGGACTTGCAGCAAGACTTGAGGTATATAAGTGACTATTACTGTCCAAAGATGCGGTGAGGTGGCTGTGTGTCAGCCTCCTGGGGGCTATTTTTAGGTATTTCTTAGTACCGAAAGTGCGGAAAGCAGCTTGCCGCGCGCCATTGACATGTAAGCGTGTGCTAGGATGGGTTGAGGCTATCAAGATACCGACTCGGTAGTTGATTGGAGGAGACAGGTTTGGGGTGATGGGTAGTGCAGTAGTTCTTGTGACGTGGCCCGGCGTGCGCTGCAGGATGCATCGGGCACGGGTTTGAGAACTAAAGTAGCTCTTCGCCCGGGTGAAATTTATAGCCCCGTTACGTGGTTCGTTCAGAATCATTCTTAATGCAGGGTATCCAAACCACACCAACTATATAGATTTGCCAGGGTACTAATATTGCCCCAGGCTACTACGGGACAAAAGCAAACATATACAAGGATTGGTTGCACCTGTACCCATACCCCGGTGCTTCTGGACAATTGCTATAGTTGTGATACGAGACTGCTAATATTAGGTTGTTTGGTCAAGTTCTGCTGCCGTCAGTCCTTCTTCTATCGGGGCTAAATATGAGGCTGAAAGGAGGTTTCGAGCCAATGGGTGGCAGCTGTAATGTGTCGGTTTCCCTTTTTCTCTCCCTCGAAATATTTCTTCCGTGCAAATATATTGCACGAGAAAGCCAATTTCGCTATTTAAATGCCTTGATCAACTTCCTATAATTATGCACATTGGGTGTGTACTCCATTATGATCGCATACAACAACGTTACTACCATTGCCCCCCAAGAAATTGTCCCTGGCCTTGTCGAAGAACCCAATGGCCGAGGAACATTCAGTATTCTCTGGGCCTGTCTAGCAGTTCTACTTCTCAACACATGGACCGTTCTACACCTCAATATTCCCCCTCCAGGCCAGCGATGGCACCGTCGCTGTTTCCATAAATGCAAGTGGTTTATTATTTGCGCCATAGTCCCCGATGGCATGGTTGTAAACGCCTACGCTCAGTGGCGTGCGGCTAAGAAGTCCGTTCGGGATATGCGAAGATTCTATACCTGGTGGACGATATCCCATGGATATTACGCAGAGATGGGAGGATATAGAATCTTAGATGAGTCGGAAGGGATATATTACAATTTCCGTGCCGATGACTTAGCATGGTTGGTGGAACAAAAGTTCATCACCCTGATCAAGATTCCGGAGAAAGAGCTTCGTGATCGCAGCAAGACAGACGCTTTTGCTAAAGTGCTTGCCTGTGGCCAGTCGACATGGTTTCTCGTCACGATCCTAGCACGTGTCAACCAGGATCTACCCATCACCACCCTCGAGCTCGCAACGGTCGCCTTTATTGGCTGTACCTGGGCGACATACTTTTTCTGGTGGAAGAAGCCGATGGAAATTGAAACATTCACTACAATAACAGTTCCACAAATGAGCATCGAACAGCTATGCAATTTGGCAAGCAATACTTGCTTCTCCGGAGGCCACACTCATTGGTACAGACGCCCGCCACCAGAGCTCATTCATGGCTGGGACTGGTTTTGGTGGCAGAAGCCCATGAAGATGACACGTATGAAAACTGTCAATGTGGGACACCGAGTTCCTAAGGAACTAAAAGAGCTCGTGAAGGACAACTTCACGGCTCATATTCGCACAGCCGACTGGTATCGCCCCGCCGTCAATGAATGTCATGCAGACGAATGGGAAGGCCGCCATCATTTTCTAGTTTGGGCCATTGGTCTAGTCTTTAATGGTTTACATCTCGCTGCATGGAAGTTTCATTTCCCCACCAAAGCGGAGAGTATACTCTGGAAGGTAACAGCGCTCGGCATGCTTGTGGTTACTTCAGCGTGGGTGCCATGCGCATACGCGCTGCGAAAAGCGGGTGATACATCGCGAAGGAAGAGTCTCGTATATTGGGCCATTACACTGTTCTATTTCCTTTCGAGGGTTATCTTGATGGTGGAAGTGTTTATGGGGCTCCGGGCGCAGCCGGCTGCTATTTATTATTCTGTGCGATGGAGTAGTTATATCCCTCATATTTGATGATTATTTATTCCACTCAAGGTCTCACAAGTAGGGCCTGTTCCAATATTCTTCGCACTGCTGTCTCTAGAAATTCACTACCGGTGAACGTGGTCACGTAGTAGGAGTTACTGGCGACGGCAGTAAAAGAGAGGCCAAGCAGGAGAGAAGGCAAGAAGAATTAGGTGGACTAGTAATTGTGTGCTCCCTCTTTCAGTGTTTATTCCAATGGATTTATGGATGGTTCAGAGGTGAAAATATAAAGTGTGCGATGAAATCTTTTCGTTTTATTACGGTACAATTGAAACATGAATTAGTTGGCCTGACTATCCATGATGATGGAACTCTGCTGCTCACGATACTCAGACTCCGTAATGGTCGATTTTATTGGCCATTTGGGCTCGCTTGAGCGGGAAAAAATATTGTAATCAGACGGACAGAGAAACATGTCTTGCTCCTCGATAAGTGATGAATGTCCATCTGTATAAAATGACTTTCCCAGGACTTTCCATCCCCCAGTCTCCCCGTTGTTGTTCTCCGCTCTGGAGATCTTCACAAGAGAGGGCAAAGCAGAAGATATCGTGCAGGCAAATTCTAAGTGATCCATCATAGAACTCCGAGCATTCATTTCCAGGGTCATTTGGGTCAAAATCACAGTCGATCACATTGATGTATCCGACTAGACCAGAGTCAGACGTATTATCAAGCTCTGAACTTGCCAAAATTGACCGGATAGGGCGGTCGTCCAGAACGAGGCAGTAATCGAATCGAGATGTACCAATATGACGGGTGTAGCCCCGCCCCTCGACCCATTCGATATGTCGTTTACGAATAGTATCTATCGGGGTATGTTCTAGATTCGGATCCTAGACAATTATATTTCGATAGCCGTCGCAAATAAGTTCACGAATATTTGGCTGGGGTGGGAACGGATGCTCGAATCCCCTGGGACGCATTGAGGCGTAGCAGTACCGATTAATCTTCGCGATCACGGCCGCCCAGTCCTAGTCAGATATAGTTCCAAAACTTATGCGATAGATAACATATCCCCATGGCCAACCTCCAGTTCCCACGGAGTGAAACTGGAAAAATCGAGGAAGATGACCATTCCAACCAGATCTCCATCCCGGTTTTGCGAGAAATCGCTTTCTTCTCTCACGGGGAAGTTCCTCGGGTGGAAATTCGGGTGATTGCCATGGTGTAGTCCACGAGTCATCGTGGAAAAGCTCCGAGTCCATGCTCTCCGATAGAACGCTCCAGGGAATATGAAATGCATCATCAACTAGGACCTGGTGCCTCGCTTAATATATTGTTGTCCCACGAGAGTTTGCTAGTTAGCTGGCGTCTTGGCGAGTGAGTCACTAGTGGCCCTTAGCATATGAGGTTATATAGCACAACCCCTCGGCGTCACGGAACGGCTTTCGGTTGCCTATGGTGTCGGCTAGCGATCGCCCACGATACTAGGGCGTACCCCACTGTTCCGTTTCAGTCCATGCATGCATTACTGTATAAAGAAATCATTTGGTAAGGGCTGCCATGGAGACCCCGAGCAGAGTCAAACTAACGCTAAACCCTTTAGCTAACTAAGTCATCTATACCTTATAACTATTTAACCATATAGGCACGAAGTACGGCAGGTTTAGCCGAGGGGCCATGTCATCCGTTCAGGGCGTTCAGGTGAAGGACTGAAGTGGCAGGCTAGAGGCACTTTTCCCATGGAAAAAGGAAATAAATAATCGATAACAAAAAACGAAAACATACAACAGATATTGTATGGTGGTGGTCACCTAGCGTCCACGAGTCTGTCCTAGGCAGCTCGCCACCCTAGCGGGGCACCCCTTCAGCCCTTCACCTGAAGGGCCGGAACTAACATACAAAAGTCACCTTTGTAAATTCTGGCAGGGAAAGATTTAACAAGGTACTATAGCATAGTGCCAAAAAAGGGGTTCAGGGGTCGAGTAACTGTAACAGGTATAGCGATGTCTCGAAAGACGGTTCGAGAAAAAGCCTCTGTGTGTAGGTGGTGAATCTGTTTTCGATCCATACTGTCTGCTGGAAATTTACAGTCCTTTGCGAGCAATAAAATGAGGGCGTCTCCGGATTGTAGCAAGTGCATTCCACGCGTTGGCCTCGCATGTACGAATTTCGGTGATGTTCATGCTGATCCATAGCAAAGTGACAAAAAACAATAAAGTGATCTTGTTAAAAGAAAATGCGAGCGAGAAGTCTAACTTAAGAATGATCTAACCGAGCAATACGAGGTATATCCGGAGATGTACCCCCAGGCTCGGCTCTGTTCGGAATACACTACTGTCTGGGTAGATATATGAACTACGTATTTCAATGCACTGCTCCGTGCCAGGGCAAATTTCCTCTAAACCCTCGTATAACCATTAGATCAGTAATGTCAAAGATTTATGTTACCACAGGTTGTCTGGAAGGATAAGTTCAAAATATCTATTTGACTTTATACGTCACTGGCCAAAATTGGTAATCTAACCTGCTCCAGGGCGGGGTAAATAGAACCAGTCATTGTTAAACCAAACTTTAGCTAAATTTAGCAACTAATTAGCAACCATAAAGTTCCTATTGGATAGAAACTCGTATTCATGACGTACCTTCGCATATAATCTGCCTGGCCCAAAATGGCGGTGTCGAACAAAGATTGACATTAATTTCAAGATATATCTCTGTACTCTAACTTCTATGTTTTCAAGTGAACACTTGACGATGACCGGCGTCGACATTGAGTCAGCTACCCCCCCACTAAGCCATATTCTGGAAACATGTTTATATGTTCGTGATTTACGAGCCTCGACCAAATTTTATCGAGAGACCTTGGGAATTGCACCGTTTGGAGAGTCAGTACGTACTAGGCTGCAACACCTTCAAACGCCATATAGCAAGCTTCCTCCTAGACAAAATGGTCTCCATATTCGAGATCCATAGTTATCTTGCTAACGGTGTTTGTATTTAGCCCCGTTCGAGCGGCTTTGCTCTAGGCACAACGACTCTGCTGCTTTTCCAACTCGGTGCAACCGCAAATAACATCGAAGACCGAGGTGGAATGATTCCAGGCCATGGTCCAAGCTCGTCTGTTTTATCACAGCTACTACCCACGCAAAGCGAAGACAGCGGTAGTGAAGTAGCCCGACTCAAACAGCATTTCTGTTTCGCCGTTCCGAACGTAGAGGATGTTGTGAAGTGGGATGAATATTTACAGAACCAGGGTGTCCGCATCCTTGGACGGATGCAGTGGGAGCGTGGAGGCAAGAGCGTTTATTTCGAAGATCCAGATGGACATGTGGGTGAAATCGGATCAAGAGGCATCTGGGCGCATTATGATATAGAAAAATGAGAAAAAGATGCCAGTTTGGAGCTTTTTCTTGGCCTTGACTTTTGAAATGGTGCTTTAATTTCCAAATAACCAATCTGCCTCGTCAGCAACCTGACAATGTTTCACACAAAGATGGAACGAGACCAAGGATTCGATGTTACGTCGGTGGGTAAGAAGGTCTGAACAGAAGGCTTTCAGCTTCTGTGGATAGTCTAAGCGGCGCAAGATGTTGTCGTCGTCGGGCAAAGTATTGTCCAAGGAGATGGTATTTCCCTTCAACAAAGGGAGGCCTGCCATGTTGGGAATAAACTGACTCGTTGGGTTTGGGTGCAATCGGTACAACGAATACAACGGGGTGCTGAGCACCCGACTCTTCAAGTGCAGGAGATAGGAGGATATGTGATTACCAAATTGTAAAAGGATGATTAGGTGCCGGTGAAATGTTTATCCAGCATGAAATCACATGTTAAACCACCTTCTGAGCAAATAAGCAACGAGCTAACTAACTAGTTAGTTCGTTAGTTAACTAACTACTTAGGAGCTTAAGTTCTACCCTTAACATTCGAATTAATTCAATTTGTTAAAATCAAAAAGTCCTTCGCGCTGTACGACAGCGGCTATAAAGTTCTCACAGTTGGTAATTAGAAAAAGGATAGGTGGTGGACGTGGGACCTAACAATGGGCCGTAATAGAAGATCACCACAGTCTGTGCCGTTTGTAGTAGCCGCTGGTCCAAACTGCGTAGAATTGTCCAAGGATTATCATTTTCTGAGCTCGTTCATTTTGGCGACGGAGTCGCTGACAGAATCTTCACTGCGTCCCTCCAGAGAAGGTAGCCAAAACCGGACCAGAGAGTGGTGATGGCAACAACGTATCTTCGTATAGCGTCAGCAAATCAATTCCTTTGAGGCTCCCCAAGGCAAGGCTGAGTGAGGGCTGGAGTCTAGTGCTGTCCCAAGAAAGACACGAAGCACAGCAGGTTTAGCCGATTGGCCACCTCATTAGTTCAGGAGCTTCAGGGCGTTCAGGTGCGGGGCTGAAGGGATTGACGAGTAAAGCGGCAAGGACCCAACCAAAAGATAAAAAGCTAAAGAAAAAGAAAAAAAAAAACATACAACAGCAGGGATTCGCATGTGGTCACCCACCATACTACTAACCTGCCGGCGTGTGGCTTAAGTACGGCTGAGCGGACGGGAAGCCCTGTTCTCCACACCCTATGGTCGTATGTACAAGACCATAGTTAAAGAGAAATCATATACTCACTTTGAAAATAATGCTTCGAAAAAGTATCAATTGCAGTGAGCGTACGGCATGATTGGGGCGAAGCGGCAGGGGGCTGCAGCTCCGTCGATCGGAGCATCGGAGCCAATCAACCGACCACAAGCCCCAGAAGCATTAAATGCACGAATAGCGACTGTATCATTGTGTCAGTTTTGGCTTTGGCCCCATTTTACGCTTTGCCGGTGACTTCGCAGATCACTATCTTATTATGGGCCCATTCCTCACTCTTCATACTCCAAAGGACTCAATACCATGATTCCGCGAGATATTGCCCACAAAGACGACTTGCGCCTAGATGTTGCGGCGCCATTCGGCTGGCACTACAGCCCCGGTGACACAATCATTGGAAACGTCATTCGAAAATCGCCTATCATCTCTCCCGAAGCCACACTTACGGTATGGCTTACGGGGATGATGAGAGTCAAGATCCTGCGAGATCTAGGCACCCACCCTAATGACCTCTGCGGAGACCACGATACATATACCGATAAATGGACTCTGCTCGATTCAGCGGAATACCTCATTTTCACCGGGCCTCTGCACCATCCTGAACACAGCGAAGAACCCCTCGCTTGGCCTTTCGCAGTGCCCATCCCCAGTAAGCCCAGGGCATATATCACGCAGGGCCATCAGCCGCAGGCAAGCTTTGTGCCCTTTGACAACGATCACCAGGCCTACCATGTCTTACCCGGCTCCTTACGCACGACCTGCGATGGTTACACGTCCAAGTCAGAGGCCGCGGTCGAATATGGGATTCATGCTCGACTATATTATGAGCGGGGTGGCTCCAAATGGAATCACTACGCGACTATACCCATTTCACTGAGA
This sequence comes from Penicillium sp. G339, assembly GCA_027569595.1. Classification (NCBI taxonomy): domain Eukaryota; kingdom Fungi; phylum Ascomycota; class Eurotiomycetes; order Eurotiales; family Aspergillaceae; genus Penicillium; species Penicillium sp. G339. The sequence continues at coordinate 765,719 of JAPDFJ010000009.1, forward strand.
CATCCTCCAGGGAGCGCCGAGCAGCTCTACATCTCGAAAGGAGGGGGGCTGTCACGCCCTACTAAAATACGAAGTCAGCGTCTGCTACCTGGTATGGAAAGTATGGAGCTGTCGTTTCGACAAAAAACCAAGAAGTTCTTTGGGTCGTCCAAAGTCCCTGAGTTCTGGTTCGAAATTCTCATGGCATCACCGCCGGTCGTTCAATTTGACAATCCAGAACCGTTGCAGATTATCTTGAGTATTGCAACTTTGAAGGGGGACGACCGAACGAGCAGGGTCATTGAAGACATTCCGCAACGAATTCTGGTCAATTACGTGAAAATTCGGATCAAGAGTTGGACGACAGTTATCGCCCCTGGTAATCTAACCAATAGGGCGCATACGGACCGGCAGGACTTCGACGTGGATTTCCATTTCGAAGATGTCTTTAAAAATCTTGAAAGTCCCTTGGCGGTTTATTCGTCAGGCAAGGAAAATGAGCATATCAATCTCGGCAGCATGTTTCAGCTTGTCATGCGGAGGGATGGTCTCTATACGAACGGAAAGCGATGCTCGTGGGCTCTCACGCGTACCATTTCCCCCGATCTCTTTACATTTGCTATTAAACATACCCATCAGTTTGAGTATAAGATCAATATTACGGTTGCGGGGGAGACGCTCGAGGTGAAGGTTTTTGCACCGGTAAAGATTATAGAAGCTGCTTGAGGACAATGCGATCTCCGATGTATATTGCTATATGTTTCAGCGGCATGTGTTCAGGTTGCTTCTTAGTTTGAGCCATTTCGTTGATATGATGAGATATTTCCCCATCACTATCTCATATCCGACAAAGTTACTCGTATCCTAGGTAGGAAGTTTATAAAGAGCTCAATTGTTTCTCCCTGGTAATATCTGGAATGAACTGACACTACTCTCAACTCAGGGTCGGCTTTGACTTAGTTTGCTTTCGTCGCAACAAACCCGGTAATAATAATCCCTGGTTGATCGTCTGGCAAAAGAACTTAGGACCAAGGATTCGATGCTTTTTCGGGACAGCGTACTGATTTTGCTGGAAAAATTGGAGAAAAGCAGAGGGCTATTTCCACCACACGGACCGGACCCTGGAGTAGGCTGAGCGAAGCTGTAGAAGCACGTGGGACCTCTTCAATTCGTCACTTCGAACCCTGACCGAGGGTCTGTGTCTATACAATTTTGTGGGGGCGAAGAAGGCTTGATAGTGGGTCGAAGACTTGAATGGGGCAGCATTGTTCCATAGGGCCGAAATGGGGCTGAGAGGACTGACAAGTGGATTGTCAAGTGAATCCAGAGGTTATTAGATAGACACATGGTTCAACCGGATGATATGATTGGATGGGGGCGAAACGGATTGAATGGAAGAACTTCATGGGGCGGAAGGATTCAATGGTGCGACAGGCTTTTTGCTCCTGGACCATTCATACGCGGCAAAAAGGATTTTGTAGCCGCACGTGTATGATGAGCGACGATCAACTATCAAGCCTTTTTCCATCATCTTGGCTCTTGGATCGAGGACCTCGTGTAGGTATGATATACTGATCCTTCATTAATGTCATATCCGGCGCATTTTTAAGTACTTAATAACACCAAAATATTTAGAAACACGTAGTTATATTATTCAGAGTCTCCTGGCCAGGAAGACACAAGTGAAGCTCATTTACAGAACGATTGTGACCTCGATTTCACGATCGGTCAGCATAATTCTGGCCTTTTTATGGCCCCATATTGAAACATTACCCACACTCAATTCCCTCGATATCATACCGTCATCTTCTTGATGGCGTATAGGCTAGACCGTACTAAGCGACTACAATAAATTGTAGTAGGTGAACTATAGTGTTGTTTGCCCAGGACGAGTCATAGCGGGGCCAGGGGTAACTGTTATATTTAGACTGAAAAAATACTCACAACTTACCCAGAACTATTATGTCTCTCTTACTGCGCACGTGTAGCTATCAGTGGCATGTAGTTGTTGATGCATAAGCCGGACACCGCGAGCCGACCAATCATATCGTAGTTTCAGATACATGAATAGGTTCATGACGAAGGATTCAGAAAAGTCACTAAGAAACGGGGGCCGAACGATCGAGCACCCTTTCTCTAGATTTGAACGCCCCTACTACTATACATACCATGCAAGTTCTTGTATCTGTATTACCTAATCGTGTTGAAATTTCAACTATCTTAGTAAAGTCGCACATTGCCACGAAGTCTTATAAACCGAGACTTCAAGCAATGATCTTCAAGCAAAAGTCTGGATGGAGTGAGATCCTACAGTCCCTTCAGGTTGAACATTTTGGATTTTGCTTTCGCATTCAATTAGAGTCTCTGAGGTCTAGCCATATCAAATTTAATGTGATTAATGAAAGTATTTGGAGATGAAATAGAAATACAGCGCTTTCCTTCGTCAGGTTAGAGGGACATTAACCATGCGAAAATGGCATTTTCGGTTTTTGGGCCCCAAAACGTGCTTACTGGGGCCAAAGGCAATTCTGAAGACTTGAAGGAAGCGGGCCTTGCGATGTATATCAAATCTCAAACGAAAAGGATCGTCTTGTCTACGCCCCTATGTACTCACATAGCCTTACTCTACCAAATAAGTATAAATAAATGACCCGCGGACACGGAATGGACACAAGAAACTCATCTCTAGCCGGCACAAGACCACCGAATTCAAGATGGCATTCATGGCACGAGAGTTTCTTGCTGGGAGGACTGTAAGCAGTCACATCCCCAGTTCCACTTCCTCTTTCCCGACTTCTACTATTACAACTGCGGCGGCAATAACATCATGCACTCTTTCTTCCCAAGATGCCACCACCTTCACAGACCCATTAGGCTCTATGGTTAGCTTATCATCGACTATCGCTTGCGCGTAAGTGTAAAGCCTTCAAGGCCGCTCCGAGACCTCCCTGGCGACGATTTACAATATTTTCTAACTCTGTATGTGTTTGACAGTTGCAATGACGATTGGACAGCCGGAGTGGGTACCACCGTCGGAGAGGACAGCAGCATCACATATACATGTCAGCTGGGAACATCTACCACCATCGCGGTCAGCACTGGCACAGCTAGCGCTTCGCCAGTTCCTACGCAATGTGCACATGGTGGCAATCCTGATGCATCCTGCTTCAATGCTCTGGATCTTCCTGACTTCATCATAAACTGGTAAGCACATGAATGGATTCGAGGCCCTCAAAGTGTCAGAGAATGCTGGTGCAGCAGACCATTCCACAGGAGCTGAAGATCTCCATTCCGAGAAAAAGATATTTGCTGACACTACAAATTAGGTGGAATGAGAACGAAGACGACTGTGGAGATTTTGGTGGATTTGCCGACTGCTGGTACTCGAAGATGACGCCGTACGCGCCATCTAAATGCGATCAGCTGAACTCCAACCCGGCCTGCACTCAGCCTAAATGGACCGACTTCACGGGATTCAATGAAGTGCAGAATTTCTATGTTTCGTGGTGCATCTGGAATACTAACGGCCTTTTCCTGGATATGTACAACGCCATCGGCAATGCAGCGCAGCCCGTTTCTGACAATATCGGAAAGCTTGTCAGTTATATCCTTTCGTAAAACCGGGATTTAAGACATAGGCTGACTGTTAATAGATTACCACACTTGAACCCCCGAGCGATTCGACACCCCCAATGGAATATCTTTTGACTGCACTGACGTTTGGTCTGAGCTTGTATGTATACACATTTAAGGCTTCTCTAGGGATTGATGCATCATTTTTCGCAGTCAAACCTCTCTCGGAGTTCCAAACCACTTTCCTTGCCCTTGAGATACCTGCTAACCATTGTGCATCCATCTAGATACTCTGAGGGTACTGTTCTTCTCAAAGCATTCCTTCGATCTCTGCCTCAAACATCCACGGCCCTCAATAAATACCTCTTCCCTGCGGGTGATATCAAAGGGGATGTCTTGGCTTGGGCAGACGTTGCGCAAAAACTAGGAGATTTCACAACTGTATGGCAGAAGTCCATCGGAGATGGTGTGGGCGTGGTTCAGAATAACATTTCTGCCTTTATTCCCCTGTAAGTCAGAATTATCAGGAATGGTCTTCTCAATATGGAAGGATATGTATCCTAGGCATATAATCCGGCTCAAAGTTTAGCTGACATTTCGTCCATTTGTTTAGGAATCAAAATACTCCACTCTCTGGTATTCGTCCAGCTCTTGACGACCTTACTACTAGTATTCAACATTCTGTTGCCGCTTATGTTGCATCCGCTTGCCTTAATGACCTTAACTGGGTTGTGACACGCGCAGAAAACCTCGACGTCCGCAGCCTCCAGAATGGCGGCAATCTTCAATGTTAGTTCCTGTCATATCACGCTATCAGAAAACCTTGATAGTAATAGTGAATGCATTCTGAAAATATTGGTTGCATACTAATATTTTGATAGGGGATACTGGGTGCGATTCAGACTATGATGGCAATGGTATCTGTGACAGCTATTTCTTCGACGGAACAGATACCTATAGTCTTACGGATCCATTAAATATGGCAACTGACCAGAAGGATATTATGCAAATGCTTATCGGTGGTGAAAGCCCTTTCACGACTGGGGAAATTCTGTTTACTTCTGCTTTGAAATGCTCGCAGTCCTGTGGCGAGAACGGGGGTTGTGCTCCGACTCTAGATGAGGCTGACCCTTCTTCGGCCAGCTGCCTAAGCGCTGCTCGTATCTGTACCTGGTCGTGGGATGACTACGGACCGTTCAATGACGGTTGCGCCAACCTGCCTAGTAAAGATGCTGTCTTGCCTTACTTCGGCGTGAATCCATGCGTGGGAGAGGACGACTTCAGCCGATCAGTTCCTTGGTCCTATCTTGGGGGTGGAATTATGGACGACGACGCTCCAGGGTGGTGGGCAGATCAAGTTGTATGTCACAGTGGCTATTGACCGGGGTTCCAGAACTGTTGTTAGCGGTCTCATCCTGGCATTCCATAGCATGATGAGGACCATACCGTTTTCCCCATTTGTCTCTTTGCAAGTTGTGATTTCAATGTCTCAATATTAACCTTGATCCTATGCGTTCTGCTCTTTGCGGGGCTCCAGCAAAAGGAGGCCTCACTAATTACTTGTTTATATAGACAGGATTCTTTACCTTCCTTTATAGAGAATCCATTTATCTCCACATCAGCTTTGGCCGTAGTCCTAGTTGTTACGATAGTTTTCGTTTTCTAATCAAGTCTTTCAGCTTTTCATTTCAGGTCTTATGTCACTCACGCTCACTGTCATGCGAAATTTGACACCGTTTTCATTCAACTCACGGCCCTTTGAGAACAAGATGCGCTTAATATGTGGCTTAATTACGGTTCGGTGACAGAAAACGCTATTTCTCATAACCCATGGTCTTATATCTTAATCACTAAAAAGAATGACAATATTCACTTCTCGGCAGCATCCAACAAGAAATTTACTTCCAACCTTCGCTAGAAACGCCCGCTACATCAATATCGGTTACTTAACAGAATCAAAATCACCGAGTCCAGCCCCCTAAATGGTTTTAACCAAAGCGTCGTGAGGTTTTATGCGAATGGTGCGCCACCAAACCCACTAGATCCACCAGGGCTAGACGAACCTCCTTCAGAGCCGCCCCCAGAGACACTGTCTGTGCCACCGCTAGACTCAGCAACACCTCCACTCGCGGTATACACGAAGCTATAGTTAGGATCGTAACTTGCAGACTTGTCAACGGCAATGGTAGTCCATCCAAGCAAGCCGTCACTGAGACTATCACCCAGCCAGACATAGTTCAAGACGGGATCCGAAGTCGTGCCGTCTGTCTCATCGGAGAATACTCGATCCTCGGCATTGGTCGTAAGAGTAACGGTGTTCGTGCTATACGGAGAAGTTGCTTCAACTTCATTGATGAGGTCTTGGTCCCAGAAAAGCTGGCCAATGTGTGCGACAGTTCCGCCACTGATTGTGCCATTGGAGAGTACAGTAGCGTCCAAGTGAGCAACAACATGATGATGAGTCGTGCGTCCAGAGTAGTGGCCCGGGAAGACGGAGTTAAAGGACACCACTCCGTCACTGTCAGTGGTCTGGACACCTCGCAAAAAGGTAGCATCTATATTGGAGGTATCGGCTGTATTGCCGTTGCCCTGAGCGATGACACCGGAGTACACACCGGTGGCATTGCAGTTCCAAATATCGGCATATAGATCCTCAATACCTTCGCAGGTGCTGACGTCAACAAACTGAATATCGAAGATGATCGGCACACCGTCCTGCCCTTCACTAACGTCGGAGCGAACTAGTTCGCCCGGGACGTAGTAAGGACCAGTCTCACCCTCGGGGTTCAGCACACAGGTGGAACTGCTGCTGAAAATCGAGTCCGCCGAAGTGTCAGCGGTGATGCTCGAATCATCCGCCAAGTGAGAGGTGCTGAGGATATCATCGGTATCACGGACACCTAGGCGACGACGGTGGAGATCGTATAGGTCCCGACGACGAGCCTCCGCTCGGGCATTGAGTCCACTGGTATCGAGTCGCTTGGCACAGCTTTCAAGACCGCGACGAGTCTGCTTTCGAAACTCGCGTTTTAAAGTCTCCGCCCGAGCATCGTGGTTTTCATGTTCACCAGGGTGAGCCAAGACGAAAGGAGCCGTCATGCCGACAAGGCAGACATTCCAGAAAGCAGTGAAACGCATTCTGACAATTTCGTGGGCCTTGATCTCAGAGAGAAGATAATAGAGAATTATTCAGGATGGTGCTTTGCGAATATTCAACACAGTATCGGTCATGGTGACCTTTCTTATACTTCGCTCTGCTCCGCTACATTTGCCACGGGTGTGCGTTCTGTATCTTCGGCTTAGCCCAAGTCAATCACTCTATATTCAGGGGTGTATATATCAATCTATCTGAATTACGACATGTAGTCTGCCCAAGGTCTGCTGCTGCGTAAATTGTGAGTCCCAATTGGCCTGTCAACATTCGAAGCTGCCAAGCCGAGACAAGCCAAGCACTCGTCGAAGGGGCTAAGAGGCCGGCCGCGCACCCCCAGAGCTTGACTTTGCCCGATCCGCTGCGGGGGTTGATAAAGATATATCCGCAAGTGAGATTATGAAAATTCCTTGGTGGAAATTGAGGGTCTTCGATCGGCCTGGGGTCCTGCCATTTCACTGCCAAGAAACTGATGCATAGTGATCGACATGACAAAGCGGAGGCCGGAAGGCCGTGAGATAGCTCAAACTACGGCGGTTTATATGGGGAGAGGTCTTTACATTGTCTTCAATCAAGTGATTTATTTTGGATTTCCATACGAATCAAACGGAATATTGCTACTGCCAGCTACATTTGCAGCAAATGCATATTTACGTACAACGGATGCTATGTCGCTGTCCTTCTAACAATCAAATTGAAAGCATTGGAATAATACAAATTAAAGAAGCGAATTAATCAGTGGAAAAATTAGTTTAAGAGCCCTTCATGTGGCGTTGAGTGGAACGCTCGTCCGATATGAATCTTACCGAAGGCCAGACGCAGATGCAGGTACGCTGCAGACAATCTGCGCGTGTCGTTTTGGAAACGGGCGCTGATCTGAATAACTTTATTCTTCGGCAATTTTATAGCTCCATGTGACAGCAGTTTGAGGACGCGTCATCAAATCTATTCAAAATGCAGCCACTTATGCCATTTGATGATCTGTTTCTTGGAAGTAAAGCAAAGAGAGGTCATAGAGCCGAAGAGCTGAAATTTTGCCGATTATACACTACGGGATATTGGTTTTACTATTATGCAGTATCTAGGAGACTTTTCTGTTGATCTATGCTGTCCAAAGGCCGGCCATCTTAACATAGCATCCTGCATGGGAGACCTAAGGCGGCGTACGGCAGTCTACATTACTCGCTTGATATTATTTTATGGAATTGGTTTTCTGGCCAGCGCAGAAATCTCACTTCTTTATGTGTTAAGCCACCATGATATCACGGCGGGGTAGGAAACATCGAAGCACCTGATTCAAGTTAGTACTAATTAGCGCCTCTCCCCCCGTAAAAATATATCCCGGAATGAAAGCTTTGATCCCTAGGTAATAACGCCAGTACTTGTTAGCTATATAAATCTAGCATGGCTTGATACATAATGTCGTAAGCAATATGGATGTAAATGCGTAAGGAAGAGCCATAGTAGGTTATATAAGAAAACAGTATTATTGTAATTCTGCTTTATATACATGCGATATCATTCAGCGCATTATTAAATATTTGGCTATACAAGATACCAGGCAGTCTAGATTTCAAAGTGGGAAATGTGGAATTATGAAAAATATTCAATTCAATTCAATTCTTATTAATCCGATGGATCCCAACCTAGAACGTTTATGTAGACCCTTCTTCTATTGGAAACAAGAGCAGTCCAAACGCCACGTACAGCTGTAACAATGCAAAGCAAGTACGACTTGGAGGCATACAAATGTAGGTAATAATTAATAGTTCCACATAAATCGAGAAGTGGCTAAATGGACACCGCAAACATGGTATATGGACACCCTGCTGCCTAATCAAGCATAGCACGGTATACATATCACAAAATACCGAGTTATATCCATGGATGTAAATTTTTGTCTCATATACAAGCTGAAAGTCTTCGGATATTTCTGACCAGTTGGGTACCCAAGAGCTACCTCGGTAGCTACCCCACTAGATACTCTGGTGCCTGACCATTCTAAGTAATGTTTAAAATTCTAGTAGTAAAGCTATTTAAATATTAGTAAAAAAGAAGAATTGTCATACAGACTAGGTAATACAGTGACGATTGCTTACTTTATACGGAAGGGGGGTCTCCGTACAGTGAGTTTGTGGTGACCATTTAGTCTCACCCATAAATCGTAACGGCGTTCAACGCCCTGAAACAAAATGATCAGCTACTGCCAGCTCAGGCAGGGCTTTGCGGCCAAATCCCAACGACTACAAATATGAAGTGATTCTTATGGACAGCTGTAGCCAGAAATTATTCAATACCTTTGATGCCACAAGCTTAGTAAAAACCTACACGGTCGCTTAAAGAACTCTAGCCTGTTCGTTATATGCTGCAAGGTAGTATATTAAGCTCACCATGTCCCAGTTCTTCGCAACAAGCTGTGCATTCCATTATTTTACTAGGTATCTCTCTTGTTTTGACTCATGTTGAAGACCTGAGCCAGCTGAAAAGAACTTGCGAAAAAAAATCTTCACCTTTCAAAATTGTGGAGTGTCTCGTCTGCAGACTAAAGGCACCTGCAGATAAATTCTGCACACGTGCGGGGTTAATATAAATTCCCCATTGCCTGACGACGCGCTAACATCTTTGTGCCTTCGCGATTAGATGGCAATCTTGGACAATGTCAATGATAGTTTCTACGGTCACAGATCAAGGTTACTGCCGAGCGATTAAACCCTCGCTAGAATGTAACTACAGTGCTGCTCAGCCATTAGAAACCCTCTGATCACCTGCAAACACCTCCTCCACATCTCTTAAGACAATCGGCCCGGGGAAGGCCCCTGATCGCCGGTGGTGAGTGATCTTTGGATGGTTAAGTCCCCACCTCCGGGGACTTTGCGAGCGCCCATTTGTCCCCCACCGTCTCCTCACCGGCCAAAAGACCGGAGAACTCGGCGAATTACCCCCATAAGGTCGCAGCGTAGCGATAAGAGCTGCAGCGCGATAAAGGAGGCATGCGACCAATTTAGGGCGACTTAAAAGTCCTGCGACCGGGGCACGCGTCGGTCTCGACTCTCCTTTCTAATGCTCCCCGACTGTTTCACCCCTGAACGTCCCTAGCTACACTCAGCACCATGGGCACCCCAGAGATTAACACTGCCGCGCCAGAGGCCAAGGTTTCTGCCGGTGCTGCGGTGATTAAGGTGCAAAATGAGGATGAGCTGCGTCTTGCTCAGATGGGTGAGTGATTAGAACCCCTTGTCGCATTCTACTCGAATCGAGTCTAATAATGATCAGGCCACAAGCAGGAATTAAAACGCCATTTCTCGGTTTGGAGCTTGATCGGCTTGGCTGCCAACTGCACGATTTCCTGGACAGGTACGATCTGACGGGACTGGAGCCTGTTCTCTTGGCGATCCCAGCATCTGATGAAACTAGGTCTTGGATTGGGTTTAATCACAGCTATCAACGCCGGCGGGCCTGGCGCACGTAAGTTTTGTTTTCTTGGCTCCCATACGGTCGTACCGAAGAGGAACTGACGAATTGCTAGTGATCTACGGGTTTATTCTCGTCTTCGTACTTCAATCGTTCGTCGGTGCTTCGCTCGCCGAGTTCGTCTCCTCATACCCGACCGAGGGAGGAATGTACCATTGGATCGCGGCCATTGCCCCCAAGCGCTATAACAGTCTGTTGAGTTTTGCGACGGGGTGGTGCACGGTTTTTGGGTGTGAGGATCACCAAACTTCGAGAAAATTTGCATGGGTTTTAATAGATTTTAGGGATCTTCACGACCGCGTCGACAAACTTGATCTACGCTACGACCGTCATGGCTTTGATTGCACTATACCACGAGGATCTGGTAATCCAACCCTGGATGACCTTCGTTGCTTACCAGATTTTGAATATCTTCACCTCGGGAATTGTCATGTTTGGAAATAAATACATTCCGCTGATCAACAAATTTTCCTGTGAGTGGCAATGAATGGAGCATCGCAGAATCTTGTATCAGTGGCTGATCTTATGAAGTGGTCTACCTGCAATTGGCATGGTTTATTACGATGGTCACGGTGGCTGCCTCGGCTCCGAACCATAACGACAGCAAGTTCGTATTCAGAACTTGGATCAACAAAACTGGCTGGGAGAACAATGTTATGTGCTTTATCACTGGACTGGTAAACCCTCTGTACTCTTTGGGAGGTCTGGATGGGATTTCGGTATGTTATGATCCACTGGTACCTAAAATCGAGGATTCTAACATACAACTAGCATATAACCGAGGAAATGCCCAATGTAGGCCATCAGATATCTAGCAAAAAGATTTTTACTAACTCTTTACCAGCCTGGAAGAAACGCCCCTCTTGGTCTCGGTGAGTCGCAGTTTGAAATTTAAGGATAATTGAACTAACACCCATTAGCAATTACTCTCTCGATCGCATTCGTGACTGGCATAGCGTATCTTCTGAGCCTGATGTTCTCGGTTCAAAACTATGACTCTCTGGCCGATACACAAACAGGCCTTCCCTTGGCTGAGATTTTCTACCAAGCAACATCAACGAAGGGAGGCGCCTTTGGTCTCATCTTCATGGTTTGGGTGGCTCTTGGACCTTGCGTGATCGGATCCCAACTGAGTGAGTTGATTCTCGACCTCTATTCTATTTTGAAGTATACTAATGTGTGTAGGCACTGGCCGCGTCTTCTGGGCTTTTGCTCGCGACGAGGGTCTTCCGTTATCGCGAGTGTGAGTAGGGCGCGAAAGATTAGCTGGTTTCAATATCAAACTAACTAGTGTTTCAATTTAGCTGGGCCCGCGTTCATCCCCGCTTGGGATCACCACTGAACGCCCAGCTCTGTGTCGGAGTGATCATCGCTTTACTGGGTTGCATTTACTTGGGATCTACGACCGCATTCAACTCGATGATGAGTTCTGCAGTGTAAGTAGATCTAGACCTGGCGAACAAGACTCACAACTAACCGCACCAGGACCGTCAACAACCTCGCGTACCTGGTCCCGATTCTGACTAACGTTCTCCTCCGTCGCAAAACAATGCATGCGGGCCCGTTCCACATGAGTCAACCCGTTGGGATGGCCGTGAACCTCATCTCAGTACTATGGCTCGTATTCGCCATCGTGTTCTTCTCCTTCCCATTTGAAATGCCCGCGAAGGTCTCAAACATGAACTATACCTGCGTTGTCGTGGGCGGCTTCCTCATTTTCGAACTTTGCTGGTGGCTGGTTGCCGGTAAAAAGTACTCCCGCACTGTCCAGCGCGCTCGCGAGGAAGAGCATAATGCTGCTATGATCGTTGAGGCGTCAAGCACGGATTCCAAGCCGTAAGATATAGTATGTCATAGTGTACTTATTAAGTTGTCATAATTTTTGTACTTGATATAAGCAGATTAGGCACTCGGTGTGTCGGGAACAGAATATTGCAAATAAACCGTATCAATCCTGGAGATTTGTTAGTATAGTAGGATCTGATGTAAATTGTGAAATGGCTGAGATGCATCGCAAGATACGTACCAATACCCCCGTTTGAACCCAACTCCAGATAGCCGACCACGCTCTTGAAATCCACGCTGGACATACCACCTGCGCAGCGCCTCGCCTCTATCCTTCCCCTCCGGATCTACAGCCATGATTGCAATGATATGATTGACTGTTATATGCGGGCCGTGTGATGGAAGATCATTCAAATCCCCAGAGACGATTTCATCAGGTTTGTGGCAGATCTTTCTCTCCTTCAACCGAGTAAGGACTTCCCCAAGTAGTCTCGACCCGATTCCATGTGCATGGTAATCTGGATGCAAAAACAAACTCAACTCCACAGTCGGCGCATACGCGGTCAGATGTCCTCGGAAAGGAGACAGATAGGCATATCCAAAAACAAATTGGCCCGCTTGCGATTGATCATCCGTCGACGCAGCCTCACCCACGGCAACGAGGTACGGAAGTCCTCGTGCCGACAGATCGGTCAACCTGGCGTTGTATGTTTCTGGTGGCGGCGGGGTTTGCGCGAATGTGAGCGCCGTGTGGAGAATGTAGTGGGTATTTATGGCGCGGATCTGGGGCAGATCTGACTTCTGAGCCGGGCGAATTTGCATTTGGGACATATTGGGCTGGTGGGGTGATTGATGCATGAAACTCGTGCAGAAAGATGAGGAGGAGGGCGGATTCACCGGCTTACCACATTTCCGGTGACTCAAACATTAATTCTGTCCACAAATCCGACGCGTCGCCATTTCGACTCCTGGGGAATTCTAATTTGTCAATGCGATACCATGATCAAGACTTTATCTCTCAACTCTATTCTATGGCCAATTCTACCAATTCGGTGTTGCTCAGCCATCGAATACACGGTGAAAATCCGCTGGCGGAAAACCGCAGCGGAGAAAGAATACTTGGCGGATAAAGCTAAGGGAAAGGGCGGAGAAGCATCGGAAAGTACAGTGGAGCAATCCGAAGCTTAGTTTGGGGGCTGAATCCCAGCCGAAGACAGCGAGCGAGCGAGCGAGCATCGCGTAATGCGCTCGAACTTGGACTGGGGGAGTGGACTGCACCCCGGATCTCCCCTCCAACCGAATTGCGGGGCGAATGCCTCGTGGGCCTGGAGATATCTTGGCTATGGGCGAGTCATCCAAACATTGTCGTCGCCAAGACTATTAGGAGACTTGGTAGGAGGGGAGAACAAGTGCATGATGCGCCAAAGGGCCATTTCTGGCGACTTGGCTTGGTGCTCAAGCTCTTTTGTTTTCGGGACGCCCAGACTTGACAGTTCCCGTTGGCGCTATAAAGATCCCTCTTTGTCCCGCTGTGTTTTCAGAACCGCGAGACTATTTTCGATACTCTGCATAATATCCGTGCCGCGGAGACAACTTGTCTAATTATGCCTCACTCACAGTCGGACCGTGTTTCCTATGATGATGTAGCAGATGAAAAGCATCGCTCCGCAAATCATGTGGAGGACTACAGCAATGTCACAACAATCGATAACATCCAGGTGCTAGGATTGACACCTGAAGATGCCGAATTCTACCACAATTTTACACCCAAGCAGAGACATACTGTTTTACGAAAGGTGGTTCACATCTAAATTTTCTGGTGTGGCCCGTCAATTAACATCCGCCCAGGTTGATTATCGCCTTGTGCCTATGCTAGCCGTGCTCTACTTGATTTCGCACCTGGATAGAGCCAATATTGGAAATGCAAAAATTGCAGGCCTGACCAAAGACCTTGGTTTGAGTGGAATTCAATACAACATTGCGCTCAGTCTATTCTTTGTCCCTTATGTCCTGTTGGGTAAGTTTCAACTCAAGTCAACCTTCCCGGCCCATCACTAATAGACTGGCAGAGGTGCCAAGTAATATGCTCCTGAAAAACTTTACCCGGCCTTCAGTCTATCTAGGAATCCTTATCATTTGCTGGGGAACCATAATGACCCTGACGGGAGTAGTCCAGAATTTTGCTGGCTTGCTTGTCGTGCGAATTCTGCTAGGTGTCTTCGAGTAAGTCTCCGGCCAAATGCTATCACCCTCGGCTCTTCCTTTAACCGTTTATTATAGAGCTGGATTCTTCCCTGGTGCAGTGTACCTGTGCTCTTTCTGGTATATGCCAAAGCACCTAGCAACCCGTCTTGCCGTATTCTACTGCGCGAGTGCCCTCTCGGGCGCATTCTCCGGTCTTCTGGCGGCCGGCATCGCTAAGATGAGCGGAGTCGGTGGCTATGAAGGCTGGCGTTGGATTTTCATTCTCGAGGGAATTGCCACCGTCATACTGGGTGTTGCCTGTTTCTTCTTTCTGATCGACTCGCCAAAACTCTCTGGGAAATGGTTGAGTCAGGATGAGATTCGCTTTTTGGAGCTGCAGCACTTTATCAAAGATGGCGGCTCATTCAAAGAGGAACGAAAGAAGACTTCCTGGAAGGACATAAAAGCTGTTTTGGGTAATTGGCGAATGTATTTACTGGCATACATTTTGCTTTGCCAATCGGCCTGTTCTTATGGTGTGTCTTCTCTCCAGTCATATACGACAAACTATGCTAATACTTTCAAAAGGAACTAAATTCACGCTTCCCACTATCACAGAGGGTATGGGATTCAAAGACACGAATGCACAGCTGATGACTGTCCCTCCCTACGTGGCAGGTGCAATCTCCGCCATCTTCTTTTCCACGTTGTCCGACCGATTCTACTGGCGAGCGCCCTTCGTGGTGGCCCCGCTACTTCTCGTCGTTATTGGCTACTCGATTATCATGGGACTGAAGGGCGATCTGCACGCGAACATCGGCCCGGGATTCTTCGCCATTATCCTGACCTGCATGGGTATCTATCCAACACATCCCGCCACAACATCATGGACCATGAATAATCTGGCCCCTTCCAATCGCCGTGCCATCGGTAGTGCTTTCAATATTTGCGTCGGCAATATCGGAGGAATCATCGGCAGCTACATGTACCTTGACCGTGAAGACCCGACCTACCCCACCGGCTTTGGCTTGTCCTTAGCGTTTGGCGGGACCGCCCTTGTGGCGGCCTTGATTCTCGAGGTCTCCTTCATGTGGGCTAACAAGAAGAACGCTGCAATGAGTGAAGTCGATATTCGTGAGAAGTATACCGATGAGCAATTGCTGGATATGGGAGATAAATCACCTCTGTTTAAGTACACACTGTGAAATACCTACGCCTATGAATGAATGAACCGTTGGAACTGTGTTCCTAACTACTTGAACATTTTTCTCAACGAATTTCAACATAGAACTACGGCTCCGATTGTCAAAGAAATGCCGATTCGGGCTCCCAATACGTAGCAATGGTCCAAAAAGGAAATTATGATCTGCTGGAGCTTAGGGACTACTAGGGCTTAATCCGCCGGCATTTTCCGCACCCATGGAGAGAGTTATCCGAAAGGAATCCGGGGTGACGCGATTATCCACACTCCGTTTCTCGCTACTTGGACGACTATTGCATAAGCCCGAGACAACTGGGAGGGATCTAGAGACTCAGTGTCGATATATATTCCTTGGCAGCAATGTTGTGCGGCCAGATTCATTTCCTCAATTTGTGTGTTTTTTGAAAATTTCCCCGCCATCTACGACCAACCATGGACGTGGAAAACATCAAACATAACCAGACTAGCCACCTGGAGATTTCTCCAAAGGTTACTCACCAAGAACCTATATTTGAAGGTCTGACAGCGGAAGAGACAAAGAAGCTTGAAAAGCGACGTGGGTAGTCCATCGCCATCATGATACGGACACGGTTATTGACCGCCAGAAATAGTTGTGTGGAAGATTGATTTGCATTTGATTTCATCACTATGTCTTTTGTTTATTTTCAATATTCTGGATCGCTCAAATATCGCCAATGCCCGTCTTGGCGGCATGCAGAGCGATCTTGGCCTCAGCGACACCCAATACCAAACCGCTGTGGCTATAATGGTGAGCTTAGCCTTTCTTGGCGTGATGAGGTTGATGACTGACACTTTTTTATAGTTCGTGGGATATCTTCTTGGCCAAGTTCCCAGTAACATCGTCCTGACTCGCGTCAAACCGTCTCGATATATTCCAATTGCTATTTTCTTATGGGGCGGAATCTCGATGTGCGCCGCGGCAACACAAAACTTTACAGGCATAATGGTGGTCCGCGTTCTTCTGGGATTTGCAGAGTCCCCCTTCTTCCCAGGCGCCCTGTAAGGCATCGGTGAATGTCCTTCGTGCTGGACTCATAATGCTGACTGGACGATTAGTCTCTTGGTTAGCTCCTGGTACAAGCCTCAGGAAATTGCACCTCGTGTCGCTGTGCTTTATTGTGGCAACACGATCGCCAACGGATTTGGTGGTCTCATTGCTGCAGGTATCTTAGATGGAATGCAAGGAGCTGGTGGCTTGGAAGGATGGAGGTAGGTGGTGTCATTGATTTCACCTGTTCGGGAGAATATATTTCCTGACGCATATATATAGGTGGCTCTTCATCATTGAGGGTGCTGGTACGATGGTTGCTGGAGTTCTCGCAGTCCTGCTGCTTCCTGACTTCCCTCGGTCGGGTCAACGCAAGTGGCTTTCCGAACAAGAACAGCGTTTTGCAGAATGGCGATTGGCCCAAGCCGCCAATGATGAGGTCGATGAGAATGGATCAATCAAGGAAGCTCTCGTCGATGCATTCACGGACCCCAAGGCATGGGTTCTCATCATGATCCAAGTCTGCCAGCTCACATCTCAGACGTGGACATACTTCTTCCCAGTGAGTGCAAAGAACTTGCCCTTGGTAAAACGGAGGATTTTCTCTAAAAATTACTTTTATTTATTTATTTTAAAAAGTCCATTGTCAAGACCCTCGGCTTTAACACCACCGTTACCCTCCTCATCACCGTCCCGGTCTACGTTTTCGGATTCCTCACATCACTCGGCAATTCCTTTATTGCTCAATACACTGACAAGCGTGCTGTTTTGATCATGTGGCCTCTGCTCGTTGACATAATCGGAAACGTTTTGGTTATAAGCACGGAAACAACAGCACCACGCTACGTGGGGATGTTTTTAATGTGTGCTGGGTCATACTCGGCGTTCAACGTTGTCCAGGCCTGGATTGCCAGCACTGTTCCCCGCACTCGAACTAAACGTGCGATTGTCTATGCCTTGGTCAACTTGTTCGGAAATTCGTCCAATATATATGGATCCTACTTCTTCCCTACTTCCGATGCTCCCCAGTATCGCATGGGCGGAATTATTTTGTCCTCGTTTGCTGCTGGTGGTATCATCTTGGCTGCTGGTTTGGGTCTTTGGCTGCGAAATATCAACCGGAAAATCATCCAGGAAGAGGAACAGGACGGCCAGATTAGGTACAAGTATCTTTGGTAGACAGATTTCACCATGCAAGCTGGGTCGAGCTTGAATGAGGACATAAAGAACTTATTACCACTCTATGGAAAGGATAATTAGATTACTAGATTGGTATGAATCGGGATATGAATGAAGATTTATTTGCTATCCTACCAAAATTCGATCTCAAAGACTATTCTTCGCTTATAATTCTAGACTCTATTTCACGATATTGTGATAAGTTTAGTTCATGCCCCCCACTTTCGGGGGGCTTCCCATCAATCTCCATAGCGTGGGGGAATTTTGTGATTGACTCAAGCTACCCCCTGTCCCAGATGTTTCAGGTTTCATTTGTAATGGCCAGGTCTGGAATAGCTTTCCATGCCTATAATAAACTACTCATATGCCGCAAACAGGTAAAGTCGAGATGTGTGCTGAATCTTCAAGTATTCCGTTGTTGGAATCTCCTTTGAGCAGTCATTTCCCCGCTCCAGTGGCCGCCAAGGTCGGGGAGATTCCGGGGTTCATAAGGCCACCGTGGGGGTTACAAGAGGTTAATGGGAGCCCCCACGCTTGGCCGGCAAATCCCAGCCTCGTAAACTCCGCATTTTTACAGCGGAGCTTTGTCGTCCCTCGAATTCATTGGTGAATATCTAATCATAATTCCAAAGTAGTAAAAGCCTGTTTTTGTGGATTCGTTCGATATTCACATTTCTTCTGTTCCCCGCTTCTCCCCCGAAGTCAGAATCCTGGGGGTGCAAACCTATGTCGGGCCTTGGCGAGGGATGCCATTGCTATATAATTCAGACTCCCCTAAATGGGGATCGCCTGGAATACCATCTAGCCCCTATTACTTCTTCATCCAACATCTGGCCCCTACTTTACAATGACCAATAAAGAAGACAGTGACATGAAAGAGATTGAGTATGCTCTTCATGAAAAGGCCAAGGACACTGATGGTGGGTCACGAGTGGTGATGCCGGCTTCATTGGCCGCGCTTTCGGATAGTGAGCTGGCGAAGGTCAGGCGTCGAGCGACTATGAAGCTAGACGCACGAATCATGCCGTGTATGGTCTTGATGTATATTATGAACTACCTGGATCGGCAAAACATCGCTGCAGCAAAACTGGCCGACATCGAACAGGATTTGGGAATGACGGATGTGCAGTATCAGACTTGCGTCAGTATCTTGTTTGTTGGATACAGTTCGTCGCCGATTCAAAATCCACATCTATAGGTCAACTGCTAATAGAATGCGCTAGTTTTGATGCAGGTCCCATCGAATATCGTAGTGGGCAAAATCAAGCTCCCTGGTGTCTATATCTGTTTTTCAATGGGTCTCTGGGGCGCTCTTTCAGCCTGCACAGCTGCAGTTCACAACTTCTCAGGTCTCATGGCTTCTCGCTTCTTCTTGGGATTTGTGGAGGCCGTATTTTTCCCCGGTGCCCTTTTCTATATGTCCTTATTCTACACCAAAAGACAATACGCACTACGGACAGCCATTCTGTATTCCGGATCTCAACTTGGCAACGCCTTCGGTGGATTGTTTGCCGTAGCAATCTTGAAATTGGATGGAAAACATGGCTTGGAGGGCTGGCGATGGGTAAGAAATCACATGGCCTGGAAGATTGAAATCCTTGTGCTAATCAAATCAAAAGCTCTTCCTGGTCGAAGGTGTCGCCACTATTGGTCTGGCCATAATCCTTGCACTTATATTACCCAATTCGCTGCAATCTCTGCGAGGATTTAGCGAGATCGAAAACGAGTGTCTGTTGTGGAGTTTCGAGGAAGACCAAGGCCAGCAAGATAACGCCGATGAGGTCAGCGCTTATAAGGGCGTGATGTTGGCCGTGACAGACCCCAAGACCTGGCTCCTGATGGGCACACTATACTGTGTTTGTACCCCTCTTTCCTTGTTTCAGTTTCGACTTATCTACCACAAACTAACCAGCATAGATCTACATCGCGGGAGCCGTGACCAACTTCTTCCCTTCAGTGGTAGCTACTCTCGGATACTCTCGCAACAAGACCTATGGTCTCACCGCGGTAAGTTGTCTCATTGGCACTGATGAACTAAAATTGTAGTGCTAATTCGATGTACAAGCCCCCTTATGTTCTTTGCGTCATTGCCATGATTATAAATGGATTCCACTCGGACAAAGTACGTAGGGCAAATTCACTCACTAAACTGATTCTAACTAGAAAATAGAAGCAAGAGCGTTACTTGCATATCATTTGTCCAATGATAATTTGTGTTGTGGCTCAAATTATTGCTGTTTCTACGCTGAACACAGCCGCACGCTGTAAGTCGCACGTTGCACAAAGGTTTTTTTTCTCATAATAAATGGATTATACTCATTCGAATATAGATGTCGCAATGATGCTGATGCCGGGCTCGTTTTATTCGGCAACTATCGTTGTTCTGTCGTGGGTAGCTGGGTCGCTATCGCAGCCTTCAATCAAGCGAGCCTCCGCCATTGCTCTGATTAATTCCATCTGCAATACCCCGAACGGTGCGGCCAAAATGTTTCTTTATGATTAGTTCTCTGGCTGACCTTTTATCGCTAGTGTGGGCATCGTACCTCTACTATTCTGAGCCGCGATATCTAGCCGCCTTCTTGGTCAATCTGGCAGCCTCCGTATTGGCTATCATACTGGCAACTGGTACGCGCATTTATCTAACGCGCCAGAACAGTAAGCTTGAACGCGGCATAGACACAGGGCGGAATGGTCCAACCCCTGCTCAGATTGCTGTCGGATTCCGGTACATGATCTAGACCACATACTAGCAATCATTGTCTTTGAAACCTGTGTGGTAATGTCGGAAATAAATGATTGATTCCTATATTTCGCTTTCAAGTTCACTTTTCTCATGTTGAGATTATCAATAGAGCTATTCGATAAGTGACAGTACGAAAGATGATCTAAATATTCGACAAATCCTATTTCACAATAGTATAGTGCTACATATGATACTTGAGAAAGTCTTGCTCGGACTATAGCTAGTTGAGCGCTTTTCCTATGGGTCAGCATAAAATATATCCACCAAATTGA
This sequence comes from Penicillium sp. G339, assembly GCA_027569595.1. Classification (NCBI taxonomy): domain Eukaryota; kingdom Fungi; phylum Ascomycota; class Eurotiomycetes; order Eurotiales; family Aspergillaceae; genus Penicillium; species Penicillium sp. G339. The sequence continues at coordinate 786,266 of JAPDFJ010000009.1, forward strand.
GATATTCTGCAACTCACAAGTTGGTAAGCGATCCAGCTGGGGCCAGAAGTCAAGACAAAGTTCATCAGTAGAGCCTGTAAACGTAAACAAGCTCGGAATACCCGAGTCATATGTCGCATGACTCTGTATACTGTCCCAATCCACAATTGGTTGTTCGAGAGATACGTCAAAAGAGACATTATCTCTTATATCCATTGGTTGCATTCCGATGTTGCGGGTCATGTCTGGTTGAAATTTGTTGGTTTGTTGCTCTGCATCGTTGCTGATCTCGGAGACATGTCCGGTAACTTCAGACCTCAACGCCTCAAGCACAATATTGTATCTCCATGCAAGAGCATTCCTTTCGGTGGCTTGGCCGAGATGATACTGCGTCTCTTCGGCCAGCTTGTATAGTGAACTTTGCTCGATTGTCGGAGGCTCCGAGTCAATGCTCGCGGCTAACCATGTGTGGGGAATTCGGCCTCTCTTGGTATGTATCAGATAGATGTAGACAATTGACAGAGCATTAAAAGCGATATACTGGGTATACCAAAACGCAGGATAAAGCAGGTTTTCTTTGACCAGTTCCAGCACTAACTCGAGTGTATCGCGAGCGTTGCTGATGCAAGTCCTTAGATGTATTCGAGCAGAGTTCTCAGAGACATCTGTCTCTTGAGAGTAATCTCGAAGTAGTAACGGGCGCGTAACAAACATCAGAGCATGGAAGCGAGCCAGTCTTATTACAGTCAACTGTCTCTGAAAAATGGATATCAGACTGCTAGGACACACCCAATCGCCGAGAATGGGTGGAAGATCAGAATGCCACTGCTTTATTTGCTCAACAAAATTCCCTATTACCACGACCTCCTGTTCTTTTTCAAAGGGCCGGATTGAATATAAGTCTTGTGAAGCTTTGGCAAGGATCCGGGACAATTTTGCGTGGCAGACTGGTGCATCCATGAGACAGTTTCTTTGTAGATGAGATCGAGGCTCATGCGTATCTATTTGGTCATCATTGATGAGTGTGGGGTAATCCTGATCAATGTCCTCCTCACGGAGAAGTCGTGGTCGACCGAGGATCAGGCTGAGATATTCATCGAGTGTAAAAGAGCACCACAACACGCGTTTCGAGCATTCAAGGGCAACCTCCGCAGATGAAGAAGAGTTAAGTGCCCGCGAATGCGTCTGTCTTCGGTGAAGCCCAAGTGCCATCAGCAACTGCACTGTGGGTCCGAAGTTGAACCAAGCTCGATTCATTCTTGATGTACCAAGAAGATATAACACCGTGAGAAACCGAGCCTGAACTGACTCCAGGGATGGTGACCCCTGTTCCTGGGAAAGAAGCCGATCCGCCATTTGATAGTATGTTTCACTTTGCTGCCCGCGTGGCACATTTTCTGGTACGTGCTCGGCCGGCATCTCTTGGTAACCAGAGAACGAGGATGAAATCGCGCACATCATTAATATGATTGCTTTCCCGGCAAGAGAAATCCTTGCCGTATGACTTGGAGGTGTTCGCACATTTTGCCCAAACACCATGCTCACCCATTCTTTTGCCGTGCCTTGATGTAAAACCCGATAGGTCGGCGACGCGAAGTCAAAGTACCGCTGTACCAGCCAATCGACAGCGGCTCGGCTAGGCCATTGCAGTTGAGACTCCGGGATCTGGGGAGCATGCCGATCACCGTGTGAGAATATCGAAGCATGGGAATCCTCCGACGTCGAGTCTAAAGCTCGCTGGGCTCCGTGGAAATTTCTCACGGCCCGGTCCAAAAACGAATGGGCCGATGCCGGACCTCTGTATTGGCCCCCAACAACAGACTCCTGATCTGGGGTAGAGTCCATAAGCATCGATGCGGGGATTGATGGGACCGGTCGACGCGCATTTCCGCTTGGCCCCGAGGGCAGTGGAGTGGTGGCGGAACCTCGATGATAGGGAACATTATAGGAGCAGGAATAACCTGATCGCACACAAAATCGGCAGGGAATGTCTCCAGTACAGGCTTTCTTGCGTGCTTTGCAAGCATCGCATGCCCGAGTGACCTTGAGTCTTCTCCGCGGCCGCGGCGGGACGGGGCGTAGGTGCGGTGATTTGTCCTGTGATACATCCGCCATCGGAAAAACCGTGCAGTATCCGAGTTCAAAAACAACTTGTTTAGCCTCTCCGTAATATTGCTCTCGATGGCTGTGCGCTGTCCTCCCCGCGTTTTTGTTTCGTGTATGCAATGCTATTGCGGCTTCGAAGGAAAGCAGAAGGCTTGGAACGAATTCCGACGCGCTTTATCCGACAGTCACGGGACGGGACCAGCCGACCACGCCGCAGGGGTATTGCCGAGGGTAGAACAGATGAATTCCAAGGTTTTGACTCGATAAGGCAATATTCTCGGTTAGGTATTTCACTTCGAGTCTTTTTTTTCGCTTAGGGTGCAAAGAGGCGATTCAAGTTTGGAATCTTCAAGTTTCGTAGTAGTTCTAATATGTATCTATGAATGTGCTACTACCATCACTAACTAGTTAGCACTACTAGAAACCCATCACATTCCGAGATCGGCACAGATACAGCTTGGAAAGAAAGCTTGTACAAACCTTGGAGCCCCAGAATTAGACTGGCTTACAAGAAATCCTGAAATATCATTTTCAACAATTGATTCTGCCAAAATATCCCCGGTGTGTTTTGCGAATACCAAGTTGGTATGTATGATCTAAATTATAGTAAATGGAAAGTGAATATTTCAATAACCTTGGTCTTATATTTATTGCATTTCTTCATTGCTCAAATCCGCCCCGTGAGCAAGGCTCCCTCGTTCGCGGAGAAGCAAAGTCAAATCCACTACCCCATATATGTAGATGTTTCCCCCGCCCTGGCGCTTTTCCCTCTTCAACTTGAAGTCCATCACCCTGTCACATGGAGCTTGAAAATGTCAAAGGGGATCAGCAATCATCTCGAGTCCCTGGAAAGTGGGCCAAATTTAACCCAAGATTATGTTCAGAAAGCAAACCACGTCGATTCTTCGGAGCTTATTGCAAACTCTCCAGTAGCAAGAAAGGTTGTTCGCAAAATCGATATTATGGTGATACCCTTCATATGCATCACTTATCTGGTGACGTATATTGATAAGGCTATGCTGGGATACTCGGCCGTGTTTGGGTTGAAAGATTCTTTGAGTCTACATGGATCCCAATACAGTTGGCTAGGTAAATCCCCCTTTCCCGTACGGCCAAAAACTCCAGCTGACACAGGTCGCAATAGGAAGCATATTCTATTTTGGATATCTTGCGGTGTGTATATCTATCACTTAATAAGGAGATACTCGCTCATATGAGAGAAAGTTTGAATACCCCACCGCATTTGCTATGCAGAAAATCCCAGTCTCAAAATGGCTATCTGTTAACCTGTTTCTATGGGGTGGTATTACTATGGCCCTCGCTGGCTGTAATGGATTCAACTCGTTCCTGGGCCTACGTTTCCTCCTGGGTGCTCTTGAGTCTTGCTCAACCCCAGCTTATCTTTTGATCACCGCGACATGGTATACGGTCGAAGAACAGCCCATCCGGATAGGTTGGTGGTCTACATTCCTTGGTGTGGCCAATTCCTTTGGTGGTCTTCTAGCTTTTGGTGTTGGCCATATCAAAGGAGCCCTAGAGCCCTGGCAATATCAATTTATTGTCATTGGAGCGATATCTTCCTGTTGGGCGATTTTCATGTTCTTTACTCTGGCTGAGCGTCCTGAAACAGCGTGAGGCTTTACAAGATTCCCGATACACAATACCCCGGCTAATTAAACAGTTCCTGGCTGAATGAAGAGGAAAGGGAGGTTGCAATTCGCCGCCTAGGACCTCGACACCGGGGAGCAAACCACCCCGAAATCAAGAAATATCAAATCATCGAAGCCGTGACCGACCCCAAAACTTGGTTGTTTTTTCTATTTGGAGTTGCCACTCAGGTTGTTAATGGAGCGGCGAGTAACTTCGGCAGTTTGATCATCGCAGGGTTTGGTTATTCTAACTTAGTGACCACCCTTTTTCAAATACCGTACGGCATGGTTATCCTGGCCTCGAACGTCTCTGCGATGTATATTCAACGATGGCTACCGGGTCAAAAAAGATGTCTTGTGGCCGTGCTCTATGTGTGTCCTGCCCTGGCTGGAGCAATTGGAATTCATGCAATCTCGCGAAACCACAAAGTGGCCCTTTTAGTCTGTTATTGGGTAGGTCGAAATATTGCATCCCATCTTCGAGATTTGGATCTGACATCTTTTTGTTTAGTTGACCAGCACATACACCGCTTCGTTCGCGATGATAATGTCTCTTATCACAGCAAATACTGGGGGCTCCACTAAAAGGTCGGTGGTGAATTCCGTCTTTTTTATCTCCTACTGCGTGGGCAACATCATTGGCCCCTTTTCATTCAAAGAAAGCGAGGCCCCAAAGTACACATCGGGAATCGTTGCTATGCTGGTAGCATACTGTGTCGAAATTTTCCTGCTTCTGGCATTCGCACTATATGCGGCCATGTTGAACAAAAAAAAGGAAAGTGCCCTTGAGCAAGAAGGTCTTACTCTTCAGGATGCGTCGTTGCAGAACATGGAAGTGACTTCGGTAGATCAGACAGATGGAGAGGATCCGTTTTTTCGATATTCCTACTAGGCCCATAGTTGATAAATCTAGAAAGACAAATTTGTACAGTTGCATTCGTGACCATAACTGTTTTTATGCGTCTTTACTCTAAAAGATAGCTACTCCATTTGGTGGGCTAGCAACACCTCCGGGAACCTAGTATTCGTTAGATAAATGTACTCCTAGTGTCTGTCAACTCGGTGTTTGGAAAAACTTACCCGAAGCGGCATACTACTGAAAAAGAACGACCACCGTCCACGGTTCTTGCACTCATTGCTCAACCTTTCCAAATCGAATATTTCCCCGATTGGCATTCCCCAACCAGCCAAAAGCCACTCGTGCAGCATATACTTTATATCTTGACAAGGCCACGCTTCGAACCCAGGTTGATCTCCCGCGACTGCCGCAAAGCCAGTTTCCCACAACCAGCGAAGCGTTGTTTCCGATGACTCTATTCCAACCGCCGGAGGATTCGTCATGTCCGCCAATGCGACCGCTTGTTCGGATGACAGATTGGAAAAGGCCCGAACCCACCCAGACCGGATGAAAAGGATGTCGCCTTGTTTGAGCTCTGTGCCTTGAGAAGCTGCAATTACTTGGAGAGTGGATGCTGAGATTGATTGCGGCGAGAAATGGTCGACAGCAATGTTATTTGCCTCCGCCCAAGCCGCATAATCTAACAAAACTCCTCGTCCCACAACTCCTCCTTGCTCAACCCATGCTGTGAATTGGAAGTCAGTAAGTAGGAATGTGTTGCTTTTTGGTGGGCAATACTCACCATGAATACCATTCACTTTTGTCTCTAAGAGATCTTTCAGCGTGTGGTTGTTAAACCACTTTTTGCCATCCTGGTAACCATAATGCCTGAACCCATCCCATTGTGTGCTGATCTGAGTATTGAACACAAGCGTATCATCGTTCACTGATCGAGGTGCTTTGTTTTTTATCGTCTGCTGAAATGGTGCTCTACCAAAACATGGGTTTGACATAAAGTCTAGAGGTAGGTCGGTCGGGATGCGTACACCATCCTGAATTTCCTTCGAGGCGGCATTAACGACCTCTGGAGTGAGGCGATTCAGCATGCCACATTCATCACTCTTTCCAAAAAGGCCCCATGCGTTACCTGGAGGGCCATCCTTGCACAATGGTAGATCATTGAATGAAGGAAATGAGGTCATCGCGTGGAAAGTGTGATGCGGAGGTAATCTAGTTGAAAATGGCCAGGAAGAGCAACCAAATCACCGGACAAGAAGACGGAGCAGCCCACCAGTGGGGAGCTTTGAATGATGATGCACAGTTGTATCCACCGCGTGATTTCTCGTTATACAGCACCCTCCTTCGCTTTGGATTAAAATCCGCGGATAATCGCAAGCCCAAAGACCCACAGTAACTTTTCCGACATTTCGAGGTGGGATGAATCCACACCAGGAATTCAAAAGCTGGCGATAAATATTAGAAGATAGTGACCCAATTCTTTTCGAATCTCTAGTTCCTCAATTCAGATTCTAGCTTCCTTCAATTGATAATGGCGATTCAAACCCACTTCACGCTGAACACTGGTGCCAAAATCCCCGCCGTAGGCTTCGGTACTTGGCAGGCAAAGCCTCTCGAGGTTGAGAACGCCGTTGAGGTTGCTTTGAAGCAGGGATATCGCCACATTGACTGTGCGGCTATCTACCGCAATGAGACGGAGGTGGGAGCAGGAATCAAGAAGTCTGGCGTTCCCCGGGATGAGATCTTCATTACGGGAAAGCTCTGGAACACCAAGCACGCTGCTAAGGATGTTGAGTCAGCGTTGGACAAGACATTGGCAGACCTTGGTATCGATTACGTTGATCTTTATCTTATGCACTGGCCTGTGTAAGTTGAAACAATAATACGATGGAGTTAATGGTGTTTCTTACTAACCTTCTTACAGTGCCTTCAAGGGCGGCGATAAGTGGTTCCCCTTGAATGAAGACGGTGTGTTTGAACTGGAAGTTAATGACTATGTTGCCACTTATAAGGCAATGGAGAAGCTTCTGGCAACTGGAAAGGTCAAGGCTATTGGTGTTTCCAATTTTAACATTCGCCGATTGGAGGAACTGCTCGACCAAGTGTCCGTGGTCCCTGCAGCAAACCAAATTGAAGCCCACCCATACCTCCAACAGGCCGACTTATTGAAGTTCTGCCAGAGCAAGGGAATTGTTGTCGAGGCATACTCTCCTCTCGGAAACAACCAAACTGGTGAACCTCGCACTGTCGATGATCCTCTTGTAGCGGAGGTCGCCAAGGATCTCTCCATGGACCCCGGCCCTCTTCTTGCCAGCTGGGGTGTGCAGCGCGGCACTATTGTTTTATCTAAGAGTGTCACACCTTCTCGCATCGCAGCCAATCTTCAAGTTCGCACTCTGCCCGATGATGCGTATGCCAAGCTGAACGGCCTCGAGCGCCACAAGCGCTTCAACTTCCCTGCAATCTGGGGTGTTGATATCTTCGAGGAGGCTGGCGAGGAGGCAGTTCGCAAGGCAGCAGTGGCAGCTGGTCCTGCAAACAAGAAGAAGTTCACTGTATAAAAAATTATTTACTACCTAAATAGAATTGTTCAGTTTTTCATTTCAAACTGCTATACAGTACATTGTGCACAGAGATCTAGAACTAGACCAATTATAAGATGCGGTCCATGCCCGAAAAGCGAGATCTAAGTGAGTTAGCAAAATTCATAATTCGAAGTGCCTAGGTACCTTGGTGCTTCTTCCTCATTCATGCTCGAGGGGAGTTGGTCGCGGTTAACTCCTTCAATGAGGGGCGGAAAACGAAGAGACTGGGAAGAATCCGACGGGCGGGTCGTGTTTCCGCTCTGTTTCCGCCGTACCCCTCAAGCGCGACGGAAACCCAACTTGCTTCTGACTTCTCCGTCACATCTTCCCCTAAACGACCACATTGGATCCAACCCGGCCTGGGTCTTCTCCACTTCCTGGGGCAAGCTGCAAGCTAACATCGGCCGATAGTGTCATGCGACCCTTTTATCCAGATGGCGGAAAAGGTGATCGGCAATACAAGAGTCGGGGACGGCATCAAGTAATCCCCGCAAACTTGCTAGGTTCCATCCAGGATGGAAGATGTCTAGACGGGCGCCATTTTTCCTTCTTAATTTACTGACTAGATTTACGCGTCGGCACGGAAAACCGGAATTGCCGGCTGCACTCTCTGCTTCAAGATTGATCTAAAAGGGCACCCAGTTCCCAATACTTCACGATATTGACCTTGTTCACGCTGTCCATTATTGATCACAAATATGGCGACCTCAGTTCTTGCCTCGCCGTCAACATCTCCGCTGCCTAGAGAAAGCGCGCAAGTCTCGACGTCGCCCGCTATTGTTACCGCCAGTGCAAATCAAGATATCTTTACTGTTAATGACCTCCTCCGAACAAGAGCTACAGGGGAGACAGCACACGAGCCAATCGTGGCCTATCCCTCTTCAGGAACTGAATACATTTACTATACCCCACATCAGGTTCGATGCCCTTGTATTCGATTTGAAATACTGGACTAACGAAAGCAGCTGGATACCCTTGTCGAATCAGCCGCTGTGCACTATTCAAAGACAATCCCACAGCGAGTGTCATCTAGTGACCCAGTCCAAGTCGTTGGGTTACTTGGTCCATCTGACTTTGAGTACCTAATCACATTACTTGCTGTCTCTCGACTCGGACACACCGTACTGCTTCTTTCAACGCGAATCGCAGAAGATGCGTACGTCAGCTTGGCCGAGGCCACAAAGGCGACATTTCTTATTACCTACCTAAGCTTCCAGTCAATGGGACAAAATGTCTCCCAGCGCACAGGTCTCATCCAGGTCCCAGTAGTGGAGCCTGTTGATGTGAACTCTCCAGTCGTCTCATCAGCACGTCTACCAGTGTCAAATCTCCATGGGCCAACAGAGAACAAAAACATTACATGGGTTATTCACTCTAGCGGCTCAACTGGTCACCCCAAGCCAATCTACCAAACTCACTCGGGAGCTCTGAAGAATTATGCCAACAACTTCGGTTTGAAGGGGTTCATCACTTTGCCCCTTTTCCACGCCCACGGTATCAGCTGTCTGTTCCGGGCAATGCATTCCCAGAAATTGATTTACATGTACAACGCCAGTCTACCACTCACCGCCACCGCACTTCTCACCACTCTCAACGAGCACGAAGAAATCGAGATTCTTTACGCTGTTCCGTATGCTTTGAAATTGTTGTCAGAGTCGGAAGATGGTCTGCAGCGGATGGCACGCCTGGAACTTGTTATGTTCGGTGGATCTTCCTGCCCTAAGCCAATCGGTGACACTCTGGTCCAGAATGGCGTGCGTCTTGTTTCCCACTACGGAACAACAGAAACAGGACAGTTGATGACTTCCTTCCGTGACCGTTCCGATCTGGATTGGGACTATGTTCGACCGGGACCTTCTCTGTTGCCATATCTTCGATGGGAGGCCCAGCCTGGTATGCCGGGTATCTATGAGCTCTGCGTCACAGAGGGCTGGCCCTCGAAGGTTGCGAGCAACCGCCCAGACAACTCCTACGCCACCAAGGACCTGTTCGAAAAACACCCTACTACTGAAAATGCCTGGCGATACTATGCTCGTCTTGATGACACGCTGGTACTGGAGAATGGCGAGAAGGCCAACCCACTAATGATTGAAGGTGTTGCGCGCAAGAACCCGAACGTTGCAGAAGCGATTGCGTTCGGAAGCACCAAGCCCCGGATTGGTCTCTTCATCATTCCTTCCGATAAATCTCCATTCCAAACTGACGACGAATTGCTTGATGCTATTTTCCCTGATATCGAGAAGTGCAATGCCGAGTCTCCAGCGTACGCCTACGTCTCTCGGGACATGGTCTTTGTGCTTCCCAAAGACAGTGAATACCGCAAGACAGACAAAGGCACAGTCATTCGATCGGCCTTTTACAGGGATTTTGCCCAGAAAATCAGTGATATCTACGATGCTCCCGATGAGACTGGCGACCGAGTGCTTGAAGGGGAAGAGCTCATCCAATTCCTTCGCGAAGCTCTCCTCGAGGTCGCCCCGTCCCTGGATTCATCTTCCCTGGGACCATCAACCGATGTATTCAGCCTAGGAATTGACAGCCTGCAATCAATTCGTCTACGAACTTCTATCATTCGAGCTTTGGACACTGGTGACCGGAAACTATCTCAGAACTTTGTCTTTGAAAACCCGTCGTTACAGGCAATGGCTAACGAGATCACCCATTTGCGCCTAGGACAGGGTACCAAGGAGGAGGTTCCCGCGGAGGAGAGAATGCAAAATCTGATCGAGAAGTATAGCAGTAACTTCAGATTACATGTTCCCGTTGCCCGAGAGGCGGACGGTGAACACATTGTGCTGACTGGTGCCACCGGCTCATTGGGTGCTCACATTGTGGCTCAGCTGGTGCAGTCTGACGACGTGCGCAAAGTCTACTGCCTTGTCCGTGCCAAGTCAACCAGTGCTGCTCGTCGACGTGTTGCTCAAAGCCTGCGTACACGCAGAGTATCTTTGGGCTTGTTTCCTGCAGCTGAGCGAAAGATTGTTGCTCTTTCAGCGGACCTCAGCAACCCAGAGAATCTGGGTCTAGATGATAATGTGTTTTCCAAGATCAAGCAAACAGTCACTTCGGTAATTCACTGTGCTTGGTCTGTCAACTTTAACTGGGCCCTGGAAAGCTTTGAAGACAGCTGCATTGCTGCGACTCGCAACCTTCTGGATCTTTGCCTCAGCGCAGAAGCTCCTCACCCGGCTTCCTTTTCCTTCTGTTCTTCAGTCAGCACAGTGGCACGTACACCGGGTAACTGGGTGCGCGAAGCACTTCCTGAGTCACTAAGTCATGCGCAGGGTATGGGATACGCTCAATCTAAGCTGGTCACAGAAAACATCGTCAATCGTGCTGCTCACCAAACGGGTATGACTGCGCGGGTTCTTCGTGCGGGACAAATCGTGGCAGATAAAACCTTTGGTATTTGGAATGCATCCGAAGCTATTCCTATGATATTACAAACTGCGAAGACCATCAAGGCCCTGCCTCAGCTGGATGATGTTCTCTCTTGGACTCCAGTTGACGTGATGGCAGCAAGTATCATTGAGCTTAGCCTGTCATCCACCGCCGGTGAGGTACTGAATGTCACAAACCCGACACTTAACCACTGGTCGCAGGACCTTCTCCCTTTGCTGCGCGATGCCGGGCTTGAATTTGAAGAACTTCCCAAGCAGGCCTGGCTCCAGAGATTGCGAGAGTCAGACCAAGATCCAGAAGTCAATCCGCCTATCAAACTTCTCGAGTTCTTTGCATCTAAATACGACAACAACAACCCTACCCGCACCTTACTTTACGACACCAAGAAGGCCCAAGCAGCTTCACCATCCCTCGCCAACGTCCGTGGTTTGGATACTGAATTTACCTCTCAGTTCATCAAATACCTTGACACCCATTGCTGGATAAAGTCTCCAGCACCAGCTCCCGCCCGTGAAATCATCTTCCTCATCGGTCCCTGTGGATGCGGAAAGACAACTGCCGCTCAAGCCCTAGAATCTCGCTTGGGTATTCCCACGATTGAGGGCGACAGCCTACACTCCCCGTTGGCACGGCAAAAGATGGCCAAAAACATCCCACTCCACGATTCGGACCGGTGGGACTGGCTCGCTCATATCCGTGGGGCTGTTATGGATCGCCTGCTGAGCTCCACCGCACCGGCAGTGACGGTGACTTGTTCCGCATTGCGCACGGTCTACCGCGATGAGCTACGAAGACTAAATCAACTCTTTGACTTCCCGGTCATGGTCTCGTTCTTGATGCTCTCTGTCAAAGATGAGGCACTCTTGAAAGAGCGCATGAATAAGCGATCCGCGGCCGAACAGCATTATATGAAGTCTTTCATGGTAAAATCGCAACTTGAGCTTTTGGAATATCCGGTAAACGAGGATGATGTGATTGTTTTGGATTCGAACCAGCGGAGAGAGAAGGTATTGGATAATGTGGTGGAGACAGTTCAAACTATCTTGAAGTCATGATTTGGAACATTGGGAGTACGTTATAAACCGGCTCTACAAAAGATATGAGTCAAATATTCACATACAATCGCATTAAATTGATTACATACACTCGATGCCTATTTACACAAGCTTTGACGAAGTAGCGATGTCACTGGGTAGGATAGGAATGGCTTTAGTGATTCCCCGTGTCGAGGTTTTAGTTGTCTGACATTTGCAGATTCCCGTTCATCACCCTAATTGTATAGATTTCTCCGAAGGGACAATCAGCAAGGGCATTTATGCTTCAGCATGAATCATTTTTATAGAAATCTTGAAATAAAATCACATCAATCATTAAAATCTAATTAAGACAATTCAGAAATTGAATAAGTTTCAGCGCAGTACATAAACCTTTACAGTAGAGCCTCAGAGGCCTTGCGGGCTTCTCAAAGCTCACCTCTTGGTCACAAATCAGACCGCATTGGGGAATACATGGGGATTTGTGAGAGTCTGAGGGGCCGAGGCACGAGCCTTGGTACCGATCAGATGGTCGAAGGCCGGGGAGTGGCTGACACGGGGAGACATATCCTCCAGGTCCCACAGGTAACCCAGAGTCTTAAGAACCGATGTGGCACTGTAGGATGAAGACTTTCCAGTAACTGGGTCAACACCATAGTTCTCCACGTGGCCCTGAGGAACATAAGGAGAGATTAACCAAGTCGGCATCCGGCCACCAAGACGATCAAATTTGAAAGTATACTTGGATCCATCCTCAGCGGTCTCGGTGTACGTCTTGTTGTCAGGACGAACGGCCAGAGGGGGTGCGACGTGGTCGAAGAATCCACCAGTCTCATCGTAGGTCAGGAGGAGAAGGGTCTTGTCCCACTGGGGGCTGGCGCGGAGAGCATCGTAGACCTGCTTGACCAGGACCTGACCAAAGGAAACATTGCCGGAGGGGTGCATGGAGTTGGTGTTCAGGCCGCAGCAAGAGGGGTTGATGTAAGAAAGCTGGGGTAGGAGACCGAGATAGGCGTCCTGGTAGAAGTTCTCGAGAGGGACGACGTTGTCCTTGGCGTTGGCGGCGGTCCAGTTGAAGAACATGGAGTCGGGCAGGAAGGCGCCATTCGTGCCGTCATAGTTGCGCCACGAGATACCCTTCTCTGTGGCGACCTCGAAGATGCTGGTCGTGTCAATTCCAGACACGTCGAAGTCCTCGTCGTTCTCGCCATGGCCGTCGGGAGTACCGGACACCGCGCAGAGGCGGTTGGGATTGGTGGGCTGGAAAATTGTGAGCTTTTATTTCATTATACCGTCTTTTTCAAAGAGCACTCACTCCAGGCACACAGGAGTGCCAGTAGTTGAAGGTAGTGAACTCATCGACCAAGTCCACAAGAGTGGGGATCTCGGCCTCAGAGTAGTAACCCATGACCTCTTCAGTAGCACGCTTAGCAGAGATGGCCGGGTAAGAAGACATCTGGCGCTCGACGAATCCTTTCAGATTAGGCTTAAGCTTGCCACTGGCGATGTCCTTGTTGGAGGGGTTGTAGGTGCCATAGAGCTCGAAATTGACACCGGTCACAGAGTGATCGGGATCATGGATGACCGAGTCATAGTCCTTGAAAGTGCTGCACCACTGCTTACTATGAGTCTCGTTTACAGACTGAGGGTTGCAGAAAGGGCCATTGTTGACGACATTGTCAAGGCCATCCTTGTGGACACCACCCAGGATGTTGTCGAATCCGCGGTTCTCCAGCAGAATCCAAACAACATTCTCAACCTTGTCCTTGAGGTTGGCAATGGACTCCTTAGAGCCGGATTTATATCCCCAAGGCTCCTGTGTGCTTTGAGCGACAGCAGCGCCCAGAGCACTTCCGGATAGACCGAGAAGGGGAATCAGAGTGTTGGCCTTCATTGTTGACGTGACGTGACTCGGAAGGAATCAGCGACTTGGCAGGCGAGTGTGCGAGAATCATTTCCCCAGCAGACGATGGCAGGTAATTTATAGAAATCCCCCACGCGAACAAGAGATACTGGAATCGGTCACCTTCCGAACAAAGTAAATCGTAGCCATCTGACAACAAGCAAATGAGGGGCAGATATCTCGTCCACATGCAGGGGAAGAGCAATCCCATAGGCTTGGAGGTAATATTGGGGAGACCCACGAAACCGGATCTTGGAGCGGAACTTGGTATGTGGGTCTGCTAGGAGCTGCTTGTTGTCCTCAAGCATGTTAGTTTATCAACAGACGAGCACAGATTCGTCCTGGCGGAGATTAGCATTGCATTGTACCTGGCGAAGAGCGGGGCCGATATACTCCCCGCCACCAATGAAGTCTTAAATCCCGAGCGGACCGTCTCCACCATACGTTAACCATATCCACAAATCACAATCCCCAGACAGCCCATGCTTCGTCGTCAGGCGCTCCCACGTGCAGAGTGCCTGGTCGCATTGTATTCTTCTGGATCCCATCGGCTCACTGCGGAACTCGCGTAGGCGTATCAGCGAATTTTAATTCTCACATATCCATGCCGCAATATGGTAATCTGTTCCGCGAAGCCAATTGGACAACTGAAGCCAGCTGAGTAGGAATGGAATTGACGGTGATTCTCGGGCATGAAGAGAGGAAGTCGGACAATATGTGCACTAGAGACATATGGCAGGGCAATACGCACATGAAACTCTCACTTTTCTTCTCAGAATCATTCTGATCCCAATAAAATTTCGCGATTCTATCAAGTGCGCGAGACGCCTTGCATGGATCAGAAATGGTTGCGTACTTAGTATAAATGGACGCACAATTTTTGCTATATATATGAACCATTTATTATTAGTCGTTTACTCCTTCAAGTTCAAGTTGGCCCTGCCAAGATTCCTGGCTTAAAACATGAGCCCCATTCTACTAACCAGAAAGTCCGAAAGCTCTCTCCGCTCTAATCCTTTACCAAAATTCAAGGAATCGAAAGTGCAATACTGAAAATATGTAGAGCCGATATATTAAAACACAAGAGATTGATGGATAACTTTGAAGTACTATATACTTCAAAATTTGGCAGCCTGTCCCAAAAAAAATTAGATTGCTAGAAAACCTCTCAGTTATCCAGGGCCTACAGTCGCTGTCATATGTAGCGCAATGAGTAGTCGAGTCGGGTTACTCTTAAATTTCAAACAAGCCTTTTCTCCGTCATGCCGGTTAGTTACGACAGGGATCTCTTTGGCAGCGACCATCTTTATAAGCCCAGTACTCTCTTTGGTATTCTATCAAATGTGCTACGAGCAGGGTGCACACGTGACACGCAGTTAGTTAGTTTCCGTAGCCACTCCCCCCAGTATGATCATCATCTTTTCCCTTCATTGAGCTTCCGGCATCCGCCGCCTAGCAAAATGGTTCGACAATTGTGCGATCGGTTTCACAGTCTTTGGACTCATGGCTGATAGGACGCTCCGGGTCTTTTCTCAGGGTCAAGATCGTCCGGTCGGATCTCAACCACTCGCCCATCCACCATTCATTGCGGATCTCTTGACCACTACAGATCACTTCCTGGAGCATTCTGGATGGGATCCGAATACACGACTGATCATTGAAGATAACTATGTTATTATGAAGCCAATTTCCCCCGCTGCCAGCTTGGAGTTATAAAGTGTATTCATAGTTCCAATCAAGTGGATTCACCCAGCTGCTCTACCTAGATTTTTTGAAATTTCTCATCATGAATTTATTGATTACATAAATTCAAGCAGCCATTAGTCACTCTAAGTTAGAATAGTTGGTGATAAGTGGTGCGTGGGCTAAAACCATGTAAGTATTGCTGATTGAGAACGGGACTGATCATAGCCACATCACAATGTCGTACGAAAATTCAGGAAGAAAAAATGGTTATATCTCAAATTGTTACTCTTTCATATACTATTTTATGTATGAAAAATATATAGATATAGGCCTCTTGTATGTACCAAATGGTCCTCGGGGACTGTTCTGTTTATCTCGCTTGCGCGATGCCATACTTCCTTCGTAGTATACCGAAATAATCCGAGATTCACCCGACTAGCCCCTAGCCCGGCCTGAGAATATCTTCCGCCGCTTCCACAATATAGCATCCATTCGTGGAGAATAGGCAACTATCAATATAAAGGAACTATCGGTGGGTCCGATTGGGTTTCAGGTGTTGGTCAGCACGATTCGACTTCGCTACTTTAGACAAGTGTTCTGATTGACAGGCCAGCAAAACCTAAGGAATAGATATTTGTGGTGACAAGATCCAAATCGAAATTCGCCACACTGCACTATGGCATGATAATCTACTTTGTTTACTTTATAGCTGGTCTGATCTTGGCACAAATTAGCGACGGTTGCTCCATGTCTCGGAATGCTAGATTCCGCTTCCCGTGGCAAGTCGTAGCGAATACAAGCGATGGAAGCCTAGATGATAAAAATTCAAGGAAATCTTGGCATCAGCTATGTATGCTATATTTCTTTACCTAGGTGGTTTTTTTTTCCCCCAAAATGGCAGTATGTCTGTTGCATGTGTTGTAGAGGATAAGATCTGCCATGTCACACAGCCAGCATAAGCAACACCGCCATGGTCTGACCACAGATATTACCCTATCACATCGCATTGGTAATTCCGTGATTGGATAGGAGCACTGAACTGAAAATAAAATAAACCCGCAAGTGAAAGCACCTCAAAGTGGCTGAGTATCGGGCCCCGCGGGTCACGAAGCCCTAATTCCCATTCCGAATTGAATTCTGCTACATTAGTAGGCAGCAGTCAAGCAGTGACCCCAGCTGGGTCGAACCGGCGATCGCTTCGGGAACCATGGCGCTAAGTGGAGCTAAGAACCCTGGCGAGGCTTGTCTCGAAGGTTAATGCAGCCCTGTGTTGTTCTTAGTCGTATGTCACTCGAAGGCACCAGCGTTTCTGTTCTCCCCTTTCTCAGCAAATTAAAATTGGATTTTATTTTATTGTTTTCCTTTTGATTTTCCAATAATAAACGTAACCTGTTTCTTTCTTTTTCCTAATGTGATACACACTGTCCAGCCACCGATCTAGTTCCCTGTAATAACACCATCCGTGGATATGGTCCAAGTTACCCCGATGACCCTGATTGGTGATTTCGTGTACCTTGGGGCGGGTAGAGGAAATCCAAGGGTCCACTAGTCAGAGTGAAGGAGCGATGCAATAATACACTTGCCTAGGAAACACAAGAAATCAATTTTGCGTGTGAGTGTACAGAGCGAGTCTTGCTGGGAAGGTTCGAGGGTAAGTGACATCAGCCTCTTCCTCACATACACAACACAACACAACACAACAACACACACACCATTTCTCTCTCTCCCTCTCTCCCTCCCTCTCCTTCTCACTCACACTTTTTCTCGTCTTCCTCCCATTGTTACATTGTTGTTTCACTGTTGCTTGAGTATTGCTTTTCGCGTCCCTTCGCGGGCACAGGTGCATCATGCACTCTCACACCCCTTTGCCTGCTTCCGCGGCCCCTGGCTTTGTACCTCCCATCATGGTTACCGCTGCAACAGATATTGATCCTGATTCTTGCATCAACACCGCGGTCCCAGCCTTCGAGAAGAAGAAGCGAGGGCGACGAGGTAGAAAGGCCAATGCCGTTGATGCGGTCGACCCAAGGCCAAAGAAATCCCTGTTGCTAGATGAACTGGGTGATGCACTCGTCGAACAGCTCTATACAACACCCAAGCTCGACGATCGGCTCGATGTTGCGAATGTCTCAGTCGTCGACCACCTGCGCCACAGGGACTCCGCAAACCTGACGACCCCCTCCTCCGCCAGCTCCGTGAGCAGCAGCAGCCGAACCCTGACAGGCTTCGAGAGTACTCCTCCCACCAGCCTTGACGAACGAGAAGTCCATGAACACACCAGCTTACCACTCCGGACAGTGGCGAGCCTGTCATGTCTCAGCATCAAGTCCCTCCGCACAGCCCATACCACCCACGCCAACAATACCAACCACCAGCAAGGAAACGTCTTCTTGCTCGACGACTTCTCTACAATGACGGCGATCCAGCGACTAACCGCTCAATACGGGCGCGTAGCACACATGGGCATCCTTGACCATAGCTACCGATTCTTCGTGAACAAAGCACGAACTGCAGCCCTCTCATTCAAAGTCCAGAACAAAGTCGCGATCGTAGGCGGCGATCCCCTCTGCGAACCAGAAATGGTCTCCGACCTCCTGGACGAATTCAGCGCATACCGATCCCGGAACAACTGGGGCATTGCCTTCATGGGCGCAAGTGAAACCTTTGTGCAAAAACATGCACATCCACAATTATGGACAACCATCCGCTTCAGCACAGAACGCGTCCTAAACCCCCAAACAAATGAAGTCCTCCACGAAAACAGCGGGAAGCGCATCGCCGTTCAAAACAGGCAACTCCTGCACCCTGACAAAGGCGGTATCACACTCGGCGTATACGCACCCGCCGTGCACGGCACAGACACAGATCTGCAAACTGACCTGGTCGCCGTATATGATGCCTGGCGCGCAGAGCGCAATGACTCCGCTGGCCCGCAGGCTTTCATAACGGTGTACGACCCATTCGCTCTCCCATCGCTCATGACCTTCTTGTATAGTCGCGGCCCAGATTCTCAAATCAACGGATTCGCCGCCCTGCGTCGGTTAGGCGGTGGCGGATACCACATTGATCCCTGCATCGCTGCACCGGGAAGTCCAAAGGGGATAAGTGACCTCCTCATCGTCGCGGCAATGGCCCTCCTGCACCGCGCAAATGTCTCGTACCTAGGTTTCGGCTTCGAGCCTGTTCATGCTCTCCAGCCGGATGATATTACTGGTTTGCAGGCGCCGCTGCTCACTTCGCTTACCCGGGATTTATACGGGCATACATTCAATCGACTCCCGATTCGTGGGAAGAAGGCGTACCATGATAAATTCCGCCCTGATGCCAGGCAGGATTCAGGGTTGTTTCTTGTTTTTCCGAAAGGCGTGCCGAGTCCGCGTCATTTGTTGGCCATGATTCATATGGCGAATATCAGTTTGCGGAAGATTCTGTGGGCTGATTTGTGTGAGTGGATTTCGGCTCGCAAATCCAAATCTACCGCACCTCCATCCTCGCCAGAGGTTCATGCTCAAGATCCAACCCTGGCCCAAGCTTAAGCCCAAGCACAGTCTGATACTGTGTAAACACGGGCGTCCCCCCTTGATAAAACGTAAAGATGATCTGTCCAACGTGTCGAGATCCTGGGTTTCTCTCTTGATGTACCATATGCAGGTGTGCTTATTGTATCATAGCTGGGCGTTTGTTGGTTTGGCTAGGATAGCGGTCAACTTTGACGTTCATTCTCTCATCTATTTTCTTTGTGTCAGCATCCCGAGTCACCACAAGCTCAAGTTGTTTCGTTTCTCTTCGTCCTCTGCTCCGCCTCCGGTCCTCTTGATTCTTCTTGGAGTCATGTCACTGTGTGTTGTGTTGTGTTGTGTTGTTCATTGCCGAAATCGTAGTGATTGCTTGCAGACACAGCCTATACCGTTAACACTCAATTACCGATCTACTTGTCTTGGATTCAGTCAAAAGGAGGTTTTATAAAATAAGTCCGAAAGGTGATAGATATGGTTAGAGAAACTTGAACAGCCCGGCGCAACTGGCGTGATGTCATATTTTACAAGAGCACAGCACTGCACTGCTTCAACTAACACATTCGACCAAATAGGAAATCTTTCACGATGGGCGAGCTCGAGAATTCAGGATTAAGAAGAATACAACTGACTTCGTTAGCGACACTCTATTAAATTCACAGATTCCAATGCAGCATTGCAGATGTATGGGGTCAACAAACTTGAGAAAATATTCCAATCCAACACGCCGATTCTCCAGGAACTTAGGACGGAATTTATCTGCGGGTGTCAGCACATTTTACTCTTTGATTTCTTCCGTAGTGTAAATACAAGCGCAAATGCAAGTGCAAGTGCAAGTGCAAGCGCAAGTCAGGGGCGGGTATATGCATACAGAGAACGCTTTTCGGTGGAAGCGCAGGAAGTGCACTTCGCGCATGCGGGAACGAAGAAACGAGACGTTGACGCAGATCGTCGAATTCGGAGTATCTCATTCGAACGCCAATCGGGCCTCCCTGTAACCAGCAATCAATATTGACAGCCCAGCTCAGCTCGAGCAAAGAAGTATGCAAGCACAACCTGCGGAGGAAGCACCCACATCAAGAGTCTGAATAACGCAATTCCAAACAACGTAAGACCCGACCCCAGTTTTGCCCTGCACGACGCAGTGGTCATCAATGGCGACACTCCGCGCCCAAAGACCACGACTAGTCTCTGAGTCTGGGTCCGCTGTATGATCTTCTAGGGTAATTGTGTTTCGGAGGGAACTTTGTGAGGCGCGCGAAACGTTTCGTTCGTGACGTTGCCACCAGGGCGGAACGACTGCGGAGACAGGGCGGGATTTGGAGCTTGATGCTGGGCTGGGGTGTTCTGCCTCTGCCTCTGCCTCTGCCTCTGCCTCTGCCGCAGTCGCAGTCGCAGTCGCAGCCGCAGGCTCAGTCTCTGTCTCGGTGTGCGGTGGTGTGGGGGCGTCCATCGAATGCACAGGCGCAGGCGAGGAGCGCGGCTGCATCGGCGGTGCCGGACCGGCCTCCTCAGTGCCTGACTCCATCCATCAGATGTTTAGGGTGTGTCTAGATTAGACAAGGTGCTTGAGCGATTGAGTGAGTTAGCATAAATGTATCTGTATGTATTTTACTTTCGGGTCGAGCCGAGGTGCTTGTGCTTTGTTTCAAGCTTGCAGTGAAGCGGGCCCATGCGGACAGCTGTATGGCTCTGCGATGCTCTGCTCTCGGGGCGCGGAAGGGGGGAAGGGCGGAGCGAGGGAGGGCTCGGTGGCAAGGGTCACGGTCACACTCATACTCACACTCACCTTGGAACCGTTTGGGGCCAAGCGAGGCTGTGATCCCGAGAACAGGTGGATTTGGGGATGGAATTCTATGGGCGATCGGGGCGGAAACGGTGGTCATTGGGTTATGTAAGCGGATTGGCAGTGGTAGATGGAGAGGAATTGCCCCGAATTGCTCGACTTTTCTTCACGGTAGATTTGGAGATATTTATCTATAAGAAGAGTGGAAGGCATTTGATTTGTTCAATCTGCTTTTCATTTTTTTTCTTTCTTAGCTCACCTGTTTGTGTATGGTGGAAGTGCATCTCCTCCCGAATTGAACCCGATCTCTATCTACATCATACGTCATCTCTTTCTGTCGCATCACATCGCATCGCATCAAACTCCCAACTCAATGGCATTGACAACAACCCAGGCGTTCTGCTGTGAGCACTCTCCTAATGAGACTTTTTGATGAATTTCTCATTCCTATTTGGAGCTTGGACTTGGAGTTGATTTCTTGGGGAGCTTGGGCTAATTGTTCAGGTCAGCTCGCTAGTTAACCTCGACACTTTGAACTGTATTCAGCTTCTTTAATCGAAGCATTCCGATTTTCAACTTTCCTCTGCTACTGTCTCGACATTATCGGGATACTCAAGTGGTACGCCTGCCTTGTGGCTGATTCACGATGATTGAACGATTGGACAGCATTATGTTTATAATCAACCGACTGCGTCGGTATAATTGCAGATCATAATATTGTCTTATTCAAGGTTCCATACTAGCCCATTTAGCCTTGGTAATGTTGAAATGTTGGGTGTAGTGTAGGATTACGAGGTCAGGGTCTATACTCCGCTCGGATAGAAGTGTCTAATTATAGCCAAAGCACACACACACACACACATTGCGCACTCACAACTGAATCATCCGATAGTCGCACATCCAATCCACATCCACATCCACATGCATTGTATCCGAGTCCATACCCCTCCCCCACTTCCCCCTCAATTCGACTCTGAATCATTATACCCACTTGAACACTTGACATTTGCCCCGATTAGCCAGGGTTCACGCCAAGCAGCGCACTAGTCCCGAAGTAGCCAAGTGGCTGATCTAAAGTGAGACATCTCGCTATTCATGCACCTGCTATCCTCGCTTTTTCGTTCGCCTTCTTGCAGTGCTGCCCAGTCGGGGGGCAAATGGGGGCAAATGGGGGGTGGTATCTTGCATGAGCTTTGTCGTGCTGTGCTCCTGTGCAGTGGCAGTCGCCATACTCGTTGTATGCACCATTGACAGTTGTATCAAGGGTTTGGTTAAGGGGTATAGGAGCCTATGAGGAGGATCATAGCACAGTCACTATTGATCCCCGGATTGACATGTCATTCGGGTGGTCCACAAGCTAGCTTTGAAAGGCCTCCTTTTCTCTTCCTCTTCCTCTTCCTCTATCTATGTCCAGGGTACTTCCACTCCCCACTGCGGATCTGTGGTATCACCCCGTCGGCCACTAGTCCCACCGCTAGACACGCTTCTATACGCGTGATCTCTTGAATCTGCCGGCTCCCTTTCTTTTTCTTTTTCTTTTTCTTTTCTTTTCTGTTTCTTCTTTTTCCTCTCCCTTTCAATTTCAGTTGGTTACCTGGTCAGCTCCTCTCCCAACTCGCTCCACTTGTCCCACCTCTTCCTGTGGTATCCTTTTCAGCTCTCCTCTACCTGGACCTGGAGCTTGACCTTGACCTTGATCTCGCTTCATTCCACCTCGTTTTCGAATAAGTCCAGGAATCCACGCCCCGAGAGTAAGTTCTAAGACATGGTGGCGGTCTAGCTCTACCCCCTTCATTCCATCCGCCCACGCTATTTTTACCTTTCGGTGTAACTGCCAGGCTGACACTTGCTGTCATATTTAGTTGACTGCCACTGTCACTGTCACTGTCTCCATTCCGGTACAATCTCTCTTCCACCACCACAACCACCATGTTTTCCACAGCACTCGCATCCATGCTGCTGCTCCTCACCTCGGTCCTCGCCCTGGTGAGCGCCCAGTCCGTCGATCCAAGCTCAGTCGACCCAGCCACTCGCCGTGAGTCCAACAATCCACACCTTCCAACGGAACGGGCAGTACACTAACCTCCACACAGAGTACTGGTGCAATTCCCAGAAAGCTGCTTGCCCCCTCATTTGTCTGCAGCTCCCGGGTGCTACAGGGTCTCCCGTTCAAAATAACTGCTCTTCTGTGAGACTTGCTTTATTCTGATCTGATTTCCATTCCATGAAGCCTCTAACTCGTTGCAAACAGGATGACCTGAGCTACTCTTGCATCTGCAGCAACAATGTCTCCCCCAACGCCTCTGAGTACTCCCAGACCATGCCATTCTACATCTGTACCGAGGCAAATAACCAATGTGCCGCCAAATGCACCACCAATACCTGCGCCAGTTCTTGCCGTACCGATCACCCTTGCGGAGCTCAAGACCCCAAGCGTGTGAATGTCACTACCACCACCTCTGCTTCTGCGACGACGAGTACCGCCACATCGAGTGTTCTCAGTACCAAGGAGGCAACTGGAGCCGGTGTTCGGCACTCTATCGAGATGGGACATATCTATGGAATGTGTGTTCTCATCGTTGGGTTTGTTGCTGGGTTTGCGGTTCTTTTGTGAAGTTGTCGGCTCCACTTGATACATAATCTTCCATGGCCTTCTTGTTTCTCCCAGCCTGTCACCATGATGTTCATAACTAATCAGTGCGAATTTGTGGACTTCGCCGCGATTCGCGGATCTTTCTCGGTCGGGTTGTTTGTCTTTTCTTTCACTTTTTAGTTTCTTTTTGCTTTTTTCACTATTGCATCAGCATGAGCGGCTACTACTTTTGCATTAATCTAAACGCCATTTATGACTTTATTTTCTCTTGGATATTTACAAATCACCTAACCAGCTACAATCCCTCTATTTCACAGACCCTTGTCCTATTTATCTCCATTGGACAACCAGCTGAGCTCAGTCCGCCCCCGTCGTTTCAAGCGATAATGAGCCCTTGACAAATACGCATCAATAGACCGGCTACTAGATCTTAGCCCGGGCCTTGGCACTATCCATTCTCTGCCCCTCATCATCCTGCTCCGCAACTTCCAACACAGGGAACTTGGCTGGCATAATTCGCCGCGGTGTTGAGCCGGGGACAACGCTGTACTTGGAGAAGTCGGTTACACCGCATTTCTCGCGGAGGAAGTCTTCATCCGTATCCAGGAGTCCGTTCACGCTAGCTGCCGGCGCACGAAGCATCTCGACAATGGCGTTGGAAAAAATTGTCTACTTGGTGTCAGCTGAGCTCTTTACCCGAGTAATCTAGACGCACCGGTTTCCTCAAGTCTTTCTTGTACGACTTATCAGATGCCTTGTTATGCTCTGTTGCCGCTGATTCGATAGACTGAAACTCTTAGCTCAAGACCCCAGACAGCCGCAGCTACGTGATATCGTCAGGTCCGGATCTGGATAACATACCGACGCAGGCCAGATGCTCGTAATGGCCATCTCATTGCGCTCTTGACGGATAAAGTCCATTGCAAGTCCTTTAACCAACACACTCATCCCCACCTTTCCTGTGCAAAAGTTAGCTCCAATCCAACTTGAGAAACATCCACAGTCAACCCGGTGGAGGGAGAGGGGGGGGGGGGGACAAACCCATAGCATACGCCGTCTTCCCCCTAAAAAAGCGCGAATAGATCGGCGGCGAAACAACCACGATCCTCCCCTTCCACCCATTCTTCTCGAAATGGGGCAAAGCAGCCTGAACAGTCGCATAAAGCCCTTCCGGATTAATCTGCTGCATTAGCCGGAAACGCTTTAATGGCGTATTCTCCACTGACGACCACCAGATCGCTCCGGAATTATAAACCAGTACATCCAGCTGTCCGAAGACGCGGACTGTTTCGTCTACTGCATTCTGGATTTGAGTCGCATCACGCACATCCACGGCGATGGATGCCGCGCGCCCGCCGGCTTCGCGGATTTCGCGCTCGACTGTGTTGATGGTTGATTGGGATGAGTTGGGGTCTGGTGGAAATGGATTGGTTTTGGCGGCGTCTGAGGTTGTTTTTGCCGCCAGCATTACTGAATTGTGTTAATTTGGTTTTTTTTCTTTTCTGCACGGGTGTGGTGTGCTTCAAGTTCTCGCTCTCGTTCTCGTACCTGTGTAGCCATTCTTGGATAGGTCGATGGCGACTTGTCGGCCGATGCCTCGGGAGGCGCCCATTATGAGGGCCACTGGTTGTTGGGAGGACATTTTGTGTTTAACAGATGGTCTGAAGCTGGTCTTTGAATGCTTGCGCTGTATCTGCGTGCTTCGAATATAGAACAAGTCCGGGGTAGGAGACGGGTGGTTGAGTATATATATGGAATGTGTGGTTTGTAAGAGTTGTGTTATAGCCGAGATTGAAGCATCAATTAAAGATAGGTGATCCGAAAAATTCAGTAATCATTTCCCTCGGGGTTCCATCAATGACGAGAAGAAGAGGTCCGAGTGTTCCGGTGATTTGACGATTTGAAGCTGGATTAATTGATTACTCACTCATCCTCGGCCCAAGTCACACCTCGGAGTTTCTGCCTCGACACCTCAAGCCTCAGGCCGAAACACCAGTCAAGACGGTGTGCAGAGCGGTGGAATTCTGCCCGTCTCTCCCACTCCGCCAGCCTTCAGCAATGGAGAACAACAACCCATTTGATCGCTCGCAAGTTCACCTCCCCTCACAGCACCTTCACACGTTATATACGGCCCTCATTGGACTCCCCGAGACCTGCATTTAACGGATCTTTTGCTTGATAGCCTCGTGGAGTTCCTGGACCCATTGAGCCCCCCCCAAAAGGCCTGGCTGCGTAAGATGGATATCTTGCCCGATGCCTTTGCTCCAGCACAGATGGGCTCCTCAGCCGCGCCTCCGAATCTGGGATCGAAAACCAGCCTGGCTGGAGATTCACCTGGTACTCAGCCTGTAAAGGTTGACGGTGCGTTGATCTTCCCGCGCGGCCACTCCCCGCACCTACTTACCCCAAATCCATCACAGCTGGACCGGTAGCTAATTCCGCGCAGATCCTCCCAAGTTCGACCTCGAAACATACATTGCCAACTACACGGGTAAGTGGATCAAACATTTAGAGCTTGCCAGGCCGGATCTAATGCTTAAATTAGGTCGGACCCGATTCAACCGCCTCTACCTTATCGGAAACACCTCTACCATCCTCGCTGTCGATGCCCTAAAGTCCGCAGTAGCGGAAGCCAAATCTGGGAAGGATGTCGGGCGGTATGAAAAGGCTGTTCGCGCCTTGTCGGAGGTGGCACCGGGTGATCAAGATGCTACCCTCGACACAGCGTGGATCCAAGATGTCCAGCGCTCGGTCAGAGCTCAGAGCGAACGCTTGGAAAATGAACTTCGGGGATATAAGAATAACCTGATCAAGGAAAGCATTCGGGTACGGATATATTGCCCATTGTATTTGGACCATGATAGCTGACTGTAGTAGATGGGAAATGAGGATTTGGGCAACCACTACTATGCAACGGGAGATCTTGTCGCCGCAGCTAAGGCATACTCACGGATGAGAGAACATTGCACAGCACCGAACCATATCGCCTCCATGATCTTCAAGTTGATCAACGTATCTGCCGAACGCGGAGACTGGATGGGCGTGCAATCCAACGTCCACCGACTACGCAACTCCCCAGCGAAACCAGAAGATATCCAGAAGAACCAACCTAAGCTATTGGCTGCATTAGGTCTAGCACAGATGCATGCAAAGTCCTTCCGCGACGCAGCCATCAGTTTCCTCGCCGTGGACTCGTCTCTGAGCGACACCTTCAACGAGCTTATTACACCAAATGACATTGCCGTCTACGGAGGATTATGCGCCCTAGCTTCCATGAATCGTGATGAACTCCAGAAGCTGGTGCTGGAAAATGCCACATTCCGAACCTTCCTCGAACTGGAGCCGCATATCCGCCGGGCCATTGTGTCCTTCTGCAATTCCAAATTCCGCCCTTGCCTCGATATCCTGGAAAATTACCGCACCGACTACCTCCTCGATCTCAACCTCCAGCGCCATGTTCCCGCGCTTTACACTCAGATTCGCACCAAGGCTATCGAGCAGTACCTGGTGCCATTTAGCCGCGTGACACTCGACTCCATGGCATCTATCTTTGCCCCAGATGTGGTTGGGGGAGAAGCCCTTCCGGCCGGACTAAACTCGTCATTTGTCCAGGAACTCATCCGGCTTATCAAGGATGGGGTTCTGGATGCACGCATCGATCTGGAGAAAGGTGTCCTGGTCTCGAATGAGACGAATCTACGGACCGAGGTACAGAAAAAGACTCTGGACAGCCTGTCCGATTTCAACAAAGAAGCACACATGCGGATCCTACGTGCTGCTGTCCTGCATGCCGGACTAGAAGTGCAAGATGACGGTGCTGAATCAGGCTCGCGGCAGCAACACCCTGGTGCACGAAAAGGAGGCCCATACCGCCGAGATGGATTAGTTGGTTAATCTTGATCTCTTTCCATAGCTTATGATTAATCATCCCGGGGCCGCCTGGGACGTGAATGAATAAATGAGGCATGAATAATACCCGAATTGAACGGACTGAGGGTAGAGTAGAGCAATCAAACGAGGTGTCTCCAGAACTACAGAAGTAGTATAGTCGACACTACGTAAGTACCCAGCCCTAAGCGATTTGCATTCAAGGTCTCAGCAGAGATCAACAGAGGCCCACCACCCTGGGCTGACCCGCCGTCAACCTCAACTTAACTCAACTCAACTCAACCTCGTCAAGCGCATCAAAAGAACCAGAACACTGGGAGAAACCGAACCAATCGCTCCAAAGAATCAAGACAGGGAGAACAAACCCCCTGCATTCCACGTTGAGCAGCGACCAACGCAGGGCAAGCTCATTTCACCGACGGACGGTGCGGATCAGATTGGATTAGGGCTATGGCTGGCCCGCTGCATTACATGTTGATCGAATGTTACTTACTCGAGTCCGCGCCGCACAGAAGAGGAAAAAGGAAAAGAAAAAGAAAAAGGACAGTCCCCCGGTGATTCGCAGTCATCAGCTCAATTCGGGGCATTTCCATCCTCCTCTGTCCCACCCTGTATCATGACAGCTAAAAACGCCACGCCGGACACAGAACGTTGTTGCGAGGGTCTATGCTATCGCATGAGTGTAATCACCCGTCATTTCCTAGCCCAGACTGTATTCTGTCAGTGGGATGTGGAGAGGATTTATCGCAAGGAGAGCGAGCAAGCGGTGCTTTTTTGCTTTTCGCTTTTCGCTTTTACTTTTGATTTCGCTTTCTATTTCGATTTTGATTTGGTTTGATTTGGTTTGATTTGGTTTGATTTGATTTTACACCCCAACCCCAGGATTGATTCAACTTGTTTCGATTTTTTCTTTCTCTTCGGCGTAATAGCATCTACTCCCAATAAAATTGCGGGTTAATCGATGCTTTCGAATTGCTACACAAGTCACACTCGGTCGTTCAGCGCGTACGCCAGAGAAACGTTACTGTGAGACAGGATCAGGACACTTCTACTTCTCGCACTCGCATTCGCGCCCCTACCCCCCAACCTCCCCTGTCCTGTCCTGTCCTGTCCTTGCGGTAATGCGAAGTTCCTTTTCTCGATTCCGACATGCATTCTGACACTCTTCGCTTCTCGGAGTTGGGCACGGATATGGCCTTTGATAATTTCGTTGCGGATGCCTTTGGGCATGGGCATTGCTATCATCACCATCACTCGTCTCGGACCTGCGAGGATAAGCCAGAAATTCATTCCGAGGATTGTATCAGTGTTGAACCGCGGCCTAGAGATGTGCATTCTTCTCCGTCACCGTTGTTACTTCAGCCTCTTACTGTTTCTGAGGATGCAGGTGCGGATACAGGTACTATCTACGAAGAAGATTCAGTGCCGCCGCCGTTGCAGCCTTTGGCGGATTCGTTCCGGTCTGACTTTGTTGAGTCTTGCGATGTGGTACCTGAACTTGTTTCTTTGCCACGGTCGAGTTTCAGTGTTGAATCTACGGTAATGCCTGGGAAGGTTGATGTTGATCATGAAAGTATGGCTTTTCCTCTTTTGGATTCAATCCCGGAAGAAATGGTATATGATGATGGTACCAGGGAAATGACGACGGTTAATGCTGAACCACCATTAGTGGACCGGTTTACTTCAGATATATCGACTACGGAATACTTATGGTACTCGGCGGAAGACACTGCATGGGTGCCGTCAGTAGCGCCAATCTCAACGATAGAACCAACGTCAGCCAGGGCATCTACTACGCAACCACCAACCGCCCAGGTTTCCTCTTTGCTCACCCCATCCCAACCAGAGAACGAGCTACAGCCAAATCTGGAACCAAATGAAATTGATCCTGAAGATACGGGAGATACATCCTCAGCCGCATCAACAAACGGCGAGAACAGCTCGGTCTTCGATGAAGACTACCATTCCGATACTTCCAGCTATACAGCGTCTCTCCTCTCAGACGTGAAAGACTACTGCTACGAGAATGGCCGGCGATACCATTCCTACCGCGAAGGCCACTACGTACTACCAAACGACGACACTGAACAAGACAGACAAGACCTCCTCCACCACGTCCGTAACCTCGTCCTAAACGGCGCCCTCTTCCGCGCCCCAGTAAGTCAAAACATGCAACGAGTCCTAGACATCGGAACCGGCACCGGAATCTGGGCAATCGACTTCGCAGACAGCTACCCAGGTGCCGAAGTAGTCGGCACAGACCTAAGCCCCATCCAACCATCCTGGGTCCCGCCCAATCTCCGCTTCCTAGTCGACGATGCCGAATCGCCTTGGTTATTCAGTGCCAGTCGACCCTTCGACTTCATTCACGCGCGCGATTTGGGCGGCGCTATCGCCGACTGGCCATGGTTGCTCCGTCAGGCACATCAACATCTACGTCCTGGTGGCTGGGTCGAATTACAAGAATTTGAAGTGACACTCAAGTCGGACGATGAGAGTCTGCGTCTGGCGCCGACGTTGTGCGAATTTCTCGGTCAGCTGCATGTGGCCAGTGAGGCGTTTCACCGGCCCATGAATATCGCCGAAGGACACCGGCAGAGGCTGATTGAGGCGGGTTTTGAAGATGTATGCGATGAGGTGTACAAGGTACGACCGGTGTGGATAATCTGATTCGTTCGGATTGACTATACCTGTTTCCATGTTTCCTTTTCTTTTTCCTTCTTGTTTTATTCTTTTCCCTCCGTTTGCTTCGGAAGTCAGCTAACTTTTGGTTTAATCCGGTGATTAGGTTCCTTCTAGTGCCTGGCATGAAGATCCTGTTCAGAAACAGATTGGTCGGTATAACCTCTGCTCGCTGCTCATGGCAGTCGAGGCTTACTCGTTAGCCCTATTTACTCGGGTGCTTGGGTGGTCGAATAATCATGTCCAGGTATTCCTCGCGGGTGTGCGTCGAGACTTGAGGAATCCAGAGGTGCACACGTATTGCAACTTGCATATTGTGTACGGCCGGAAGCCGTGGTATCCTCAAGGGACTGTGTGAGTCGGCAATTGGACTGGGGAGGTTGCATAGGATGGGAGTGGATGGAGATAGAAAGGCGGAGATGAGCGGAGCAGAGCGAGGAGAGGAGAGGAGAGGAGAGGAGAAGAAGAGTTAGTATGATCACGGGAGAGGAGAACGATGAGTTGAGTGTGTTTGTGGGCTTGTCTTGTGTTGTGCTTTCTTCGTTCTCTTGTTAGGCCCGCCTCGTACTCTCCTTCCCTCCTCCTTCTCTGCTGCCACCCGAATATTCTCATCTCAACCACAAAGTTCGTGCAACTTCGGCTGCCAAAGTCTCACATCCAATCGTCTTCCATTCTCCATTCTCCAAAGACAGGGTCTCCCTCAGAACCGCCTCACCAGCACCCGCCCACCCCCCCGCGAATGGCCGTGAGAGTAAATATCATGGACGAGCAGTTCAGCAACAAGTTGCGAGACCTCCTCCCAGTCCTGCAATCACAGTTCACAATGTTCCCATCCTGGGCGATCTCGATATTCCCCATCTGGAGCGTATCTGCAGGAGTCCTGGTAAGTTGTCTTGTGCACCCCATCCATTTGGCAGCTGCAGGACCCTACAGCCATCCTGCCCAACCCCAATAAGCCCTGTGCTTCCTCCCTGCATCCCAAGGCTCCGGTTCTACCGTGTCGCATGCTGACCCAGTCATACACAGCTTGCGCTCACAGTCACTTTCTCCATCTTCTACCAGCTCTACTGTTCCCCTCTGAGCGTCTTCCCGGGCCCGATGCTCAGGGCCATCTCCCGAATTCCCCTGCAGATCTCCGTTATCCGTGGCAAAAATCATCTAAAAATGACGGAGTTGCATGAAAGGTATGGTCCCGTCGTCCGTGTCAGCCCGGATGAACTCGCCTTCAATACTGCGCGTGCTATTCGCGATATCTACGGGCCTAGACCGGGCGGTTGCTTTGCTAAAGACCCGAGTCATTATCTCCCGCCTGCAAATGGGACACACCATATCATTACGGCGATTGATAATGATACACATGCGCGTCAGAGACGACTGTTAGCGCCGGCTTTCACTGAGCGTGCGCTTAGAGATCAGGAATGTCTCATTCAGGGCTACGTTGATACTATGATCTGCAAGCTTCAGGCAGAGATCGACCGGGACCCACCACGCATTGATATCTTGAACTGGATGAACTATACTCCCTTTGATATTACAGGAGACTTGATGTTCGGCGAGTCATTTGACTGTCTTAAGGACACTCGGATGCATCCGTGGATTTCTCTTCTCTTCAATTCTATCAAGACGGTGGCTATTGTTGGGTCTGCGGTGCAATTTCCTATTCTGCATGTCCTACTCGAGGCGTGTATCCCGACTAAGGTTACCCGCCAAGCGGAAGAGCATTTCAATCTCGCTGCGAAGAAGGTCGATCGGCGGCTCGAGGCGAATATTTCGAGGCCGGATTTCATTTCTGCTATTTTGCAGAATGGGTTCAGTGAGATCAAGGGCCAGTATTGCGATAGGGAGCGGATCATGAGTCGAGCGGAAATTCACTCGAATGCATTTATGTATGGTGACTTCAGATAATCTACAGACAGGAAGCTGGCTGGGGAAAGGCTAAATTGTTTGATCATCTAGTCTCATCATCGCAGGAAGCGAGACCTCGGCCACATGCCTTTCTGGCTGCATCTACTACCTGTGCAAGAACCCACGGACCATGAGCATGCTCAGTAATGAGATTCGCTCTTCTTTCAAAAGTGAAACAGAGATGACCTTCCGCACCAACCCCTCGCTGAAATACCTCTCGGCCGTCATAGAAGAGTCACTACGTCTGTACCCACCATTTGTGACAAACCTGACTCGCATCGTCCCAAAAGGCGGTTCACATATAGACAGCCAGTACGTTTCTGAAGGAGTATGTATTACACTTTCCAACTTCGCGGAGAACAAGCAAATGATAACCCCTAACAGGTAAAAGTCGCAATGCACCACTACGCCTCCTACCACTCCTCTTCCAACTTCGCCCTACCAAACGAATTCATCCCAGAGCGATGGCTCGGAATCGAGCCCCGCTTTAACGGGGATAGCAGAGAGGTTCTACAGCCATTCAGCTATGGACCACGGGGGTGCTTGGGTAAACAGTATGTAATTAACTCCCGACATTGACAAGATCATGCTGATACAAATTACGATAGTCTCGCGTATGCTGAAATCCGTCTCATTCTCTGCAAATTGCTCTGGCACTTCGATGTTAGCCTCTGTCCCGAGAGCAATGACTGGGTCGATCAGGAGGCCTATTTCATCTGGGGTAAATCGCCTCTCATGGTGACTTTACGTGATCGGTTCGCGGACGAGAGTCTCGCTTTTGATTGATTAACAAGCCGGCGAACAGATATTTTCTTGCCCTTTTGTCCATGTTGCCACATGGGTGGTTTTGAGAGGTTATCTTATTTCGGATTTAGCGTCGTTCTAAAACTTTTTTGGTGGGTTCGGTTCGTTCGCATTGTTGGCGGAGTTATGGTGGGCATTGTTAGTTATGGGAGGTCCATTTTTACTCGACACTCAATTCACGGTATGTAGGAACATCACCGCTCGGAAGAAGATACAAATAGCTTAGCAGTGCACTCTGATACCGCCGAGTCCATCGTCTTGGAGAAATTGGATCCTGTTCTGTTCATTTCTGTTTGTTCTGAGCAGAGGTGCCGATGCGGTGATTTGGTCTATGCAAGTCTGATCAATTAATTCGAGCCTGGCTTGAAGCAACAAACAGGCTTTTCGGTTTAGGTGGTCTTTCTGGAATAATGTAGCACCTTTCTATCCATTTTCTTCCCTGTGGGATTATTATCACCAGTGGGATACTGGTCTACATTCGATTCTGCAAGTCCCAATATACTCCGCTGGCTGGCATTTCCTCGTACATCATTCATTTGGGAAGACAAGTACTACAATGGGCATAGCCAGGATGTAATGAATTGCCTTGACTTAGATACTTACAGAGTTGAAACTTTTCCTGGCTAGTTTCATCGCGGGTATAAACCTTCAAACTGACATATTGATGTCCTCTAGTCCAATTAGCTTACCATAATCGGAGATAAAAACTTGAGTATGTAAATTAGTAAAGGCTATTGGAAAGACGCGTATTTAGCAGACTTGAATGAAGATGGCAACGCTGTACTTTACTGGATACTGGATAGACAACGTTGGAGCAGTGACCCGCTATATACCCACCCACCACTATGCGAATCATACAGAAAAGCCTCATTTCGACTAGAACAAGCGTACTCTATAATGTAGTGCTAAGCCTGAGACTGACAGTTCGCCCCCACAAAGCGGAAGATCGACAACGCAAGGAAAGAGAATACCGCACGGGACCGTTGTGATGCATCTCGCCGACGCATGGCGAGTGACAGACGGTGGGTCCCCTTGCGTGGAATGTATTGATTTACCATGCATTTGCATTTAGTTATAAGAATTGCCATTTTTGAATGATATATTGCATGTTTATCTCTGTTACTTTTATGTACCTAAGGTAGTTAACGCGTCACGCGACAACTCCTAACCTTATCCAGCGAGGGGTGAGTGAATTTCGGGGTCGAGGAAGATGTGGATTACAACAGGGCTTAAAGAGGTGGCGTAAGGGGAGTATGTGGAAGGAAATTATTAGATTGGAAAGCGGATGCAAATATGTAAATTCGGTATGGGTATACACGAGAGGGAAAATACAGGAATCTCGCTAGATCATGCTGTCGTGGAGAAAGGTATCAATCATTAAAAGATAGGTGATGAGTACATATATGCACGATACATGAATCCATCCATTAGAAGTAAGTTACCAAAACCCTAAAGTAACTCGAACAAGTCACGCCAGCGTCGCAGATTAGGGCACACGCTGGCGCGACGAGAGCACCCATGACACAAGGAAAGTGGATGGGGCGGCGCTTTTTCAAAGCTTAGACCAGAGCGTAGATCAGGGCCAGGGCGGCTCCACCCAGGGTCCAGGCATTGCCAGCCAGCGGGGCGGCGGCGTTGGGCGCAGGGACGGGGGTGGAAGAGGCTGACTGGGTCGGGGCCGGAGTACCGCTGATGACGGTGTCGGTGGGCTTGACGGGCACCGACGAGGTCGCCAGACGGGTGGACGAGGGCACGCGGGTGGACGACTTCACGGGGCTCGACACTGGGGAGGAGGTCGAGGTCGGGGTGACAGTCGAAGTCGAGGTGCACGGGGTCGGGGTGGAAGTGGGAGTGGGAATCGACGTGGGAGTCGGGGTGGTGATGGTCACCGGCATCCAGTTGATATCCTTGGGGCCCAGAGTGTGCGAGACGGTGATGGTACCGTCCTGAGCAAGGCAAGAGGCCGAGGTGGTACCGGCGAGGCTGCAGGAGACGGAGGCAGTGTTGCCGGAGCCATCAGGGTTGATCAGCTGCATGGAGGTGGGCGCAGCGATGGCAGTCATACCCTCTCCAGGGATACCGCACTCCGAAGCAGCGACGCTCGTAGGGCAAGTGACCAGGTAAGTGGTGGCATCGCCGCTCTGTTTGTTGTTGTCAGCGGGTGGGTTCGCGCAATGGGTTGTAGTTGTGTTTTGCGATGCACTCAAGACTTTGCAATTGGCCACAACGCGGCCGAATGGCGCGTCTTTTCGCATCGGGGAATTCAAAATACGTACCGAGCCCTTAATGCCGCATTCAAGATCACGGCCCTGGAAACCAGGCAGGAGGAGGTTGGCGGTATTACCAGCAGACACGGCGGAAGCACCGGTCAAGAGAGCGACAGTGTGGAAGCGCATATTGAAGAATGGGAATGAATGAACGAGTGACGGGTACACAGTACTTGAAAAGTAGAGTCAAACTGCTAAAGAGCGACAGTTATTAAAGAATGAATGAAAGAATGGAAAGGCAGCGAAGCGCCCGGCAAGCGTTGTGAAGAGTGTGCAGTGTGGGAAAAGAAGAAAGAACGGGGGATCTCGGGGCGA
The DNA here is from genome assembly GCA_027569595.1 of Penicillium sp. G339. Classification (NCBI taxonomy): domain Eukaryota; kingdom Fungi; phylum Ascomycota; class Eurotiomycetes; order Eurotiales; family Aspergillaceae; genus Penicillium; species Penicillium sp. G339. Next base: position 821,221 of record JAPDFJ010000009.1, read on the forward strand.
TACGCCCATAAAAGCGCGAGCTCAAAGCCTGCATGCAAGTGCGCCTTGGCATGGGCATATGGCAATAGCGAGACTGATGGGGTAGTCATTCCATAAAGATGGGGCAGATCCCTGGCATATCGTGGGTGATTGGGGCCGTGATTGAGGGCTAGAGGGAACGGTTCAGGCACAGGAACAGGAACAGGCCCCAGGGGTTCCCCAGTTGAACCCTTCACACGGCGATGAGTGGAGTCGACCGGCTCCTAGTGGCTGCAGATGTGGAAAAGGGGCTCGAGCTAATTGAAGCTAAACGGGGGCCGCTAAACTGTGTGGAGTATAGACGCCGGTCAGTGCCAGGGTTAGGCTGATTATGACTGCAAGAGGCAACTCGTCGGTCGCTCCTCATCAGCGCGATGAGAGATTACGGTCCATGGCCAGTCGAAAGATGCGACGCCAGTCCACCGAGGGAGTCTAGGAGAGTCCAGATCGTGGTGGAGGTGGAGAAGAGAAGAGAAGTGCCCAGGTGGGAGAGGAAAAGGGAAAAACGAGAGTGCCGGGGCCACATCGGGCCCGCCTTTCCGGGGTGTTCGCTTCGTTTAATTAATTCTCGATGGATTTAAATTAAATTATTGGCGTGGCTTGCCCCTGGCCTCGTGCCCTGTGCTAGTGCTATCTAGTAAGTATGCTAGGCGATAATATACCATCAGTGAGTACAGAGGACATGGGGTAGATATATTCACTGTAAACTACGGCATACTGTACACCTCTTGCAGGCGACTACAGGCCGCATCCTGAAACACGCTACCCATAGGCGCAGCAGGTACGCGCTGAAGGATGCACTTAACTAGAAGCATAAACAGTCTCAATTTTGGCCCCATTACTTCGTATTTCGTACTTCGTACTCCCGGGTGGGGGGAGGGGGTGACTAGAGAGCCACGGCCATCCTCGGCGCAACATGATTCATAACACCACACACAATCCCCGTCGCTAGCAATATCCCATTGAACAGAGCCATGATATAAAATGGCATGCCCGAGGACAACTGATCGAACAAGAGCCCGCCTACTTTGGTGAGCAGCAGAATGCCCGCCCCACCATACAGGGAGTAGACCCCGGCGATGGATCCCTTTAGATGTGACAAGTGTTGTAATCGCCGGTTGACAGACCCTGCAAGTAGGGACTGGTTCTCGCCCAATTCCCCACCCTCGCCCTGCTCGCCATTCTGCTCGTCGTAGATCTTCTGAAGCGTCTCGTCATCAATGCTGACGCTCAGAATTCCGTTGCTGAGCACCGCCAAGCTGCAGACGATTGCGCCAATCTGGCTGATCCCGATGAGAGCCATCACCAAAAAGACTCCCCCATTGCCGTCGGGTGCTTTGTATTGTGGGCTCGGCAGGAGTCCAAATACCAGGTATCCCACGACTCCAACCAGAGCTGCGAAGAGGAGCGGGAAGTTGTATCGTCGGGACTTATCCGTCAAGAACCCAAACGCTGGTGCGGCAATCAGTGCCACTAACTGCGACACTCCCGTCAGGATGGAGGCAAGTATATATGCTTTTGGACACGCCCGCTTGATCTCCCCCAGCCCCGACCCCGGCGTCGGCTCGTGTCGCTCGTCGCAGAGTCCAGAGATGCGGTAGTAATGGTTTACAGCCAGGGGAATGAACAGAGAAATTCCCACTGAAGAGGCCCGGGCGACAAAACCTCCCACATACCCGAGTCCGATGCTGCGGTTCCGGAAGCCCAGCAGCATGGCCGTGGTCAGTTGTTTCCAGTATGGCAGTCGGGACGGTCCTGTTAGAAGATCATCCTGATCGTCGTCATCCTCGACAGAATAGCATCTCCACAATGCACTCCATCCCTTCTTTTCCTCTCCGGGAAGATGGCGAAGGCCGATAAAACTGACCACGCTGATGATCAAGGCGATAATAGCCACCAAGTAATAACTACGTTGAATTGCCTCGGACGGAGAAAGACCCAGCTTCTCGAACCGGGCTGGAAGGGGCAAGAAAACACCAAGCGAGACAAGAGCACCGCATCCAGCAAATAGCCCAACAAACCCAGAAAGCCGGGCAGAGGGTGAGGCCACGGAAGTACGGGAACCGGGACGATTTGACCGCAATCGTTCAGGCGTGATCGTCAACTCGGACGATACGGATGCGCGGTAGGAACAGGCGTTGGGCGATTTCCCCGTCACACTCGGCAAAACCGCCGTGACCATAGTCGAGACGGCGGAGCCACCCAGACTGAAAAGCAGTCTTCCGAGCAGAAGCTGGGGATAGACATTCGTGGCCTGCACGAAGAGGACTAGAGACAGAGCAATTATCGCATATCCAACAGTACACACCTAATACCCCGTAAGCAATGGACATTGTTTAGATCGGGTGTAAGGGAAGCGAGAAACATACATGGCGAACTCCTATACGATCGGACAAAACACCCCACAATGGACAGGCAGCTAGTGCAAGTAGCTCATCTGCAAATCCCAGGGTGCCGACAGCGTCGCCCTCACCATCGTGGAGCCCAATGAGGTCAGTTACCACGAACGAGACGGACGAGTTGATAAAGACTAGGAACGCAATGGAAAATGGGCAGACTCCTAACAAATATGTCAGGGTCTGGCCCCGAGAAGCAGTGAACAGGGCCGGAGATAATTCCATCACCATCGACGGGGCATTGCGTGGATGATGAGAATGGAGGGAGAATCGAGACGTCCCATCGGCGAGTTTCAGCCGTGGGACGCGGGGAGTCACGTGCTGATCAGATAACAAGGGCGGTGTGTTGTTACCTAGTGGAACTGAAGTATACCCGATCGGGTGGGGTTTTGTTTACTTCTATTATACTATACGTGGAGCATGGTTCAGTTCTAAGAGGTACAGGATCATTAATCATGCTAGTACATTTATCTGCTTCTAGCAAAGGAGGCGAGTAATGACATTCTTCGTGTCTTCATATTTCACATCCGCAATGGGGCTGGCGGAGTCTGACAGGTTCTGTATAACTTTAGTCTTATCGGTCAAGTTACACAGCGTTTGCAGAATCGTAATAACAAAGTAAAGATTGGCTGTGAATGAGCTTGATTGACACGATCCAAGCATAAATGGGAGACTGCCATAGATATCTCGCTCCAACTTAACGAAGTTCGGCGGGACATTGTCGAATGTCAATATTTCGTTCAGTATTCGTGCGAGTCGGTAGTAATTCCAGACTTTGGTAATCCAGTAATTTGGGTATGTTTTATTTTCTTCGCCAGGGGTGTAGCACTCCCATTTTTTGTCTAGAGATGCGACCCATTCATGAAGTGCGTGCGCATGATGAATCGGGTATTCACTTGCTTGACACTTTTCGAAGGATAAACCTTGTTTCTTCAGAACATAAGCATTCACAAGACTTACCATAATCGGAAACAGCATGGCTCCTGGTCTCAAGATATCCTCATTATATGAGTGGGTCTGCTGCCCGTAATAACTGATCATCTCAGGCAAAAAGTCAGGAACAGCGTGTCCACCAATTAAACATGCGAGGGTCTGTAATCGGCCGTGTTAGAAGTGAGTCAGGTAGGTGAGAATAGTGTCAATAAACTCACTATCGTAAAACAAATGTCGAGGACCTCTTGCATTGGGCCGATTGGTTCATGAACCTTTTTCCTGAGTGCGAACGAAGAATATAGAAATGCGGTAGCTCCATACAGATGCCTGGTCCATACTTGAGTGTTTGGGTCAGTATCACAAGTTATCATCTAGATAATATTAGCCTGTATCTGAGTTGAGTGATTATACACATACCTCAAATATCGACAAGACAAAGCTCGCAGCAATAGACTGCTCAATAGGAAGCTCCATCGGGTGAGAAGTGACATGAGTTAATTTGCGCAACGCTAAATTATACTGCTCTCTGGCGATATTCAAAATCCCGGGATCATTCCGGGTAAAGGCCAAAGCTGCGAGACCGACAGAGGTAATGCTGATAGTTGCACAGGATGGTCGATCCGTCCGAGATTCCATTGCAGACTTGCAGGTATCACCCATAATCGGAAAATTATCAAAGAAGATTTTTTCCGCTATTTCCTCTCTATACATCGACATGGAAGAGTAAAGGTAGTCTCCTTGGTGATCTACTTTCTTTGAAGAGCAGGTTTTTCGAACTATGGCTCGAGTCTGGTCGCGAAATAGCATATCAGACTGAGATCTATCCCCAGCACATTTTAGACCGGCTCTTGCGCACTGGCTGCATCTTGGCTTGAGAAGATTGCACTAATTCAAAATATAAGTACCGTGGGGAGTCAGTTTAGGCAATATACGTAAAGCGAACTAACTTTGATCCTTCTTGATCTGCAATTTCCACAGCTTGGGCTTACTCGATTGCCAGACGCATGAGTCATTTGGGGGAAATTTCTCAATGACTGAAGAGATGAAAGAGGTTTGGGCAGATATTCGTTCAGATCCGCTGTCTTGTCGGAGGGATTCTTGGCAGATGACGAATTGGCCCCAGCAGCGACTCGGTCCGACGAAATCCGGCGCTATTTTACGATTGGATTTCCGGAATAGGGTTAGGGTGAATACAACTGTCATATCGAAAGGGATCATCTCATGGGGGAGTGAGACTTTTACTATGGCAGAGCGCACTATTGTACGAGTAAATTCCTCATTTCGTTGCCGGATGGAACTAAGGGATGGTTTAAACGGAATCACTCGGTTGCCTTTCTTAATATAAAATGGAGGCAAGTACCAACCTGTTCTTCAAACAAGTTGAGCATTACGACTCCTCTTTGCGCATTCTTTGATTTGCACCATTCATATAAAAATGAGCACTTTTCAGAACATTGTACTTCTTGGGGTACGTTGGTGTCTACGGCCTTGTCGTTTTTAATTGTACTAATAATGAATTCACTAACAGAAAGGCTTGCTCGGAGACGCCATTCTCCAGCAACTCATCGACGCAGGCTTTACTGTTACTGTTTTCAGTCACGCAGCAAATTTCGTGGATGGCCTACCATCTGGTGCCAGAGCGGTTCAAGTCGATTATTCCTCCGTCCAAAGCCTAGTGTCTGCTCTCCAAGGTCAGGATGTCGTAGTTTCAACCGTCGGTACTCCCGGCGTCAGCGCTCAAAAAACGATAATCGATGCTGCGATTCAAGCCGGGGTGAAGCGCTTCATTCCATCAGACTGGGGCTCGCTTTCGACGGACCCATCGGCTATATCCTTGCCCAATAATAAGATTTGGGTGGATATTCAGAATTATCTCAAGAAAAAGGCTGCCGCCGGAGACATCGAGTACACTTTATTTGGCGTCGGGCCGTTCTTGGAGTATGTCATCTCCACATCCTTTGTCGTTGACTCCCAGAGCCATACAGTTGATTTGTATGATGGTGGTGGGCACCCTTTTAGTACGACCAGCTTGTCTAGCATTGGCAAAGCCGTTTCTGGAGCTTTGAAAAATGCAGCCGCCACCAAGAATTGCCTCCTTCGTGTTCACGATATCGTGGTGACTCAGGGTCAAATTTTGGGACTTGCAAAGAAATATTCAGCACCCGACGCTCAGTGGACTGAAAATGCGGTCGATGCAACTAAAGAGCTGGAAGCTATTTTGAGTACCACTAAGCAAGGCGATCTAGATGTTGTCAAGTGGATTGCCATTCTCAAGGCTGCAATTCTCGGTGGGAAATTTGCTGGCGAGTATAAGCCCTCGGACAACGAGCTTGTTGGATTGCCGATTCTTTCTTGGGAGGATTTTGAGGCTTTGTTTGTTGCTAAATTCGGGTCGGCTCCAAATGCTGCGATGGCGGTGGATGGCAAGTTTGATGGCATTCAGCACTAAGATACGAGTCTGTACCGTAGGTCCCCTTTTTATGTATATGCGACTTTTCAAGGCGCATATCTGAACAGAAAATATCACAAGGTTAAATACTGCCTTCGGGTTTCTAAAGTCTAGCACAAGCCGAAAATTGAATGAGCCTAGTCGCCCATATTCTGCGTAACTTTGTAGGCACCTTTGGCAGATCTAGACAATGAAAAGCAGAGTGTTGCTTTTGGGGCTCCCTGCTTCTCTGATGAAGACGTTGACTATTGTCACCATATAGTGGGGTGAGTCGAGACTGTCTTCAAGGCTGTCCATGTGTGCAGGTAAAAACTATAGTCATTGGCTCGCGATATGCGACAGTCAATACTACCCCGCCCATGGTCCGCCACTTTCTCCCACAATTCTACGCTTCTCGCCCTCCTTTCGGACACTGCCAATGTATGGGAATTAAGCTGCAATATATTCCTACAACGCTATTCACCCCGAGGGTTAGCGTTTTGTTTAAACTTCTCGGTGGTGCAAGTGAAATTTCTCCAGTAAACCTGATCACCAATTCTTGGCCAACGTACGTCCATTCAGCTACAAAGCACCGTAAGGAGATGGATTACCCCTACGTCTAAGCGTGTCTAACCTGAGTCATCGTATTAGGTCAAAATGTGCCACTTGAAGTTTATAGAATATACCTGTGGCTGCAAGAAAGAGACGGAGTTTGTACAATGCGACGACCGCCTGGGAACCAATATCAGATGCCATCCACTTAAGAAGGTACTTGCTAAACGAGCGGAAAATTTCTGTTCGGGGCACCTGGTCAGTCCAGATGCAAAGGTGAAATTCACCGGTTAAATGGGACACATTATGGAAGAATAAACGCTCTGAGCTATACACCCTTATTATATGCTGAGGATCTCGAAGGTTCTCTTTGTCCCCACTAGGCTGTGTGACTACAATAGATTAGACAATGGTCTCCTTCCATTTGTCAATCGAAGATACTAGCCTCATGTCCGACTGAGGATGCAAGTTTGGGAGGAAATATATCGAAGGACTATGAGATCAAAGATGTAGGTATATTATCAGATGGTACCACCCGGGATCGAAAATGCATGCAAAAGCTGAGATCAAGTTTAACTTGGGCAACTTGAAATACCTAGTAGTAGGTATTTGCTACTACTCATCCAAATGGTTCGGGAGTACTTAGTACTAGTAATTCACGAGCCCAATTTCCAAGGTTGAAGCCCTGGAGTGTGAAATATATATTGTAGGCAGAGTGTGCAACTAGTACTGCATGTCAAGTTCAACTTGACGTACATTTCATAAATGAAAAAAAACTGCAAAATCTCAGTATCATAATGGTAAAAAGTAATTTCTATCAGACGCTCTACCAATCAACTAATCAGTCGTAACTCCCGAAGGTCAATGGCGAAATATTCTTTATCCTCGCATAGATGCGGAGGCACGTGCCGCTGACGTAATATGCGGAGAGGCCAGTGGAAAGCTGTCCAGACGGAAGACGGAGAGTATACTCCACGTCTCCCTCCCGAGGTCTCCCTTCCTCTTCTGATGACCTTCCGACTCGTGTGTCTCCGAGATTCGCCATGAGACTGGCCGCCTACACTGGGGTAAGTACTATGACTCTGAGCTCCTCAGTCCAGCCCAACGACGCCCGCTAACAGCTCCTAGGCCTCCGTGGCCCTGGCCACCGGTGTGTTCTTGAAGGCTCTCCACCAGAGAGCGAACTTCTACGCGGCCTGTGTATATCTCTCGCAGAGTAGTGCCAATTTGATGGTGAGTTCATTCGGATTCCTGTGCTGCGCCCTTGTAGCCCATCATCCTACCCCCGCCCCGAAACGTGGCTGATCGCGCGCTTTAGATTCTAACGAACTTATGTCTTCTTGTCACCGGTTTTGTTCTCTTCTGGCTACAGCGACTTCTATACGGACCCCTGCGACCGATTGAAACGGAGCAATTATACGAGCGGGCGTGGTTCGCCATCACCGAAACATGCTTGGCGATGACCATTTTCCGGGGCGAGCTTGGGGGCTGGTTCTTGGTCATGTTCATCTCGCTCCTTGTTGGAAAGGTTTGGGGATGGATTGGAGAAGGACGAGTGGAATTCCTCGAGCAGCAACCCCCGGCGAACCCGCGGTTGTTCCATACACGCCTCGCGATCTCATTGGTGCTGTCTGTCCTCTTCAACGCGTTCATGCTGCGGTACTGTGTCAACACCGTCATCCATCAAGCGCGCCCTGATATGATGGTGATGTTTGGATTTGAGTTTGCAATCTTGACCATCCTGTCGAGCTCTACCACGGCCCGCTATGGAATCGCATTGGTGGAGATCTATGTGACCCGCCAACAGTTGAAGCTCAAGATGGATGAACGCCGGGCAGAGATTCGGGAGGCAAGATTGGAGGCCATCCGAGAGCACGCGCGTGCCGGAGAAAGCTCTCCTCCAGAAAACCTCCCGGACGAGAACGATATCAACGAGCTTGAGATCGATGTCCCCGGTTGGGAGGAGAAGGGCCGATGGGTCTTCTACCTTGACCTTCTGACCGACTTTGTGAAGCTTATAGTCTACCTAGTATTCTTCGCCATTGTTCTTAGGTTCTATGGCTTGCCTATCCACATCCTGCGCGACGTTGTTGTCACCATCCGCTCCTTTGCTCGTCGGATCATGGACTTCCTTCGTTACCGCAATGCGACTCGAGACATGAACGAGAGATACCCGGATGCAACTGCGGAGGAGGTCACCAGAGAAGAAGTCTGCATCATTTGCCGCGAGGAGATGGTCTCAGCTCAGCCGGCTGATCTTGCCCCTGGTGCCGCTGGAGAAGGCGCTGCGCAACCACCCGCAGGTACGCAGCGTGTCCCGGACCGTCTCCGCCCCAAAAAGCTTCCTTGCGGTCACATTCTGCACTTTTCGTGCCTCAGGAGCTGGCTTGAACGGCAACAAAACTGTCCTACTTGCCGGCGTCCAGTCATCGCTGCCGCAGGTGCCCGAGGGGCTGCCGGCGCCAACGCCAACAACGCTGGCAATGGTGCTGGTGGGTTTCCTCCAAATATGCCCGGTGGCGACCAAGCACCGGGACAGCCGGGTGCGCAAGGAGATGGAATGCCCAGGGCTCGCGTCTACCAACTCGGTCCTTTCAGAATTGGTTTCGGTGCTGTACGTGGTGGGGATCTTTTCAATAACCTCCACCAGCAAATTCATCAGGGAAATGTGCCATTGCAGCCTCCGGCAAATATCAACAACCCACAGGGGGCACGTCAAATTGGCTTTGGCGTTGGCTTTGGTCGTCGTCCACCCGTACCTACACCCCAGGGTCACCCCCATAATACCCAGGCTTCTAACATCGCCGACGTCAATACTCAGTTACAACAGATCGAGCAGCAAATAACTCAGGAGATAATATCTTTGCGCGCTGCCACGGAGCAATTCCGTCATGTGCAAAGCCTTCAGATAGAATTAGATCGACTGCGTCAGCAACAGGCAAACGTCCCTGCCTCGACAGCCACATCTCCAACGGCCGCAGCGCCGCAATTTGGCACCTCAGCAGTCCAACCCCGTCAATTCACCACTGGGTCTAGTTCCTCGGTTCTAACTTCTGGAGATACTCGGTTGCCGGAAGGACTTAGCCTCCCACCAGGCTGGACGCTCGTCCCTCTTCAATCAGCCGAACAGAACGGCCAGAGCGCCCCGCAAAGCGGTATTCCCCAACCAACAAATATGCCCCCGAATGTGCAATCAACTACCCGAGTTCACCAGCCTCCCGCGACATCTGAGACTTCCATTCCTCGCGAGAACAGCATCGAGGCTGGAAGAAGCACTGCCCAGAACCCAACACCTGAAACATCTACGGCCGAGCCGCTGTCAACAAACCCTCCTACTTTGCCTAACTGGGCTACATCAAACGGAGCAGATTCAGTGGATCATCGGGCAGACTCGCCGTCCCAAGAGTGGACAGATGTACAGTCTGAGCAAGTTCCTGACGCAGGCCAAGGCTCATCTGCAGTTCCACCAAACTGGGCCAGTGGCATCCGAACCACGAAGGAGGCATTGGAAGACGATGACACACATCCAGAAACTCCTTCGAACGGTAAGGGCCGCTCGGCCACTGTGGAGGAGGCTAACGAGGACGCCTCGTAAATTTATGGATATCATACCCCGATTTGTACTTTTTCCTATGGGCTCTTGGCTCCTGATCACTTTGCCCACTATCCTTCGATCAGCGTTGCATGGCGTTTTTTAAGCAAAATATCATACCCGGTTTTTCTCTTCCTCATTTCTCGTACTGTGTTTTGGGTTCCTTTGATACTGATGGTCGCTTGAGCTGTCTGATTCCTTGAGCGTACGCCAGCACGTCGATCAATTGAACCATGTAAATATTCATCTATGACATGCACTTCAGAGCAAAGTCCTCACCCCTCCGCTACATCCAACAAAACAAAAAAAAAGGAACAGAACATGATGAGTTGAAAGTTCTTTTTGGTGATAGTTACAAGATGATGTATAGTACATTTAATTCATAGACAGGAGATTCTATCCACAGATCCCAGAGCAAAGAATAAAAAAAGGCCAGAGTAATGATCCCATCCGCCGAACGCCGAGATAGAATACATGCAATTAGGTTTGAAACAGCACCTCCAGCAAAAAGCAATAAGAGAGCAAGGGTGCTTCTGTCAGTAATAGTGTACAATGTGGCAGCCACGTGAGAGCGTTATGTTCATGCCGATGTGCCGACAAATCTCAGGACGGCCTCGTAGACGCCCAGGGTGATGATGGCCGAGGGGATGGAGCGGACCATATGCGGCGTCAATCCACCATAGAGCCCAGCAATACCCTCTTCTTTAGCGATGAGTCGGAAGCACTGTACCAAACCGGTGTATTTAGGACGGCCGTTCTCGAGAGGAGCCTGGCGGAGGCGGGTACGGATAACCTGGAAATTAGATCGGTTAGCAGAGCTCCCAGCGGACTCAGATGGATGTTTTGTCTTCTTACCTCATGAGGGTAGGCGAGCAAGGCAGCGGCAAACTTGGCAGAACCCGCCGCACCGGTAGTGCTGATCCAGCTTGTGATTTCTCTTTGCGTCGGTGTATCCTTTCCATCAGCCGAGACGAGCTGCTTTTGCAGGATGCCCTTCAATCGCTCATACAGGACGAGATGCAGGGCCGTCTCGGCCGCACCTAGGTAACTCGCACTGAGACCCTTGTACAGACCGGTGAAACCTTCTTGACGAAGGACCTGGCGGAGACAGTCGAGACTATTCTTGTACCGGCGGTTTCCGGTGCTTGTTTGAGCCTTGTCGAGTTGCAACCGTGTCTTGATGAGCCAGATCGGGTTTGTCGCAGTGGAAGTAGCAATGCCAGCGGAGATAGCGGCCTGTGCGTGAATTATGGTCGAGTCTTCGCCACATCCTAACATGTGAGCTCCGATGCGCTTACAGTTTCCGTAGACGTAGAATTTGATAGCGGTGGCCGGTACCACGCCGGCGAGACTGGGTCCCAGACCGCGGAAGAAAGCTCGCCAGCCTTCAGCGCGGTAGATATTGCTGATTATTCGGGCTGTCTTGTGGTTTTTGTGGTGGGATTTTGACGGGTCGATTATTGGAGGGTTCGGGGAGGATACGGAGGAGGGTGTAGGGGATGGTCGTTGGTAGAAATCAGATTGGAGACGTGTTCGGAGGACATCAAGGGGAGATGTTGCAATTGCAGTTGCGAATCCACCGCTCCTGCATCGTGGATAGTTAGTTAGGTTGGTCTCGTTTCAAAAAAAAATCGCCGCGTGGATGGCGACGGGGACCAAAACTTACGCGCCGGCGAGTAGGTGAACCCATGGATCGTGGGACTTTTTCGGAGGGGCATGGGTGGCCTTGACGGGAATGGCCACTTCAGCAGGGCGACCGTGTATCTTGGAAGACTGCATCGCGACAGCACATGCTCCAAAGAAAGCAGGATGGGCGAGAAATTTCCCGTTTGGACGTTGCGGCGCCGCAAGTTTTCGCGCTATCACGTGAGATAACCAATCGACGGCTTCTGATACGCTGCTGACTAACCTTTTTTGGAAGAAACTAGACTCATCATACTCAGCATACTCAGTATAGGGGCATTTAAAAAGAGCCTACTTTTGTATCATTTTACCGATTACTGAGACGAATAGACCAATGATTAGGGAGAGAGAAAGGAAACTATATTGATGAGCTATGAGGCCGTACAACGTGGTGTCGGTATTCATAATGATCGTAATTCGAGTCACTTGTTAGTTCAAACAATTCGAAATTAGTGATACTTCATTGGACTGAAAATAGCAATGTGAGAAACGAAAGTAATTAGCACAAATGCACCACCCCAGCATGATCGATAGATCTGCAAATAAGGTTATCGGTGCCACATAGTTTACTTAGGAGAGGCTAAAATCCTGCATCCGTGCTAGAAAGTAGACGCTCGCACCGGGTGAACAGATACAATACAGAAGGGGCTCGCGACTGTAATCGAAATCATGAGCGAATCATACTATAATAAATCTAGTAGTGGATGATACGGAAACTTGAATTTCCCATTGTTGGCATATGTACACTCTGGTTCATGACGTCAATGTGGCCAGCAGGCCAGCATATATAGGCTAGTACCCTTCACCTCCACTAAAGATAGTCAAGTAATTTCAAGAAAATTTTCTACTATAACATCTGCGGTCTTCCCATCACTGAAACCATGGTCAAGGATGATGAAACCGTCATTGAGTGGGTCATTGGCGACGAAGACATAATTTCGACGAATTGGTGCTTACTTGTACTAGGGAGTTCAACGAGCTCGTCAACATGACAGCCAAAGAATTGGACGATTGGTTGAAGCAAAAGCAGTCTCAGAGTGCAGGCTGGCAAGGAGAATCAGGCGAGACTATCGGTCACGAGAGGTGCTTATACTTATACCCCATGCAATTGGAATGCATCCGGAGTCGTTGAAGATGATGCTGATAATCTGCGAAACAGTGGACGCAAAATTGTCGATATTCTCTCTCATAACCCGTCTAGAGAGAAGTCGAAATACCGAGACGCAGATATCGAGCATATGCGCCGCGTGGTGGCTTATAACAAGCGACATCTTGCGCAGGAGGAGAAGGCGAAACAGGATACCAATAGTAAAAGTTACAAGTCGCTTAAGAATTGGGGTCATGATCCATTGAAAGCGTGAGAATGTACAGAAAGGCCGTGTGGTGTCTGCTTCTTACATCTTCCTCGGATTTTAGAGAAAGAATGATCGATGATTTACTTGACTCTCCGTCACTGAAAGATACTAGTAGACCACCGATCTGGTGCAGTTGGGTAGAAACAGATAGTATGTCACAAACTTTTGATTAGGAACAACTTATTGGCATTCACATAGCTCTATGACTTGAACCCTGGAGAGTTTCCCGGATAGTCAGGGACCAAAGTATCTCCCAGGGTACCTGCTGGGGGTACCTAACCGGGAATTAATACTATCCGATGCAGTTTTGCAAGTTCTCATGCTGGATACAATCTTATAACAGGGCACTGTAGGAACTGAGAAGAAATTGACGATGGTTATACATTTTCATCATATGTAAAGCATATTTCAAAAGAGGTCTGACTAGAGAAGAGAAACTTTGTCAAGTTCGTGAAACCGATTCAATAACCCAACCACAACTCAATCGCAAAAGTATAGTCACAGAGCTCTGGCTAATTGTCTCCTCTATTGGGGATGATCGTAGGTTTGATAATGTCAAACCTAAACTAAGTTGTGAAATGAAGGGAAGCTATGAGCACCGGCAGTGCTCTGTTGACGGATGGAAGGGTCAAATTACGGGAACTAAGTCCAATGGTTGTCATTTTTTTCTGAAAATATAATAGAAGGTTGGTAGCTGGAGCATATTTACTTGGGTGACTTTCACCGGTTAACATTCATCTAAGAACTATCACCACCCCGAACGGAGTGAAAGTGAACGTTGCCAAGGACAGTCGCTGCAAGAAGGTCACAGACTTTAGTGGAGGGGGCCTTGGAGGGTCAAACACCAACATTTAGCCCAGTCTCTTCTGCAGCTGGGTCAAAACGGTGATGATTATATCTCTAAGGGTTATTGTATCCTGTGAATGTGCCATTGACCCTGTGGTGAGAGGATAAATACATAGTTCCGACCTTTCATCCAAGTATCTAGACCAGACCCCAAGTCACGTTTACCGACTACGAATTCAATCCTTGGGTATATGTACATGCTCATTAGTTCTGATAGTTTTTCGATAGTTCTCTCTACCCTGTGGGGTACAATAGACCCATAATTTAAAGTAGGAGATAATAAAGCCAGATCTGAAAAGTGCGCCAAGGGGAATCTAGATCGACGAGCTTGCTGCTTCACATTCCGTTGGTGCATGGGGAGTGTTGGATGATAAATACCTTTCTATAATTATTATGCGACCCTTTTTTTATGAACATACTTGATCTTGCAATTGTAGAAACTAAGATGACAGTATTAATCCGAGTATAGAAGTGGTTCAGTCTCTAATTTTGTACCCTCGAGAGGGGTTTATAGATCGGCGCGACGAGTCGTCATCAACGGGCGGTGCTGCCACGTCGATCCACCGCCGGCCGCATTTGGCTCTTTCGATTCGCCCACAGCCTCGCCCGATGGACCGCGATGGACCATCACTGGCTAGACTGACTGGACTGGACTGGACTGACTGGACCCCGTCGAAATATCCCAGGAGCAGCGATCAGTGGCCTCGTCTGGTGTCCCTTCAGCCCATCAGCCTTGACCTCACATTTACAACTCCCTTCCTGCGATGAGGCCACCCTGCCGACTGCAATGATATACCCCTGATCTGCGTACGTCAATCGCGTGGCCACGAGCCAAGGGCATGGATACTCATGAGATCCTGACGTCTCGTCGCACACGCCCTGGACCCGACAGTTTGCATCTCAATCGATCAAGTAGCTAACGTTTGCCCTGTGCGACAGATTTAATTCTACGCGTCCAACCAATCCCGCCAATCCCTGTCCATGATTCTCTCACGGCGAGCGGTCCTCTTCCTCGGGTTCTGCTTCTTCACCTTCGTCTTCTTCACAGCTCGCGCCTTGCGCCAACCGCACGTATGGGATAAGGTCCCGCAGGCCGTAGGCCTGGGAGAATACGTTACCCCCCATGGCTCCGGCGCCAGTACGAATTGGTCCATGGCATACAATATCAGTGCAGGCCACAGCAGTCCGCAGCCTTTCGTCCCCCAGCCGAACTTCGTTGCGGGAATCCCGAAACCCTACGGCGGGCAGTATACAAAACGGCTTGTCGTGCCGCGCACAACGGAGGAAGATGTTGGCTGGATCCCGGAGGAGCTGCCGGATTGGGATACAGCTATCTACGTCGCAAATGATCCCTCAGCGCCCCTCCACCCGCCAAAGAATAAGGGCCACGAGGTTATGATCTATCTTTCATATGTCATTGATTTCTACGACGATCTCACCGACGTTTCGGTTTTCGTACACGCGCACCAGAATGCTTGGCATAACGACTTCTTGTTTGCCGGGGATACCGCGGAGACTGTGCGCCGATTGAATCTGAACCGCGTCATCCGAGAAGGCTACGTAAACCTCCGCTGCGGTTTGGGTCCCGGGTGTCCGGATTGGATGCACCCTGGTGCAATCGAGCCAGACGAACAGAAGCAGGAAGAAGTCATGCTCGCTCGAGCCTGGGGCGAACTGTTTCCCGACGAGCAGGTCCCGCCGGTCTTGGCACAGCCGTGCTGTGCCCAGTTCGCCCTGTCCAAGGAGCGTATCCGGACGATCCCCCGTTCGCGCTTCATCTTCTACCGTGACTGGCTCCTGCAGACTGATCTAAGCGATTATATTGCCGGCCGGATCTGGGAATACCTCTGGCAATACGTATTCGCCGGAATGCCAGTCCTATGCCCGGATGAGAGCGCGTGTCTTTGTGACGGTTACGGGTTCTGCTTCGGTGGTCCGGACGAGTTTGAAGCGTTCAAGGCTGCGCGGGAAGAACGTGATGAGTTGCAGCGAGAAGGCGAAGACTGGACGTGGATGGCCGAAGATATTGAAACGGCTAAGAGTTTTGGCGAATTGGATGAAACCTTGGACTTGAAAGTCCCGGTGCCAGGTGGCAAGTCTGAGAGTGAAGATGCATTCGCCGCCAAGTCGCGGCATGTGGATGCTTTACTTGAGAATGCTATCGCGCGTGGCAACGACCCCAGGATCCGTGCTGAAGAAGTTGGAAGACCCTGGAAAGAGGGCGATGGCTTCTAGAGCTTCTGGGCAGCAAGGTCCCATATCATCTCGCGCCCAAACCATTGCATCATGATCTATATGCCATCTATCAAAATTATTTATTGGCGTTGAAGAGGGGTTTCATATCGGTGATCTAGATTTAGACGTCGCCAACCGTTTCATCGCAATTTTGTATTTCATCTGGGAACTGGGAAGTTTGCAGCGATTATGCTGTATTGGGCTCTTTCATTTGCTGTATATCTATAACACCGTTTCTTTTTGCAATTTAGTTGATCGAGCAGTCTGGCGAGTTTGATAGAATGAAGGGCTTCAAATAGTTGGATTCTACTAAAGACCTGGGCATGGTTCATAGAACAATATGAAAATTTTCAAGGAAAAAAGCAGGAAAATATCAATTGGACGCTATTGACTGCCGTAGAAAGCAGTCATCTTGGCTCTCCATATGACTGATGAGAGATAGCCTTCATATAGCAACCCCTGCCGCATTCCAGCGTACTTAATAAATGGACACCAGAAAAAAAGCCCGGGCAAAAGCAAGCCGACACACTCAATCACAGTGAACTATTCGGGCATGAGTCTCACATCTATCCTTTCTATTGAAGTTCTTTTCGCAATGGGGGCATTGGAATCTCCCTGGTGACACGTGGATAGATTTTATGTGCCGCATCAGGGAGTATTCACTTGCAAAACTACCAGAGTAGCTGCAATCTTTCCAACCACATTTGAATACGGGTTTCTTTCTAGAAAGGATACAGATTAGTTTCAGCTGAGTACTTTGGGGGAATTGAAAGTCAGCTAAATATTACTTCACTTGGATAGTTTCAGCCTTTTCACAGAAAGGATGCTGAACGGCAGCCTCTGGTCGATCAACTAGCCTGTCGAGACCGGACAGTTGACTGTTGTTGACCGGATCGGTATACGCATTCTGAGTAGGGCCCGAATTGTAAGTTGCGTCGAACCAGTAGTTTGGAATTGATTTTCTGAAGAACCAAGGCATTGCATATGGCGCGTGAAATGTGGAAGAGTTTGTATCGAGGGGCACTGATGAAGACGAACCCTCCTGATACGCATCGAATTTGGAAGCTGCAGGGTTCTTGTGGGTCAAGTATTGAGGAAAAGTCAACGATGAGGCTTCATTCACGTCGTCAATAGCTGAGTTTGTAACAAGGGTTTCCTGGTTCTTGTAGGAAATGAACGCCATCGTCACGATGCTGTGGAAAGGAAAAGCCCAAAAATGGGGCGAGGGCTAATGTAATAAATGGGAGCCGGGCAAGATGAGGATGGGGTTGGAGGTAGAAGGAGATGGAATGTGCCAAATTTTTCAGGTAGCAACAAGGCGCTGTAGAAAGGAAAAGCCCTAGAGAGACGAATGGATTATGTTAGTTACACTCCAATCACATTTCAATATTTTATAGAAACATACGCCGTAAAGATAAACAGGTCCGGTAGGAAGTTCCAGGATCCTAGAATATTGGACTTGAAATTTGCAAGGTGGTCATAAACTAGTCATTCTCAGGAGGAGATGGGGGGGGGGGGGGGGGGGGGGCGGGTGGGGGGGTGGGGGGGGGGGGGGGGGGGGGGGGGGGGGGGTGGGGCGGGGGGGCGGGGGGGGGGGGGGGGGGGGCGGGGGGTGGGGGGGCGGGGGGGGGGGGGGGGGGGGGGGGGGGGGGGGGGGGGGGGGGGGGGGGGGGGGGGGGGGGGGGGGGGGG